>CM070552.1:34861679-35359340 GCA_036346405.1 Phyllostachys edulis
CTCTTGACTTAGTACTTTGGCGTGTGTTTGCTCCGAGTCGTAGGAGGATGTGTGTGTTGTGTGAAAAAGGAAATAACCAGTTTGTGTTGGGCGTGATGGGATGGGTTCTGGGTTTAAGTCCCCTACCGCGAGAAGCATCGGTAAGTTATCTCTCTGCCGATGACTCCGACACAACATATGGTTTCCATCATACGGGCGGCTCATAGTTAGTACATAATATTGGAAAACATCTCGTAGGACTTAGCCTTGCCGGCATACCTTCAGAAGTGTGCTTTATCTAGTGGCAAAAGAGGCGGTCTAGCGTGTGGGTACATTGGTACACCCCTGCAGGGTAATAAACTATTTGAATAGCCTCGTCCTAGGTTATGGACACGCTTGGGATTGGATTTGCAGGAGTTAGACTTAACGTTTTGGAATTTTAACTTAAAAACTTGTTCAGGTGGTATTGAGAATGGTCTCATGCTATGTTTGTGAGCTGCGGGGCAGCCACCTATTATTGTTAAGATGTTGTCTAATATTGTTTATCCGCTGCTATTGAAAGTTATTAAAAATGTTTGCTTACTTGCCATTTCAATCTATTACTTGTACTTCAAATCAAATGTTGCTTTATGCTGAAAATTGCCTAGTGTAGCAGCCTTCCTTTGATACATGAATGCATCTAAATATTCTTTTGCTTGTAAGTCTTGCAAGTATAATTGTACTCAACCTGCTTGCTGCAATTTCAGAGGAGGTTAATCCCCCAAGGGATCAACTATTGTGAGAACGACTTCGTTCAGGACGTCGACTAGCTTGGAGGTTTCCGGTCATGTTGCCTTGTGGGTGAGGGCACACTGGTCGGTTTTTCTTTTGGTGCCATCTTATGGCTATGTTTCCGCTGCACTCTTAGTACTTTTATTTATGCTATTTGGCTGGTTGACCGTATGTATGAAACTGAAGTTGTAATGACTTTATTGTAACCTTTTGTGACTACGGTAATGAACTATTGTTGTATGGCATTGATATTGATATTGTTTGTGAACAGTGTGTGTATACCGCTCCTGGGAGGTATACAATACATCGAGGGCGGGATATTTGGTTTGTAATGCTAGGACCTATGGATGGTTAAGTATTACAAGTTAAATACCTCGGGCTCTCACACTTCCACCATCTAGCTTTGAAAGGTGCATACATGGAATTGGAGATGAGACTTAGAGAAGTGCAGAATTGGGGGGGAATCTTCATGAACTCATTATTGAAACTTGATCATGAAGATCGAGTACCCAAAAAATAAATCCTAGATATTAAATAAAAATGGGTGGGTTGTACTCTTTTTCCCTTGACGAGTTTTCCTGAAGTTTCTCGACTAAGGTTTTTAATGAGATAATTCGTGTAGCACAGTAGACACTACTACAGAAAAGGTAATCATAGACGGTTCAAAATCATCATCACGGACGGTTTTTTGAACCATCTAACCTTTTGGGTCAATGATACTATGAGGTCATCACAGACAGTTTTTTAACCGTCCGTGAAAAAAAGCTATCACAGACGGTTTTGAACAATAACCGTCTGTGATAGTCAATTATCACAGACGATTCTTGTTCAGAACCATATGTAAAAATAGACTATTACAGACAGTTCTTTTAGTAAAAACCATCTGTGATAGTTTTTCCTATTGCAAAAAAAAAATTCAATTTTTTTTAACCAAACCAATCAATTGCTGGACAGTAGTTTCCATATGCTTTTTCAATAGTTTGCAAGAAGGTAATTAAAATACTCTCTCAATCAATGGCTCACTCTCTGACAAGGATGAGGTCGAGTAGAGGCGTCCATTTTGAATCGAATCGACCTCCCTTGTCGGCCACAGATGGGGATCCTCATTGAGAACGAAATCTGACAAGATGGAGGGAATGAAATCAGAGTGAGAAGAAAACCTGGATAGGGATTTGGTGGCAAAACTTCGTGCTCACCTGAGGCCAAGATGGAGGGCAGCCAGATCTAGCGGTACTAGTCAAGCTGTAGCGCCCCGCTCACCGGAGGCGCCGTGAAACAGTCGGTTGTGTCTTCTCGCCGAACCACACTGGGGAATTGAGGGCGATCGCCAGAGCTCGGCGTGGGGAGGGGAGAGGGAGAGACTGATGGAAGACAAGGCGGGAGTGGGTATAATATATAAGGATAGCGCCAAAACATTTCGCCTCCTGCGCTGGCGTTCAAAAAATTCCGCGAATCACAGACGATTTCAAACAAAAACCATATGTGATGAGCTAGTATCACAGACGGATCATATTAAAAACAAATACTGCATGGAGATGGAGACCAGGGCAAACCAAGGGGTTGGTGGCACTGGTCATGGAGGAGGTCCGCATGGTCGTCGAGGTTCTGGCGCTCGGGGAAGATTTGGGGGTCGTAGTTTCGGCTTCAATGGAGCCAGTGGTTTCTTCAACAACGGAGGCGGCACCCATGGATACGGCGGTGGTGAGGGATACGGTTTCAATCAAGGAGGAGGTGATGGCTTTGGAGGTGGGGATGGCTATGGTGGTCATCCAGGTTGCTTCGCCGGCCAAGGATTCAACCCAGGGTTTGGAGGATTTAGACCTAGTTACGGCGGCGGTTGTCGTGGTCTCTCCCGCGGTCGTGGGCACTGGAGCTTCGCCCCATGACGTGGCGGTGGCGAAGCGGTACAGGTCGGGCCAAGAAGACGTTGGCTTCCAAGGCTACCGCCGACGATGGTCAGGCCGCTTCCTCATTTATCCTTTGCTTTGGCCGGGTCGATCGTGGGTTCTCTTCAAGCTTCATCAGCAGCGACTGTTCAACCGGTCCCAGATCCTCAAGTGACTGCAGGGCCGATGGCTTTGGTAGGAGATAAAGCTCCTGAGGTGGCATCCATCTCGTTGGCCAAGATTTAGGAGGTACTGCCGAAGACTACAAAAGCTCCAGTGGTTTGTCGGCTAGGCTCGCAGTCTAGGAATGCAACAATTCAAGGTGAAACCGAGGGTGGATCATCAAAGGCTAATGCAAAGAAGAAGATGGAGAGGTTGGGCGAAGGATTATTTAGGTGCTTTTAGGAAAGAGAAGAAAGAGTTGTTATCCTTGTTAGATGACTTAGATAAAAAAAAAGCGGAGTTCCAGCCTTTACAATCTCATGAATTAGATTTAAGGCATCATCTTAAAGACCGGCTGACCAAGTTGCTAAGGGAAGAGGAGATTAAATGGCTCCAACGGTCCAAAACAACTAATCTGCTCCAAGGTGATGATAACACTAAATTTTTTCATTTAGTTGCCAATAGAAGACATCGTAAGACACATATTTTTAAATTGGAACAAAAGGATGGGGTGATAGAGGGTAATGATAACCTTAAAAGATATATCGCTAAATATTATAAAGATCTTTTTGGGTCACCAGAGGAGAATCATTTTTCAATGGATGAATCTCATCGGGATGATATTCCTCAAGTTTCCAATGTTGAAAATGAGTTGTTAACAGCATGTTTCTCAGTTAAAGAGGTGAAAGAGGCAATCTTTCAAATGGGATTAAACAAGTCGTCTGGTCCTGATGGTTTCCCAGCTGAGTTCTATTAAACTTTCTAGAAAATCATTAAAAATAACTTAATGAGTTTGTTTAATAATTTTTATAATAAAATTTTGCCTATTCACAGTCTAAATTTTGGGATCATTACTACTTCCTAAAAAATCTGATGCTACACAGAGCCCTTTCACACAGGCAACTACCGAAATCCAGTCCACAACCGTCGATACAAACCACTCGTATTTTCGGATTATTTAATCGCCGGCCGGCTAGTTGGTCAGTATGTCCTATGAGTCGCGCGCGTATCACGGCAGATATCTCCAGACGTGATGTATTGCCACTCGGTTGTTTTGTGGTGGAGTATTTACCGCCATGCCAGGTCGTCAAGGCCAGCGTGACTTTCCCACCATGCTTTCCTACTCTTCGTCCAGTGTACATGTGCATTCCTCGTATCCTGACGCTAAAGCAGCACTTAATCATCCACTCTCTACTTCCCAAGTACCTGCGCTGGCTAGCTCTTCCATTTGTCCACCATGCCTCTCCTCATCACCATCTTCGGCCTCCTCTTCGCGCTGCACACTCCTACATGTTGCACGGCGATGGACACCATCTCAGCTGGGCAAGCACTCGCCGTCAATGACAGGCTTGTCTCCGGCAACGGCAAGTTCGCGCTTGGCTTCTTCCCAACCGCCAGTATGTCCTCCCACAATGCTTCGAACTGGTATCTAGGCATATGGTTCAACAGAGTCCCAAAGTTAACTACAGTATGGGTCGCCAATGGAGATAAGCCTGTCACTGGCTCCACTTCGCCGGAGCTCGCAATCTCCGGTGATGGGAACCTAGTCATCCTAGATCAGGCCACTAAGTTCGCCATCTGGTCTAGCCAAGCTAACATCACAACAAACAACACTACGGCCATGCTATTGAACACTGGTAACCTTGTCCTACAGAACACCTCAAACTCCTCTGATATCTTGTGGCAAAGCTTTGACTACCCAACGGATACTCATCTCGCCGGTGCAAAGCTTGGCCGGAACAAGGTCACCGGCCTGAATCGTCGTCTTGTTTCCAGAAAGAACTCGGTAGACCCAGCTTCTGGCATGTATAGTTACGAGTTAATAGACACCAATGGTGCTGCCCGGTTCATCCTTGCAGCACTGAATTCGTCCATACCATACTGGTCCAGTGGAGAATGGAACGGCCACTACTTCGGTTCTATACCGGAGATGTCAGGCCGCCGTTTGATTGATTTTACTTTTGTCAACAATGAAGAAGAGGAGTACTTCACATATACCTTACTAGATGAATCGACGATCATGCGTTTTGCGTTGGATATCTCTGGTCAATCCAAGATATTCATGTGGGTCGAGAGCGCACAAAATTGGGTAGCAACCTACACCAACCCAACCCAATGTGATGTGTATGGCATTTGTGGAGCTTTCACAATCTGCGAAGAGAACAAGCTTCCTTTCTGCAACTGCATGAAGGGCTTCTCCATACGATCACCTGAAGACTGGGAGCTAGATGATCGAACAGGTGGATGCGCAAGAAATACTCCACTGTACTGCAACGGCAACAAAAGCGCAACAGGTACGGCTGACAAGTTCTACCCTATGCCTTCTGTTCAACTTCCTGACAACGCCCAGAGCATGGGAGCAGCTACCAGTGCAGATGAATGCGCACTTGTTTGCCTGAGGAACTGCTCCTGCGCTGCATATTCCTACGGCGCAGGTGGTTGCTCTGTTTGGCATGACAATTTGCTCAATGTACGAAAACAAGGTAATGGTAATGGAGAAATTCTTTACCTTCGCCTTGCCGCAAAAGAAATGCAAAGTAGGAAAAGCAATAGAAGGGGAATGGTCATTGGTGTTGTCATTGGTGCAAGCACTGCTACTTTGGGTTTGATCTTTCTACTGATGATTTGGAGGAGAAAAGGGAAGTGGTATGGCCTCACACTGAATAATGTTCAGGGTGGCATGGGGATCATTGCATTTAGATATGTCGATTTGCAGCGTGCAACTAAAAAATTTTCAGAGAGGTTGGGGGCTGGCAGTTTTGGTTCTGTATTCAAGGGGTCGCTAAGTGACTCAACTATCATAGCAGTGAAAAGGCTTGATGGTGCCCGTCAAGGAGAGAAGCAATTCAGGGCTGAAGTGAGTTCCATTGGAATCATCCAGCATGTAAATTTAGTTAAACTGATTGGCTTTTGCTGTGAAGGAGATAGGAGGTTACTTGTGTATGAACACATGCCAAATCGTTCCCTTGATGCCCATCTCTTCCAAGGCAATGGTACAGTTTTGGATTGGACTATTAGGTACCAGGTAGCTCTCGGAGTTGCTAGAGGACTAGCCTACTTGCATGCTAGTTGTCGGGACTGCATAATACACTGCGATATCAAACCAGAGAACATACTTCTCGATGCGTCTTTTACTCCTAAAATTGCAGACTTTGGGATGGCGAAGTTTTTGGGCAGGAATTTTAGCCATGTTGTGACTACAATGAGAGGAACTGTAGGATATCTTGCTCCTGAGTGGATAAGCGGAACAGCTATTACATCAAAAGTCGATGTTTACAGCTACGGGATGGTTTTGTTAGATCTCATATCTGGAAGCAGGAACTCGGGTAAAGAATCTTCCAGTGATGGTGACCATGGAGCCTGTTTTCCTGTGCAAGTTGCACGCAATCTTCTCGATGGAGACATTGGAAGTCTGGTGGATGCAAACTTGCATGGTGAAGTGAACCTGGAGGAGGTTGAAAGAGTCTGCAAAGTCGCATGTTGGTGTATTCAAGATAATGAGTTTGATCGACCCACAATGAGTGAGGTGGTGCAGTTTCTCGAGGGTCTATCTGAACTCGAGACACCTCCAATGCCAAGATTACTTCATGCTATTGCAGGAGGCTCAAATTCGAAGTGAATGTGATCTTCAGTTCTGCGGACAATATTTGTTCCCACGAGTGGGAGTAATTGGTGCTGTGTTTTTACTAGTGTAGATCGCTGTTAGTTCTTCAAGCTGTCTTACAATTCTCGTTTGTGGCTTGTACCTTAGTTGTCTCTTGTGGCTTCTCCTTTGTGCTAGTCTTGTAAGCTGGTCCCCCCGGGCAGCAGGTTGCGTTGCTTTCTTAATAAATCAGGACCAACTTGGTCTTAATATATTCTTCATCTGCATCCATTGTTTTGTGCAGAAATAGTTTACTGTCTCGTCGTTTTTCCTAAGTAGCTCTACTATTTTCTCTGCTCACGTGCATCGATCTAAAATTTAATTCAATATGGTTTTGTGGAAATCATTTCAGATTTATGAAGCATAATAAGCAGTTGTTATAGCCTTTCCAGACAGCAGCCTTTTTGTTTGTCAAGGAACATTTCTCCCCCACACATAAGCTGAGTGCTGGTCTAATGCTCAGGGTAGTCGATGTATTTAGCTCGTGATACCAACTAGCCGAATCGCAAGATACTGCTGAATCTCCATCCATTTCATCCACACCCCCCCGACCCCAATGGCCTCACTCCCCAAGAGAATTTCCTTCCATTCTCCACCTACAATTGCTGGACGACATGCAGAGCTGCAGACTGCAGCCTGTAGGCATTACGAGGAGCATTTCGATCGAGCAGAGGCGACCCGCATACTCCATCAGTTTCCATGACAACCTAACTGACTATGGGGCTGAGAAAGATCGGGGAAGTGAGAACAAACAATAACCTTATGCCGTATCCTCATGCACATGAAACGTAGGTACGTCGTCTCCTACCGAAAGAAAATCCTCCTAAATAAAACACGCAAGGCCAAACCTGATGTTTGAACGCAAGGCCAAACACGCAAGGTTCTCGCATTTTCTCCTTGAATACAGAGGGATCCTGTTCCATCCCGCAACCCTTTGTTGGTTAATCTACGCAATCTATTTTTTGTTATCAACAAACAACATGTCAACAACGGTGGCCTAGCTTTGTGTACCCGTGATTCGGCAGGGCAAGTTGCTAGTTCTCGGTAAAGAACCGGCGCCGGGCAAGCTCCAAATCTTGCGTTCGCGAGCGGATCGGACGAGACCCCAGCGCTCTGATCTCTACCGAAACCCTCAATATTTCAAGTGAGAGACTGAGAGGGGTAGGCTATTTACGGTAAGCCCTAGCTAGTAGTAAGCTTGGCAATGCGGCAAGAGCATAGGGACGATGAAACCTTACCACGGGGAGATTCCACCGTGTATTTATCCATCCCCGTCGGCGACGCCGGGCACGCGAGGCGTATTTTCGCGCGAGGATAGTCCACTCCAGTCCTATTGCTGGGTCGGGTGGAACGCCGGGCCATACATCAGGCCCAAGCCTGGCCCTAAGCCCCGACAAAAGCACATAGGCTCCAAGCCTGAAGCCTGGCTCGAAAAAAAACTGAGTCTCGAAGCCCGACAATAAGGATGGGTTTGGTTCGAGGAATCATGGTATACATATACGGGATGGTCCTGAATATATATTTGTCCTTGTGTTTGATTGAGTGAAATAAACCAACTCGTCCTAAATGAGGTATACAAATTCTGATAATATTATCTAAATATGTTGTATCGAACGGTTCTATAAAAACGGGCGAACCACGAGCAAAGTGACGAGCATGTCCCCTCTGTTACACCATCTCCCTTTGTGTATACGTCACCATTGGACCATGCCAATTAATGGATAGTTAAAACAATTAATTTAGTTAAATACTCCTTTTGTAATTGAGGAAAATTTAATAATCATGCTAATATTCAATAATTAATCATGCTAATAGGCCCTGTGTATATAACTCATTCAACTTTATGTGCTAATACGCATTGTGTATATAGCTCATTCAACTTTATCTCTCAAACCAAACACCATCTGACGCTATTCCATTCATGCAACCAAATAAAATTATAAATTATCTCATCTCACCAACACACACAAGGTTATATCTACTACAGTAATACCTACTGACTCGCTTCTACAGTATTTTTTTAAAAAAAAACTAGGGCTACACCGGACTAATGTGCCATAGGGATTCGTATCGCATGCCATTCCTACGAGAATGGCACAGGTGAATAGGGCCGTGACATTTGTCATTTGAAAGATCTGATCCGCTCGATCTGAAAAGGACGGATCTGATCAAGTGGTACAATAATATGAGCGATGTCGCCACAAAACGTGTTACTGACATTTTGTGAGCGATGCTTATGAGCGATGGTTTGCTACGCTTTTTGATATCATAGGGACAAGAAGAACGACCTCGGACGCCGGCTACCAAACAACCTCGAGGTCCTCGACTCGACGCTCTTGACGACATTGCGTCGACACACGCCCCTTGCAGACCATGGCGACGACCGACCTCAACGAGTGCGGCTCGGCAAGAGGCGTGACGAGGAGGATTGGGACTCGGGAGGCGTGAGGAGGAGGCGACGGGGAGATCGGCCGGCGAGGAGATGAGATGCGCAATCAGATCTGATTTTTTGCCTAAGGAAGGGTAGTGTTTGATCTATTGCAGGCTTTTGCCCCTTTGGTTTGTTTCGGAGGTAGATACTGCTTTTGCTTTGTGCTGTTTGTTACCAGCTGGAAGTCAGTTGGTTGTTCTTTCTAGGTTCGTTGGGTTGTTTTGGTTTGGTTGTAATGTAAACTGGTGTCCTCAGTGTTTTCATTTTCTGCTACTGTTTGTAAGGTCTATATCTGGTTTTTTATAAAAGCTGGGTGCATGACCCTCCTAAAAAAAATTGCCTAAGGAAGTGAGGATTGGAGAATTGGGTATTTGATACGGCGGCTACGAGCTAGGGTTAGGGTTGCTACGCAGATGGCTAGCACAGATATCGGGCCGGTCTGGGTTTTTCGGACTGCTTAAACCAAAGCCCGAGACCAGTCCAAAAATTCCTTCGGGCTGCATGGTGAGGCCCGAGCCCGACTGAGAAGCAAGCCCGGCCTGGAACATTTAGACTCAGCGCCTCCCGTGATGGGCCACGCGGCTCAGTTTTGCTCACGAGCGGACCGTCCGTGCGAGCCCAAACGCAGCCTAGTAGTAGTAGCTCCATAGCTCACCCGCCGCGCGGCGCCCAGTAGCCATCGTGGAAAGAGGCGATCAAACGATCCACGCGGGCGCCACGCCGGCCCAGCTACTCATGTGGGTTACCACGCGAGTCGCGCGACACCGACATCTGGCCAGCGTCTTGCCTGCACCGACAAAGACAGGCCAGCGATGTTAAGGATTTTTTTACAGTGTAAAGGAACTTCTGCATGGGCAGCAGTCTCGTTCTGCTGCTAGCCTGCTACCGCCTAAGTTTCAATACCCAACAAGCTGGTTAGAATTCAGAACGGACGTAAAGGATTCGCTCGATCGATTGTAAAGTATCACTTTTGTACAGTACACTAGTACACTCACCCCTAAAATCTCGGTGGGACGTCCCATCCACACTCCGAACCAAACACCTAGTACCAACTCAATCCACAAGCGGAAAAGCGGAGAATTTCGCTTCCAGAGCCCGGCCTGCTGGGTCTTGGCCCAGCAACAGTTTACAGTTGTGTTCCCTGATCCTGCGCAGGCACCGGCAACGCCGCTGGCACATAAGTTTGCACCACCCATCGCCCATGCGAGTTCGGGTAAGGGTCAAGGGGCGCGGCACGCGGTGCGGGAAGGGATACGCGTGCAGACCAGCCGGCTACCGTTCGCTACCGACTAGCTTGAAGCCCAAAATTAGCCAAGCGTGCACGCCTCCTCCCGTGTCCGTGGACCGTGGTGAGGGCATGCGGCGCGGCCATCGTGTGGTGGACGGCCCCAACACGGCGGTACGTAGGCACTGCAGACTAACCTCTCAAACCGAGCAACGCCAGCCGCCCTGCCACGATGCCACAGTTCGTTTCTCTCAGGTTCTCGGCTAGTGTATGCGGTATTGTTTGGCAATTTTTTGACGACTGGACACAGGCTACAGCGGGTTTTAGGAATCTGTCAGGTCAGATCACCGTCCTGCCCCCACCGACCCGAGGTGCTCCGCCACGATCCGGCCATGATTCGCCCCGCCCTGCACTAGGGTGAGTGGATGCGGGTTAGAAACTGCCCTCGTCTCGCCCCGGTCACATAAATAATTTATAATTTTGTATAGATTAATATTATTTTATATGCTATGATAATGTAATATTAACGGGCATTCGCTATTTCAAATTCATTTGTTACAAGTTGATCTTTAAATATCAATGATTCTTGATTATATGTTAATCAAATTTATTAAATAATATGCTTCTTGCTTTTTAAAATTCATAAAATTGAAAACCCGTCCCGACACGGTGGAGCACCGTTAACTAGTCAACCCCGCCTCGACTAGAATTCGATTGAAATTTGTCAGGGATGATTTTACGTGTAGGGAAGCTATTCTGTGTAAATTGACGAGTCTAGATGCACAGGTGGCCCCATATGATTTTGTAGGAAGCTTTCGTAAAACTTCAGTATCTGAAATTTCAACCTCGCATTCACACCGCAAAAAAATCATTAAATAGACTGAAATTTATTCGAGATGATTCAATGTGTAGAGGAGCTACTTTATGCAAATTAGTAGCACATGAGCACAGGTGGGCCCCACATGTTTTTATAGGAAACGATAACTAGGTGTGGATGGTCGAAGCCTATGGATAGTCAAGTCCTTCCCAGCTTTAGGTTTAAATAGTGTAAACATGGGTAAGTAAGTATTACCCTCCCACTCGTAGCTAATTTTAAATGAGTATTTTATTTCTTACTCGTAACCTGTCCAATAACGTGGCTATGAGTTTGGACAAAGGGTATTCGGTACCAGTGAGGCTGGCAGGCGGCAGCCTTTGCCGTTTGCCAAATGCCAAGTCAGTTACATTCTAGGGTCAACACACACAGGCGCACACCGTCACCGAGCATGCATCATTATTATGCCCATACTTATTTCTGGATTTTTTTAATAACCTATTTTTATTCAGAATTATAGAAATAATATTAATTTTTTTTAACAGAAATAATCATCTATCGTCGTACAGTTGGACGACTTAGGGCAACCCACTCAACCATTAGACGACTGGACAAAGTCGCCCAACGGCGTAGCGGCACGTGTTGTAGTTGTCTGGTTGTTGAGCGACTTGCGTCAATCGCCCAATGGTTGAGCGACCGGTACCAAGTCGTCCAACCATTGGACGATTTAAAATAATGACAGTAATATTTTATTAATCCGATTGAAATAATTGTGTGGAAATAAATGTTAAATTTTATCTTCTGCGTTCGTATCATAGTAGCAATGATGGTAAAGATTAGGCTATTAAGCAATTATCGGCTGAACGAATGTTAGGATTTGGTAAACTAGACATTGTAAATATTGTATTCAGATGATACTTAATGTTTATATATAATTAGTTGCACTTTTTCCCAATAAGCTGACTGCTTCACACATTTAGTTGCGAAAACAACTTAATTTTATGGAGTGTTGATGGTAACAATTGCTAACATCGGTAAATAAGTTTGAAATATGTGTGAACATATTATTAAAAACTTTGTAGTCATTACATAATACTTTGTTAGAAAGCATAGTTGTAGGTTTGCATATAAAATCATAGTAGGTTACTTTTGAAACCATGGTAGGTTATAAACAAAAAATCACTAGACTTATGCAAGAATACAACTTAATTTTTAGAATTTTTGGAGTTACGCTATAAGTAATTGAACCCACTAATTGTGTCATAATTGCTAACTGGAAATTGATTTGCAGGTATGGCTCATGACCACGGCACAAAGAAGTGGCACGACTTGCAGACAAACTGTCTACCCAGCGTGGGTCCGATCTCAAGCCCGTCGAGGTGTCGCGCATCTGAACCACCCCCAAGTCGATCGCGTTGTCCCCATTTAACCGGATCACGGGACACGATGGCTCGCGATGTTCGCGTCGTCTAGCGGTCAGCGAAGTGAATACCAATCCGAACCACCTGGGTCGCGAAACATACCTGCAAATCAATTTTCAGTTAGCAATTACGACAGAATTAGTGGGTTCAATTACTTATAGCGTAGCTCTAAAAATTCTGAAAATTAAGTTGCATTCTTGCACCAGTCTAATGATTTTTTGCTCATAACCTACCATAATTTCAAAAGTAACCTACCATGATTTTACATGCAAACCTTACTACAAAGTTTTTAATAATATGTTCACACATATTTCAAACTTATTTACCGATGTTAGCAATTGTTGCCATCAACACTCCATAAAATTATGTTGTTTTCGCAATTAAATGTGTGAAGCAGTCAGCTTATTGGGAAAAAGCGCTACTAATTATATATAAACATTAAGTATCATCTGAATACAACATTTACAATACCTAGTTTATTCAACCCTAACATTCGTTCAGCCGATAACTGCGTAATAGTCCACACAAATAAATGTCTTCGTGAAATTTTATCTTCTGCGTTCGTCGATTTTCGTATCATAGCTGAAGTTTTGACTTTGGAGCTAAAACCATTGCACGGTGAAAAGAACTCTCGAATAAGTGACGTGCATTGCAGTGATGTTAAGAAAGAATCGGCCCAGACGTGTGCAAAGTTTCAGCAGGAATTTTTGTAAAAGAATGCCCGCTGCGGATTGCTGGAAGAGATATAAAACAGTCTTTCTTGTGTAGCTGGCACAGAGCGTTGAGGTTTGACCGATGACGATCTCGGATAAGCTCTTATATTTCTCGAGGGTTGGTAAACGTTAGAACAATATCATTTGTTGATACCGACAGATTGGGAATTGGGATGTGTGTCCACAGTCCACACCACCACATTGACCTGCGAGCTGAACACTAGTGGTGTGATTTCTAAACAAATCAATCCTATTCCTGAGCATCAATCCTATTCCTGTACTTGCCATCTCCAATCCTCCATACTTCCCCTTTTTCATCAAGTATCCGTTTCTTCATGCCTCTCCTTCACATCCTTCTCGGACTCCTCTCCCTACACACTCCTTCGTGCTCTGCCGCCACGGACACCATCTCACCTGGCCATGCACTCGCCGGCAACGACAGGCTTGTGTCCAGAAACGGCAAGTTCGCACTTGGCTTCTTCCAGCCAGGCAAGTCCTCCCACAACACCCTGAACTACATTGGCATATGGTTCAACAAAGTCCCCAAGCTAACTCCTGTTTGGACCGCCAACGGGGACAACCCGATCGTAGACCCCACTTCACCGGAGCTCACAATCTCCGGTGACGGAAACTTAGTCATCTTAGATCAGGCCACTAAGTCCATCATATGGTCTACCCAAGCCAACATCACAACCAACGACACCGTCGCTGTGCTATTGGACAGCGGGAACCTCATCCTTCAGAGCTCCTCGAACTCGTCCAACATTCTGTGGCAGAGCTTTGACTACCCAACAGATACCCTTCTCGCCGGTGCAAAGATTGGCTGGAACAAGGTCACTGGCCTGAACCGTCGTCTTGTTTCTAGAAAGAATTTGATTGACCAGGCTACTGGTCTATACTCTTTGGAGTTCGAACTCTCTGGGGTTGGTCACTTGCTATGGAACTCAACCATATCGTATTGGTCCAGCGGGGAGTGGAACGGCCTATACTTCAGCTCAGCACCAGAGATGATAGGTGCCGCTACGCCAAATTTTACATTTGTCAACAACGACCAGGAGGCTTACCTCACATATACCTTGCGGGACGAGAAGGCGATCGTGCACTGTGCAATAGATGTCTTTGGACGAGGTTTGGTGGGTATGTGGTTGGACGGCTTACAGGATTGGTTAATCAATTACAGGCAACCCGTAGTTCATTGCGATGTCTATGCAATCTGTGGACCTTTCACAATCTGCAATGATAGTGCAGATCCGTTCTGCGGCTGTATGAAGGGTTTCTCTATAAGATCACCCAAGGATTGGGAGCTAGGTGACCGAAGAGGTGGGTGCATGAGGAATACTCCACTCAGTTGTGGTAGCAACAAAAACGAAGCACGTCACAGTGATAGGTTCTACTCCATGACAGACATTAGGTTGCCCCCAAACGCCCAAAACATAGAAGCTGCTAAAAGTGGAGAAGAATGCTCACAAGTTTGCTTGAGCAACTGCTCTTGCACGGCATATTCCTACGGCAAAGGCGGCTGCTCTATCTGGTATGACAGTTTGCTTAATGTGAAACACAGCAGGACAGTGACATTGCTGGTACTGACAAAGAAATTATTTACCTTCGCCTGGCCGCGAAAGAGTTGCAAAGTTTGAAAAGCAATAGAAACGGAATGATCATTGGTGTTGCCATTGGATCTAGCATTGCAGCTCTGGGCTTGATCTTTCTACTAATGATTTGGAGGAGGAAAAGGAGGTTGTCTACACGCAGACTGGATAATGTTCAGGGTGGCATTGGGGTCACTGCATTTAGATATGCTGACTTGCAACGTGCAACTAAAGGTTTTTCTGACAAGTTAGGGGGAGGCAGTTTTGGTTCTGTATTTAAAGGGTTCCTAGGTGACTCGACTGCCATCGCAGTGAAAAGGCTTGATGGTGTCCGTCAGGGAGAGAAGCAATTCAGAGCTGAGGTGAGTTCAATTGGAATTATCCAGCATATCAATTTAGTTAAACTGATTGGGTTTTGCTGCGAAGGTGATAGGAGGTTACTTGTGTATGAACACATGCCAAATGGTTCCCTTGATTCCCATCTGTTTCAGAGGAGTGGTATAGCTTTGAATTTGGACTATAAGGTATCAAATAGCCCTGGGAGTTGCTAGAGGGCTAGCCTACTTGCACGATAGTTGTCGAGACTGCATTATACATTGTGATATCAAACCACAGAATATACTTCTCGATGCGTCTTTTATCCCTAAAGTTGCAGATTTTGGAATGGCAAAGATTTTGGGGAGGGAATTTAGTCGTGTTGTGACTACAATGAGAGGAACTTTCGGATATCTTGCTCCTGAATGGATTTCTGGAACTGATATTACACCAAAAGTAGATGTTTACAGCTATGGGATGGTTTTGTTTGAAATCATATCAGGAAGGAGGAATTCAGGTCAAGAATATTCTAGTGATGGTGATCATCCAGTCTATTTTCCTTTGCAAGTTGCACGCGAGCTTCTCAATGGAGACGTTGGGAGTCTGTTGGATGCAAACTTACACGGTGATATGAGCATCGAGGAGGTTGAAAGAGCTTGCAAAGTCGCATGTTGTAGGACCGAAATGGCGACAGAGGGGGTGAATGTCGCTCTCTTTAAAATCGCCCCCGAGAGAAAACGTACACTGATTTTTTCAAGAAGAAGCAAAACAAAGTAATTCACAGAGATTTAATTCTGCTGAAACCTGGAACGCATGTGACACTGAAAAATTCAGCATAAATCAGAGACCAATCAGTAAAAAATTCAACTGAAAATACCGCTGTTTAATCTGCATGCAAAAAGGTTGAAAATCAGCAAAAAAGATGACTGCACAAATTGATAGGACAACCTGACAAGTAATAAACTAATCACCAAGTTGTAGCAGCCCCAAGCTAATACTTTTTCTCTCTGCTCAACACGCTACAAGGGAATAGGCTGCCGCCCAGGGGTTCCAGATTTTGCAGGCACGAGCAGTCAAATAAAAGATCTTAAACCAGAGAAGCAGTCGAGTCGCACCTTTAATGGCAGCCCAAGGCAAATAAACAAAGATACCAGTTACGACGAGCGAGACCAATAGATACAATCGTCACAGTCCTTGATATATCAAGATGGTCGGCAAAACATTGCAATTCAACTGCAGCTGCTGCCCAGGGACTCATGTAATCTGCCGAGCGGATCAAGCACAATACAAACTGTTAGATCTTGGATCGACTCAAGGAAAAACAAATCGATTTACTCAGACACAAGATCCAAAAGGACGGCAATAAACTACAAGATCAAACACTCATGCATGAGGAAACAGGAGCCAACATGAACTAGAATAAACAAATCCCAAAAGTAAACCGATAAAGCTACAAGCTGCTGCCATGGACTTCCTTCCGCCAGGGGACAGGCCACCGCCAAATCCGGTTCTTGCGGTAGAACACAGGCGCTGGATTTTCAGCAGGGTAGCAAGGCGCCGCCACAAAGCCCTATTTCCGGGCGCTACTTTTTCAGCACAGGGACGCCACACAAAAACGCCCAACAGGAACGGCAAGAACCAAAACTCAGAGATTCACTCGTATATAGATGGCAGCACACACACAAGAGCCGATCTGACAAAAACGCAAGAAGAGACTGCAACCAAACTCAAAGACTCTGTCGCAGCTTTGAAAAACAAATCAAAACCAAGCACCATCTCATATTGATCTAGAGGAAGAGAGATACATGATTGAAATAAGAGGAAAGATTACAACCAAATCACTCTCATCTCTCATACACACCCATGGAGAGAACACAAATGAAATCCTAAAACTTTAGCACATACTCTCTCAAATTTCAGCACAATCTCTCCCTCTCCTTTTATAGCCTCCCACTAATGGGTTTACACTTTGCTTTACCCATTAGGTCACACCAACCCTAGCACTTTATCCAATAAGCCCTAACAAACATCCACTTCCTTTAGTGCAGCTTTGCGTATTCACCAAAACGCCACTCCCGCACCTTCTAGGAAGCTTCCTCGATTCTTGCCGCGCAAGCCTCGCAACCACTCCGAGTCCTCGCCGTCTTCGACACATCCCGACTGTTCTGACCTCAGCGCCACCTGCGCCTAGTCCAGTCCTCCGTGTCTCGCCACGACTCCACTCGACGTCCTGCAGTCACACAGACAAGAAACAAATCACATAGCACCGCTCGACATATTGTAACCATACAATAGCATCAGACAAAATATTCAGAGCCCAAACCGATCGAACCGAAAAATAAACGACTTAAGCACGTTCGACCTAGCTCGACAAAGTTCGACCGAAACCGAATGCACCGCGCAACGATACGACTCCGAAACACTCAAACCAAACTCAACTGACCTAAACCCTTGTCAATTACTCATCACTCTCATGGAGACACG
Organism: Phyllostachys edulis; assembly: GCA_036346405.1. Taxonomy (NCBI): domain Eukaryota; kingdom Viridiplantae; phylum Streptophyta; class Magnoliopsida; order Poales; family Poaceae; genus Phyllostachys; species Phyllostachys edulis. The sequence continues at coordinate 34,879,113 of CM070552.1, forward strand.
ACCACATGGTCTCTCACATGTTGGTGTATTCAAGATAATGAGTTTGATCGACCCACGATGACTGAGGTGGTGCAGTTTCTCGAGGGTCTACTTGAACTCGATGCGCCCCCGGTTCCAAGATTACTCCATGCTATCGCGGAAGGCTCACATTCAACGTCACTGTGATCTTTAGTTTTACCTCAAGTTTATATACTTGAGAAGAACTTTAAGCAACCCATTAGAACATTGTAGTTTATCTTGCCTTATAAGTAAACTTGGCATCTGTAACTTGTAAGATCTCTATGTACCCAAGAGGGAGATCTTGTCTTATTAATAAACTTGGTGTTTGTAACATGTAAGGCCTATATGTACGCCCAGAAACTTGTACTTTGTCAATTGAGATGTCAATTGCTGAAATTAACATGACTGCACGAGAATGGATTTTGCACCGAAGTAGTTTACTTTCTCGTCGACTTTCCTAAGTACTTTTACAGTATTCTCTGCTCACATCCTCTGAATTTCTATTAAATATGGTTTATATGGGAAACATTTCAAGTTTATGAAACATAGTAAGCAGGTGTTATAGTCTCACAGGTTTGCTGATGCTACGCATGCATGGCTTATATATGCAGCGGAAATGCTCCCTGACAAAAAAAAAAGCAGCTGACTGACTGCTTGGCCTAAGGCTAAGGATACATATATTGAGTTGGATGTACCAACCAATTCACCTAAAAGCTTAAGCTGATGAGGAAAAATGAGTAATTCATTTATAATTCAACACTCCCCCTCACATGCAGTCTTTCTTAGGCCTAAGACGTAGAATAAAAATGGGCTATAATTATTTTTCTTAATTGCGCCAGCCGGGTCTTGAACTCAAGACCTCTTGGCTCTAATACTATATTAAGTTGGATGCACCAACTAATTCACCTAAAAACTTAAGCTGATGAGGAAAAGTGGGCAATTCACTTATAATTTAATAACACACATTATGCAGGCTAGGCTAGATAGACAGTTGATGTATGTAGCTCGTGCCTCGTGATACTAATTAACTAGCCTAATTGCAAGATATTGCAGTTGATCGTGGCATGTTTTATGGTGATTGGAGAGTACTGGATGCTGCTTCTGGATATGGTATGGGTAGGCTCGTTTGGAGCCTGCCATTAAGCCCATTCCCCATCTTCACTTGATGGGCGGCATGCAGACTGCAGCCTGTACACATGACGGACCCTTTTTGTTTAAGGGAATTGCTATATAACCTCTGGCAGTTTTTTGAAGCTAAAATTGTCACTTTTTTATTGGTTAAATGTGCTATAAGATTCATGTTGTTGATGTGCTGTAAGAAGAAAATTACAATAGTTGAATTTTTATTTGTCCGATATGTTTTGAGATTTGCACTTTTTCCCATCTAATGAATTGGATCCGAATTTATTATGATTTTTCATTCGGCACATAACGGGTTCACCACATTGCCGTATTTTGTTGGTATATAATTTTATTTTTTGTCTTTGTTTTTGCTCAATCTCTCAAAGTACATGTGAAGAATATAACGGGTTTACCACATTGCCGTATTTTGTTGGTATATAATTTTTTTTGTCTTTGTTTTTGCTCAACCTCTCAATGTACATGTGAGATTTTGAATCATGTGATGGAAATACGAGTTATTAAGACTTTCAAGAATAATTACAGTGACCAAGAACCAAAATTACATAAATAATTCACTGTAATTTATGTATAATAGAGTTGTAAATGAACTTTCAGAATGTGACAATTTTTTTACAGAGAAAACTGTCGAATTCTCTATAGATAGATCTTTTTTTAATGAAACCAAGAGCACTGCCTGTTATATTAATAAAGAAAAGACGGGACAAAACAGCAGAGTACAAAATAGAATTAAGGAAGAGCCTACTCCATTTAAATCTACCAGAGGAAACCCGGTCGCATACTCCATCACCACGACTTAACTGAAGACTGGGCCGATAAAGATTATAACACCTGCTGGGCCTAGTAGCTCCGGCCATAGCGCGTGTGCTTGACTGCGTGCGCCGGGCCACCCCAGCCTAGCCGTCCCACAGACGCGGGCGAGCGGTCGAGATCGTTGGCACAGTGCACGCGACCAGGAGTCTTTTTTCGGTGTTGTTTCGTTCGGCGGTTTTGACTATTTCAGGCGACGCCCGCCCGCCTACCACAATGGCACAGTCCACGAGAGTCTTTTTGCGGTCTTGTTTCGTGCGGCGGTTGACTTGGTACTCGGACTCTGTTTTAGGATGGTAATAACATCCAACAAACTCTACCGTTGAAAGTAGGCAACACATAGCAGTCGTCCTTCCGTGCAACTCCCGGCTATCGGTTTTTCCGATCTAGATCCCTGTTTTGTTGTTGCCAAGCGAGACACACGCTGAGCATCAATCCTGCTCCTGCACATGCCATCTCCTATTCTCAACACCCCCCCTTATTCACTGCTCGTTTCTCCATGGCCCTACTGCACATCCTTCTTGGACTCCTTTTCTCCCTACGCGCTCCTCCATCCTCTGCTGCCACGGACACCATCTCACCTGGCCATGCACTCGCCGGCAACGACAGGCTCATCTCCAGCAACGGCAAGTTCGCGCTCGGCTTCTTCCAGACAGGCAGTAAGTCCTCCCACAACACCCTGAACTCTTACCTCGGCATATGGTTCAACGGGGATGATCCGGTCACGGACCTCACCTCGCTGGAGTTCACAATATCCCGTGACGGCAACTTAGTCATCTTAGATCAGGCCACTAAGTCCATCATTTGGTCTACCCAAGCCAACATCACAACCAATTACACAACTGCTATGCTCTTGAACAGCGGAAACCTCATCCTACAGAGCTCTTCAAACTCGTCAAACATTTTGTGGCAGAGCTTTGACTACCCAACAGATACCCTTCTCGCCGGTGCAAAGATTGGCTGGAACAACGTCACTGGTCTGAACCGTCGTCTTGTTTCTAGAAAGAGTTCGATCGACCTAGCTCATGGCCTGTACAGTTATGAGTTAGACGGCAATGGTAACATCATCTTTACAACACCAAGCGTGCCCACACCGTATTGGTATTCGGTTGGTGAGGGGTTTATAGAGTTGCAAAGGCGCCATTTGATTGACTTTAAATTTGTCGGCAATGAGGAAGAGGAGTACTTCACATATACCTTGCTAGACGAAACAGCAATCATCCGTTTTGTGGGGGACGTCTCCGGTCAATCGAAGATATTCATGTGGGATTGACTATTGAGGGCTCGCAAGACTGGGTGGCAACCTACACCGCCCCCACACAATGTGATGTGCCTGTTGCTTGTGGACCTTTCACAGTCTGCAATGACAATAAGCTTCCTTCCTGCAACTGTATGAAGGGTTTCTCAGTGCGATCACCCGATGATTGGGATCTAGGTGATCGAACAGGCGGATGTGTGAGAAACACTCCATTAGATTGTAGTGGCAGGAAAAGCACAAGACGTACAAAAGAATTGTTCTACCCTATTGTAACATCCGTTTTCGGACGGATGAATAGTAAATAGGATTTCCGTTTCGTTCTTCGCCGTAATTCAACTAGCGACTATTTTCGAAAACTTTCGTTCTTTCTCGGTCTGTGTTTCAAATGTAACATTTGAAACGTTTGAAATTCAATTTAGCGGTTTGGAGATTTTCTCCTCCGTTTTGAATCTCCGGGCCGAATCGACTTGGATCTTCCTTCCTTCTCGGGCTCAGCCCACTGCCTCTCTCGAGCCAGCCCGCCCCGGCCCATCTCCAGCCCGCTTCCCCTTTATTTCCCTTGCCCAGCCCGCTTCCCTTCTCTCTCCTTTGCAACCGTGCAGCCATGGGAGTCATCTCCTGCACCCTCTGCTCTGCGCCAACTCCCCTGCGCTGCCTCCCCCTGCTCCAGTAGCTCCAGCAGCGGCAGCAGCCCGCCAACCCCCCTGCTCCCCTGCTCTGCTCTGCGCCACCAGCTCACCTTCTCCTCCCCTGCTTCTTTCCTCAGTAAAGCCAGATCGCGCAGAAGAGCCACTGCTCCCGGCAGAAGAGTTAGCGCTCTCTCTCTCCGTAGGCTGCTGCGGCTGCTCGCCCTCTGACTGCACCAGCTCCCTTTGCCCATCCCTCTGCTCTGCGCCGGTCGCCTCCTCGCCAACTCCCTGCGCCATTGCAGAACGCCTGACGACCACTTTGTGGCAGCGTCACCGCTCCTCGAGCGCGCCCATCTCGTCGCTTCACTTTGCTCTGCGTCGCCCGAGCAGCGCCCACTCGCGACGACCTTGAAGCCCGTCCGTCTTGCCGCGTCGCCACAGAAGACCGAGGACGCACCGGTCACCTGACTCCTTGCCCGTCGCCTCGGCCATGCAAGCAGCGTCACCGTCGCGTCACCCGCTGTCTCGCCTTGGACCGGCCAGCAGCTGCTGAGGAAGCTGCCTGCAGCGCCGCGTCATCCTCTCGGCGCCCATGCCCGCTTCGTCCTCGCTCTGTCCTCGCTGCGCTCAGCCGCTCATGCAGTGCCCCATGCCACCGCGGCACACCGCTCGTCCTCCCCCTTGATTCCCACTCCTTCCCGTTGCTCTTGGCCCCCTTTATAGCCTCCCTTTCTTCCCCCTGGAGCTCCTCCACACCGCCCCCATTGAAGCACGGTAAGAACCACAAGCAAATCCGCCCCGCTCTGCTTCGGCCGCCGCCACCTCCACCGTTCTTCCTCGCCTCCGGCCACTTCCCGGCGCCGCCACCACCGTCACCGTGAGCCTCGGCCTCCCACGAACCCTTCCCCCAAAACCCCCTCGGCTATTGCCCCCTCTAGCCACCGGATTTTGCCTTCTCCCCCAACTCCGGCCGCACCCTTCAACCGCACCCGCCGCCGTCCACAGCCACTCCCCGGCCTCCCCGCCTAGCCCATGAGCTTCGCCTCGCCCGAGCTCTTCCCGATGCTCACCTTCCCGGCCCGATCCATGGCCGGAGCCACCTCGCCGCCGTGGTGCGTGCCGCCTCCGCCGCTTCGCCACCACCCGCCGCCACTGTCGTCCTCCTCCCCGACGCCGCCACACCGTCACCACCTCCGCCGCAGCACCAGCTCCCGTCGGTGTCCTCGCCTCGCCCGCCATGCCCCGAACGCCGGCAAGCGCGCGCCGCCACAAGACGCGCAAGACGAGTGTGTGTGTCCGGTTCGGCGAGCATGTGCATCCATCATTAGGTGTTAATGACGATTTAAAAGCCCTAATGGCCGTCATTAAATACCTTAATGCTGTCCTAAAACCCCGTTGACCCATCGCCGAAGCGGGCCCCATGCCGATAACACGGCCACCTCCTCCTTCAGGCGATCGACCCGTGGGCCCCGTGAGCGATGGCACCAAACCAACCCCTCTTCTCAGCGGCGGTGGGCCTCTGCCTGTTCCGTGGACCCGAGCCACCCAGCGCGCACAGGACCCGGTCCATACACTGTTCCATGGACCGAAGCCCCTCTCTCTCTTTTTCTTTTCCATTTAAGCTTCGTTAATTCGTATCTCCTCCGTTATAGCTCCAAAAATTATGAAATAAATTTCTAAAAATTTGTTAAATCAAGATCTTGCTAATGGCATAGGACTTGATTAATTTGGAGTTCATTTGTGTATTCTTGTGTATTTACTTGCTCTCTTTGCCGTTGTGTCTTTTTCCGGTAATTCGCCCGTTTAGGATTCGAAGACGCCGGAGATTCTCAAGTTGATCAAGACCAAGACTATCACGATCATCTTGCCTCTAACCAAGGCGAGTCAATACTTTGATCATGTTGCTCCTACATTTTATGTAAATTATTTTCTTTTAAATTAACAAATTGCATGCTTTAATTTCGTAACCAAATATATGTTAAAGCTTAAGGTAGTTAAATACCCACTTGATGTTTAATTAATTAATATGCCATCCTTGATAACTTGAATCCCTTAACCTTTGTCACCCTAGTAAGTATATGGTAATACTAGTTATAGGGTGTACTTGAGCGATTTATGCTAGCCTTGCTCAAGTATGCCGGGTATTAAATATCCCAATCATCATGTCTTCAAATATAAAATATTTTGGGTAGTCATTAGTGGTCCATTGACTAAGGTGAGAAAATAATTTGGTTTACTCCTCAAAAACCCTAAAAATGCTAGCTCTATCTGGGCGGATGGTGAGGCGGTTGGTGCTCAAGAGCACGAGAATGATTGGGTTGTGGAATGAACCGCCAGATAACCCTAAGGACTTAATCGGGTCACGACCTCCGTGTTAAACAAGTACAACCACAAGTCTGCAGAAAAACTTGCGACTTAGCTTAGTAGATTTATTGAACCTTGGATGCCATTTCATTTGGGCGGATAAATGGGGAGCCAAGTGGATTCATTCTGCTTGAATGGGACACCAAGAGGAGGGTGACGTTTTGCGGTCGGCCGAGGTATAGCACCGCTATGCCGTCGCTGAGGTAAAACATCCCGCTCAACATTATGGGCGTAACCCTATATGTGCGAAATGACAGAAGGGGCGAGATAAGTCGAAACGTTATTGTGACAACCTCTCGACTACACATCTAAGGAATTGTGTTGGGCAATGAGTTAATTGTCTCTTGTGGGTAAAGTGTGCTACCTCTGCAAAGTATTAAACTGTTTAAACAGCCGTGCCTACGGTCAAAGGCGGACATGGGAACTTAACTTGAGTTAGTTCTATTTCAAAACTTTGTGGGTGGTATAAAATGTGGCGGGCTCATCTAGCCCTGAATTTGTTTTTCCCTGGGTGGATGTACCCCAGTGTTGTTAATAAGGTGGATGTAACCTTAATCAAAATAAGCATGAAGGTGGAGGTAACCTCTCTGCTGTTATTAATTATTGCACATTACTCTCTTTATAAAAATTGTAATTTGTTAAAAATGCTAAGTCATAGGATTTGTAACTATAGTATATTGAAAAACTTGCTTTAGCAAATAAAAGAACCTGAGCCATCCCTTGTTAAGCCTTGCATATATATAATTGCATTTGTGTGTTGGCTCGCGAGCACGGTAGTAGTGCTCATTCTCGCTTCTCTCCCCCACCCTTCAGATAATGAAGATGAAAGAGACTACGCCTACTACGACGGACCAGAAGATGATGGACAATGATATGACGAGGACTAGAATAATTCTGTAGTTTAGATCTCGCCAGATCTAAGTAGACCGTTGGTACCCGCGTACAACCGATATTATCCGACCCTTGGTTAATATCCGTCAGTACCTGAGTCACCCGATCGCTTTCTGTGTGAGATGAGCCCTACCTCCCTTTTGCTTCCGCTATAGACTTAGTGGATCTTTTGTTTGTAATATATTTGGCCTCGTCGGCCCTTTTGTAAACTTCGACCCGATGAGGTCTATGTTACCTGTGTTGTAATATATTTGTTTGATTCACGCCTTGTATGAATGATTGACAATGTGTCTTGTGAAGTGCTAGCTCTTGATCCAGAAATATACGATGATTCCTGAGAGGATTTGGATTCTCGAATCCGGGTTAAAACAGAGCTGTATCGAGCGTCTGTTGTAGGACCCCTAGTTAGACTGGTCGATGGCCTTAAGGACTTGGATCTTATTTTTAAAATTAAGAAAAGTTTTGCCAAAAATATAGAGTATTTATTGCTTCTACTCATCATTCCTAGCTCCATACTTATCTCTAATCTCATTAAGTGTTACTAATCTTTTCTCCTGTTTCAAAATTTGTAGATGTCTTCTCCTCCAGCTGCAGGCCCATGGGACCATAGCTCTCATGGAGTTAATGAAGGCGGTTTCGCCGAACTCCTCCGCCAGCTGATGCAGTTTCTTAGCTTCCCCCGCCCTCCGCTCTTCAGAGGACGGAAGACGATGGTCATGGCTCACGAGTCTTGGGACATGGAGGTTTTCCTCTATGCCAGGACTGGCGAGTTCACGACCCACAAGTTCTGTGCCGAGGCACCCCGCCGCAGCAGCTCCGACGCCATCCAGGATGCAGCCCGTGTCGCCATCACCCGCTTGTGTCAGATACACGAGGTCCTCCTACAAGAGTCGCCGTACTGCTTCTTCCCGTGTCTCTACGACGGAGAGCCCTTCCCGGAGATCTTCGACGCCAGAGACGACGAGCCTCGCCTGACCCACCAGGTGCAGCTGACCCAGGCGATGATCCACAACATCCACTCCCACACCGGCCGAGATCCAAGCGGCCGGATGCTTCACCGGGCGGCGAGGCCCACTCCGACACCCTTCGCACCAACATGATCGAAGCGATGAAGCCCACCATCTTTGCTATGTGGGAGAGAGACACCATCGGCGTGGACAGAGACATCATCAAGATGGAGAGAGACGCCGCCCTTGCAGAGGTAGCACGTCTCACAGCCGCCCTGGCGACCGCTACTTCAGCTTCAGCTCCAGCTCCAGCTCCAGCTCCTCCTCGCCCCCAGGGACTCCGCACCAGGTTGACTGCGCGCAAGAGCGTGCGACGCCCCAGTCCGCCACCCTTCGATGACCTTCCGGTGTCCAGCCGTGGATGTAGCCTCAGCCGCTCCGCTCTGTTCCCTTCGCCGAACGTCGGTCGAGTCGTTCCGTTCGCCGAAGCTTGATCGAGCCGCTCCGCTCCCGATGGAGTAGTCGAGATAGGCTAGGATAGCTAGCTTGATGCTTGCTAAGCGATCTTTGGGTTGCAAGCACTTTTGTTTCTCCCTTTGTAGCGATGTGTATCTTGTGTCATGACTTAGCTTAGCGTATAAGCTTTGTTTGAAAGTCATGTAACACTTAACCCCCTTAATATAATGCAGCCATTCTAGGCTTTGTATTGTATTAATTCGATCTTCTGCTTGGTTCTTTTGTGTGTGCCTTAGAGGGCTAGTGAACCCTCATATATCCCTCTCTCTAGTCCTCTCTAGTTCTAAATCTCATCTTTTCTTCAGGATGCCGCCAAGAAGAGCCGCCGCCCCTGTCCGTGGAGCCTTTGCCACTGGCCGAGGAAGAGGCCGTGGTCGTGGCCGTGGTCGTGGACAAGGACAAGACCTACCCCCTCCACCACCAGCAAATCCGACAATGGCCCAAGTGATGTTCCATCAACCCAAATTCTCCAAGCCTTACTCAACAATCGTGAGACAGACTGCCGCCGCAATTCCAAGCTCACGACTTCTTAAGGACAAGGCCCTCACCTTTCTTTGCAGGTGGGCCGAACCTCTTGAAGTCAAGACCGGCTTAGGGACACCGAAAAGAAGCTTGACTCGCTCGTTGCTCCAACAAAGACATGGTGGACTTTGCCACCCACCAACTAAAAGGTCTCAGTACAAGCATGGTGGGAGAATTACCTTGCCGCCAGAGGTAATGAAAGTCCAGTCTGAAGAAGAAGCGGCCGTAGCTTCTACGATGGAGAACCAGAATTCCTACCTCCTTGACGCGGCATTGTAGAAGAAGTTGCAGAAGCACAGTTTGATGAGGATGAACCTGCATGGCAACCAATTCCCTGGACGGAATTCAAAGCAGACCTTCGAACCAACCGTGCCGGTGGTACAATGAGATTGAAGAAGAATGAGTTTGAACTCTTAAACAAGGGCATATGACGGTCAACGAGTATGTCACTAAGTTTACTCAGCTTGCCCGCTACGCCCCCAATGACGTAGCCGATGAAGAAGAAAAGATAGACCGCTTTGTGGAAGGCATGCGTGGTGACATGCGTGGAAAGCTTATCCTCCATGACTACGCCAACTTCCATCAGTTGATCAACAAGGCCCTACTACTAGAAAATGAGAATAAGACAGTAGAAGCTAGCCGCAAGAGAAAGATGCCCTTTCAGAAGTCCCAAGGAAGCTATCCCCAGAAGTCAACTTTCGAGGCGGTTCCTCTTTCAGATCATCTGCATTGACCTCGAAAAGCTCGGCTCGGCCTCCCATTCTCAAGGAAGTGGTTTCGCACTCTTCGCCCACGGACACCAAAGAATCGTCAACCCATGCAAAGACACCTCCATTGCTTCAATGTGGAGAAAAAGGTCACTTTGCTAATCGATGCCCTCATCGCGAGAACCCGCTCAAAGAACAACCCGAGAGCCGCCCAGTTCAAGGTGGGACCTCAGCTCAAGCAAAAGCCACCAGACTTCCCAAGCTTCAAGATCTACCCCAACCCAGAACCGTGGCAATGTGAATCATGTCACCGCAGAGGAGGCACAAGATGCCGCAGGAGTACTGATGGGTACGTTCTCTGTTAATTCAGTACCCACACAAGTTTTGTTTGATTCTGGAGCTTCACACTCCTTTGTTTCTAGAAAGTTTGTTGAAAGGCTTAAGTTGCCGACCTATAAGCTAAAGAAACCTGTGGTACTTAGTTCACCCGGGGGACCCCTATATGCCACTTCAGTTAGTCCCAAAGTAGAAATTGCTTTGGAGGATTCTGGATTCCTAGCTACCCTTCTTGTGCTAGAATCCCAAACACTGGATATCATCCTAGGGATGGATTGGTTGGCCGCTTATCATGGATTAATAGATTGCGCCAACAGAAAAGTGGTACTTGCCAAGGATCCTGAAACCACAGTAAGGATTAGTGTGGATCGTTCCCCTCCTTTGGATCGAACAATCCACCACCTTGGAGAGTTGTCCTTAGAGACAACGCCTGTAGTCCAAGCTTACCCCGACGTCTTCCCAGAAGAATTGCCAGGCATGCCACCTGACAGAGATATCGAGTTTGTAATCAATTTGAAGCCCGGAACAGCCCCAATTGCTAAGAGACCATACAGAATGGCCGCTGACGAACTTGAAGAGTTGAAGACACAACTTGAAGACTTGCAAGAGAAAGGATTCATTAGACCTAGTTCATCTCCCTAGGGTTTGCCAGTTCTCTTTGTAAGGAAGAAAGATGGTTCCGCCAGATTGTGTGTGGATTATAGAGCACTCAACGAGGTGACCATCAAGAACAAGTACCCCTTGCCTCGTATTGATGACCTGTTTGATCAGTTGACCGGAGCTTCAGTTTTCTCCAAAATAGATCTAAGGTCTGGATACCACCAACTCAAGATCCGGAACGAGGACATTCCTAAGACAGCCTTTACCACTCGGTATGGCTTGTATGAGTTCACAGTTATGTCGTTTGGCTTGACCAATGCACCAGCCTACTTCATGAATCTGATGAACAAGGTATTTATGGAATATCTGGACAATTTTGTAGTCGTGTTTATAGGCGACATCTTGATCTATTCAAGACCAATGAAGAGCATCTTGAACATCGCAAATGGTCCCGAAAAGCTTAAAGAGCATGAGCTCTATGCCAAGTCTGATAAATGTGAATTTTGGCTTCAAGAAATCAGTTTCCTCGGACATATTGTATCCGCGGGAGGAATAGCGATTGATCCGGCCAAGGTAGAAGCTGTGATGGATGGAAACAACCTACATCGATGATGAAGTTCGTAGCTTTCTCGGTTTAGCGGATACTACGAGGCGCTTCATAGAAGGATTCTCCAAGCTTTCCAAGCCGATGACCCACCGCTAAGAAAGAAAAGAAGTATGAATGGACAGAGGCTTGTGAGAAGAGTTTTAAAGAATTGAAGAAGAAGTTAACTTCGCACAAAGATTGACCTTCTTTGGACATTCATCAAGACTTTGAAGTCTCTTGTGATGCATCACGCCAAGGTCTTGGTTGCGTGCTTATGCAAGGAGGAAAAGTTGTAGCCTATGCATCCGCATGACTCCGTCCTCATGAAGACAACTATCCAACTCATGACTTGGAGTTAGCAAAGCAGAGTGCACGCCTTAAAATTTGGCGGCATTACTTGATTGGAAATCATTGTGATATCTATCTGCACCACAAGAGTCTCAAGTACATATTCACTCAATCGGATCTCAACCTCCGGCAAAGAAGATGGTTAGAGTTAATAAAGGATTACAATTTGGATGTCCATTATCATCCCGGAAAGGCTAATGTAGTTGCCGATGCATTAAGCCGCAGGTCATACTGCAGTAATGTTATGATTCAAGAGCATCAGCCTGAGCTCTATAAGGAATTTGAAGCCCTCAACCTTTGTTTGATAGAGCAAGGCACAGCAGATGCTATGGAAGCACATCCCACTTTAGAAGAGCAGATCAAGACTGCTCAACAAGGACACTCGGGAGTCCAGAGATTCAAACATCTCATGGCAAAAGGAAAAGCCCCCAAGATGATCGAAGATCGCAAGGAATCTATGGTAGGGAAGCGTCTCTTTGTTCCCCACCGGAAGGAACTCAAGGATTTGATTTTGAAAGAAGCCCACGATTCAACGTATACCTCGCACGCGCAAAGCACCAAGATGTATCAAGACATGAAGATTTTGTATTGGTGGCCACGCATGAAGAGAGATATTGCAGTATGTAGCTTTGTTGTGATGTATGCCGGTGAATCAAAGCCGAACATCGGTTAGCAGGATTGCTCCAACCCCGCAAGTCTCTCGGTGGAAATGGGAAGAGATTGGAATGGATTTCATTACGGTCTACCCGAACCAGTCGGATGTGACTCAATATGGGTTATAGTTGATAGATTGACCAAAGTAGCCCATTTCATCCCGAGAAAGACAACTTACAAGGGAGACAAGTTAGCGAGTTATATATGGCTCAGTTGTGTGTTTACACGGAGTACCCAAGAGGATAGTCTCCGATCGAGGATCTCAATTCACCTCCCATTTCAGGCTAGTTTGCATGATGCCCTTGGAACACACCTTGATTTCAAAGACTTATCATCCATGACCGATGGTCGGCTGAAAGGACAAACCAGATTCTAGAAGACATGCTTGAGCTTGTGCTTTGGAGTTCTGATGGTAGGAAAAGTGTCTACCGTATGCCGAGTTTGCATACAATAATAGCTATCAGTCAAGTCTGAAAATGTCACCGTTTGAAGCACTTTATGGAAGAAAATGCAGAACCCCTCTGCATTGGTCAGAATCCGGTGAAGGATATATATTCGGACCAGATACACTCAAGCAAGCTGAAGAGAAAGTTCGACTAATCAGAGATCGTCTCCAAGCAGCTCAATCAAGACAGAAGAGTTATGCCGACAACCGTCGAAGAAAGTTAACTTTTGAAGTTGGAGATGCCGTGTACCTTGAAGTATCACCGCTTCGTGGAACTCGAAGATTCAAAGTTAAAGGCAAGCTTGCCCCAAGATACATAGGCCCATTTCCGATCACCGCCAAGCGTGGAGAAGTTGCCTACCAGCTAGAGCTACCGGAAAATTTGTCAAAAGTTCACAATGTATTTCCGTCTCGGCTCAAGAAGTGTCTCGAGTACACAAGAGCGACGCCTTGGTTGAAGCCATTGCCCTTGATGAATCGACTTATCCGAGCATCTAGTCAAGATCCTCGGCGTCATCGAAAGCGAACAAGACATCAAGTCATCGCCTTTGCAAAGTCGGTGGAGTCACCACACCGCCAAGGAAGCCACACAGAACGCGAAGATCAGCTGAAGCAAGACTACCCGTTCCTGTTCTCAGAGCAGCTCGAATCTCGGGGTCGAGATTCTGTTTAAGGTGGGTAGGATTTGTAACATCCGTTTTCGGACGGATGAATAGTAAATAGGATTTCCGTTTCGTTCTTCGCCGTAATTCAACTAGCGACTATTTTCGAAAACTTTCGTTCTTTCTCGGTCTGTGTTTCAAATGTAACATTTGAAACGTTTAAAATTCAATTTAGCGGTTTGGAGATTTTCTCCTCCGTTATGAATCTCCGGGCCGAATCGACTTGGATCTTCCTTCCTTCTCGGGCTCACCTTTGCCTCTCTCGAGCGACCCCGCGGCCCATCTCGGCCGCTTCCCTTTCTTTCCCTTGCTTGCCGCTTCCTTCTCTCTCCTTTGCAACCGTGCAGCCATGGGAGTCATCTCCTGCACCCTCTGCTCTGCGCCAACTCCCCTGCGCTGCCTCCCCCTGCTCCAGTAGCTCCAGCAGCCCGCCAACCCCTGCTCCCCTGCTCTGCTCTGCGCCACCAGCTCACCTTCTCCTCCCCTGCTTCTTTCCCTTGGTCAAAGCCAAGATCGCGAAGAGTTAGCCACTGCTCCCGGCGGCAGCAGATTAGCGCCTCTCTCTCCGTAGGCTGCTGCTGCTGCTCGCCCTCTGCACCGCACTCAGCTTGCCCATCCCTCCTTCTGCTTGCGTCGCCGCCTCGCTAACTCCCTGCGCCCTTAACGCCACCGACTACCAGAGCGGCGTCACCGCTCCTCGAGCGCGCCCATCTCGTCTGCTCCCGCCTACTCTGCGTCGCCCAGACAGCGCCCACTCCGCGACGACCTTGAAGCCCGTCCGTGCGCCCGTGTCAGCGCTGCAGCACCCGAGGACGCACCCGGTCACCACCAGCTCCTTGCCCCGTCGCCTCGGCCATGCAAGCCCGGTGTCACCGTCGCGTCACCCTGTCCTCGCCTTGGACCACCAAGGCTGCAGGGAAGCAGCGCCGCGTCATCCTCTGGACGCCCATGCCCCGCTCGTCCTCGCTCTGTCCTCGCTGCGCTCAACCACTCCGCGCAGGTGCCCCATGCCACCGCAGCACCTGCTCGTCCTCCCCCTTGATTCCCACTCCTTCCCGTTGCTCTTGGCCCCCTTTATAACCTCCCTTTCTTCCCCCTGGAGCTCCTTCACACCGCCCCCATTGAAGCACGGTAAGAACCACAAGCAAATCCGCCCCGCTCCGCTTCGGCCGCCGCCACCTCCACCGTTCTTCCTCGCCTCCGGCCACTTCCCGGCGCCGCCACCACCGTCACCGTGAGCCTCGGCCTCCCACGAACCCTTCCCCCAAAACCCCCTCGGCTATTGCCCCCTCTAGCCACCGGATTTTGCCTTCTCCCCCAACTCCGGTCGCACCCTTCAACCGCACCCGCCGCCGTCCACAGCCACTCCCCGACCTCCCCGCCTAGCCCATGAGCTTCGCCTCGCCGAGCTCTTCCCGATGCTCACCTTCCCCGGCCCGATCCGCGACCGGAGCCACCTCGCCGCCGTGGCGTGCCGCCTCGCCGCTTCGCCACCACCCGCCGCCGCCGTCGTCCTCCTTCCCGGCGTCGCCACCCGTCACCACCTCCGCCGCAGCAGACCAGCTCCCGTCGGTGTCCTCGCCTCGCCCGCCATGCCCCGAAGCCGCGTATGCTTGCCGCCTTGCTGCGACGCTCAAGACTGTTGTGTGTGTCCGGTTCGGGCGAGCATCTGTGCATCCATCATTAGGTGTTAATGGCGATTTAAAAGCCCTAATGGCGTCATTAAATACCTTAATGCTGTCCTAAAACCCCGTTGACCTCGCCGGCGGGCCCCATGCCTGAGAACACGGTCGGCCCCTCACTCTGTCGGGTGACCGTGGGCCCCGTGGCGATGGTGCCAAACCAACCCCTCCCTCAGCGGCGGTGGGCCCTCGCATACTGTTCCGTGGACCCGAGCCACCAGTACAAGACGGGACCCGGTCCATACACTGTTCCATGGACCGAAGCCCCTCTCTCTCTTTTTCTTTTCCATTTAAGCTTCGTTAATTCGTATCTCCTCCGTTATAGCTCCAAAAATTATGAAATAAATTTCTAAAAATTCGTTAAATCAAGATCTTGCTAATGGCATAGGACTTGATTAATTTGGAGTTCATTTGTGTATTCTTGTGTATTTACTTGCTCTCTTTGCCGTTGTGTCTTTTTCCGGTAATTCGCCCGTTTAGGATTCAAAGACGCCGGAGATCCTCAAGTTGATCAAGACCAAGACTATCACGATCATCTTGCCTCTAACCAAGGCGAGTCAATACTTTGATCATGTTGCTCCTACATTTCATGTAAATTATTTTCTTTTAAATTAACAAATTGCATGCTTTAATTTCGTAACCAAATATATGTTAAAGCTTAAGGTAGTTAAATACACACTTGATGTTTAATTAATTAATATGCCATCCTTGATAACTTGAATCCCTTAACCTTTGTCACCCTAGTAAGTATATGGTAATACTAGTTATAGGGTGTACTTGAGCGACATGCTAGCCTTGCTCAAGTACCGGGGTATTAAATACCCCAATCATCATGTCTTCAAATATAAAATGTTTTGGGTAGTCATTGGTGGTCCATTGACTAAGGTGAGAAAATAATTTGGTTTACTCCTCAAAAACCCTAAAAATGCTAGCTCTATCTGGGCGGATGGTGAGGCGGTTGGTGCTCCGGGAGCACGAGAATGATTGGGTTGTGGAATGAACCGCCCAGATAACCCTAAGGACTTAATCGGGTCACGACCTCCCGTGTTAAACAAGTACAACCACAAGTCTGCAGAAAAACTTGCGACTTAGCTTAGTAGATTTATTGAACCTTGGATGCCATTTCGCTGGGCGGATAAATGGGGAGCCAAGTGGATTCATTCTACTTGAATGGGACACCAAGAGGAGGGTGACGTTTTGCCAGTCGCTGAGGTATAGCACCGTTATGCCAGTCGCTGAGGTAAAACATCCCGCTCAACATTATGGGCGTAACCCTATATATGCGAAATGATGAAGAAGGCGAGATAAGTCGAAGCGTTATTGTGACAACCTCTCGACTACACATCTAAGGAATTGTGTTGGGCAATGAGTTAATTGTCTCTTGTGGGTAAAGTGTGCTACCTCTGCAAAGTATTAAACTGTTTAAACAGCCGTGCCTACGGTCAAAGGCGGACATGGGAACTTAACTTGAGTTAGTTCTATTTCAAAACTTTGTGGGTGGTATAAAATGTGGCGGGCTCATCTAGCCCTGAATTTGTTTTTCCCTGGGTGGATGTACCCCAGTGTTGTTAATAAGGTGGATGTAACCTTAATCAAAATAAGCATGAAGGTGGAGGTAACCTCTGCTGTTATTAATTATTGCACATTACTCTCTTTATAAAAATTGCAATTTGTTAAAAATGCTAAGTCATAGGATTTGTAACTATAGTATATTGAAAAACTTGCTTTAGCAAATAAAAGAACCTGAGCCATCCCTTGTTAAGCCTTGCATATATATAATTGCATTTGTGTGTTGGCTCGCGAGCACGGTAGTAGTGCTCATTCTCGCTTCTCTCCCTCACCCTTCAGATAATGAAGATGAAGGAGACTACGCCTACTACGACGGACCAGAAGATGATGGACAAGGATATGACGAGGAGTAGAATAATTCTGTAGTTTAGATCTCGCCCAGTCTAAGTAGACCCGTTGGTACCCGCGTACAACCGATATTATCCAGCCCTTGGTTAATATCCGTCGTACACAGGCCACCCCAGTCGCTTGCCTGTGTGAGATGAGCCCTACCTCCCCTTTTGCTTCCGCTGTAGACTTGGTCATTCTTTTGTAATGTAATATATTTGGCCTCGTGCGGCCCTTTTGTAAAACTCGACCCGATGCGGTCTATGTTACCCTGTGTTGTAATATATTTGTTTCAGTTCACGCCTTGTATGAATGATTCAGCAATGTGTACTGTGAAGTGCTAGCTACTGATCCAGGGAATAGCACAGTGATTCACAGAGGATTTGGATTCTCAGAATCCGGATCCGACACCTATGGCATGTGTTAGATTGCCCTATAATGCCATCATCGTACTAGATGCTACGAGTGCAGACAGATGTGCACAGGTTTGCCTAAACAATTGCTCTTGCACTGCGTATTGCTATCGTGACGGTGGTGAATGTTTGGTGTGGAATGGTGGATTGCTTAATGTAAAACAACAATGTGGTGATGGATTTAGTACTGATGATATCAACCTTCGCCTTGCCACCAGTGAGGTGCGAAGTTGGGGAAGCAAAAGACGAGGAATGATCGTTGGGGTTGTCACTGGTGCAAGTGTTGCAGCATTGGGTTTGTTCCCACTCATCTTGCTACTGGTCCTTCGACGGAACAGAAGGAAGCGGTTTGGTCACATACTGAAAAAAACTTCATTATTGCGGAGGCCTTATTGTGTTTAGATACATTGATTTGCAGCATGCAACTAAAAACTTCTCAGAGAAGTTAGGGAGAGGTGGTTTTGGTTCTGTATTCAAGGGGTTTCTAAATGACTCAAGTGCCATAGCAGTTAAAAGGCTTGATGGTGCTCGTCAAGGAGAGAAGCAATTCAGAGCTGAGGTGAGTTCAATTGGAATTATCCAGCATATCAATTTAGTTAAACTGATTGGGTTTTGCTGCGAAGGTGATAGGAGGTTACTTGCGTATGAACACATGCCAAATGGTTCCCTTGATTCCCATCTGTTCCAGAGGAGTGGTATAGCTTTGAATTGGACTATAAGGTATCAAATAGCCCTGGGAGTTGCTAGAGGGCTAGCCTACTTGCACGATAGTTGTCGAGACTGCATTATACATTGTGATATCAAACCACAGAATATACTTCTCGATACGTCTTTTATCCCTAAAGTTGCAGATTTTGGGGAGGGAATTTAGTCGTGTTGTGACTACAATGAGAGCAACTATCGGATATCTTGCTCCTGAATGGATTTCCGGAACTGATATTACACCAAAAGTAGATGTTTACAGCTATGGGATGGTTTTGTTTGAAATCATATCAGGAAGGAGGAATTCAGGTCAAGAATATTCTAATGATGGTGATCATCCAGTGTATTTTCCTTTGCAAGTTGCACGCGAGCTTCTCAATGGAGACGTTGGGAGTCTGTTGGATGCAAACTTACACGGTGATATGAGCATCGAGGAGGTTGAAAGAGTTTGCAAAGTCGCATGTTGGTGTATTCAAGATAATGAGTTTGATCGACCCACGATGACTGAGGTGGTGCAGTTTCTTGAGGGTCTAATTGAACTCGATGCGCCCCCGGTTCCAAGATACTGAAGAGCGTCAGCGATACTGCGGTAGTCCGTAGGATTCATCACCAGGTCGCCTATGGAGGGTAACTTGGAGCAGATGTCGATGGGTGTGCTGCATGATGTGTAGTTAGTCTTGCCAAGCACGGGCAAGAATGTCTTCAGTGTACTGACACTGGGAGAGGAAGAACCCTGTTGGACCGAAAAGGCGACTAGAGGGGGGTGAATAGGAGCACGCTCACTTTTTCATAAAGTATGAATTCAACACCAATTTTACTCCAATAGCTATAAAAGCTATGAAGATCAATCTACAAGTACAGCGGAAGACTTGTATTGAATTCACACTAAGAACCCCAAAGCAAAACACTCAAAATAACCAAGAACTCAAATCACCAAGTGTTGGGCGGTCAGACCTCTGATATTGGCGGTCTGACCGCTACATGGGCGGTCGACCTCGGCTGACGATGAGCGAAAGAAACATTAAAACCGAAACTAAAATCGGTCTAACTTTCGATCCGTAAGGCCAAACTCCACGAAATTTAAACCACACCTTCTAAAAGATATTAGGAACCTATTCCAATCAAAGATTGCAGAGGTCCATGCCAAAGTTCCTATCTTTTTCAGTTTGAGCAAAGGTGGTTCAAAAACCGAGCTAAATACGAAATATGATCTAAAGACTTGCTCGTGGGTGATTGAT
Source organism: Phyllostachys edulis (assembly GCA_036346405.1). Taxonomy (NCBI): domain Eukaryota; kingdom Viridiplantae; phylum Streptophyta; class Magnoliopsida; order Poales; family Poaceae; genus Phyllostachys; species Phyllostachys edulis. The sequence goes on from CM070552.1 coordinate 34,898,459, forward strand.
GATCAAGATGATTCTAGATGGGTTCCCACATGTCACAACAAGTTAGATCACGGCAAGAAACCAAGTAAAAACTCGCGGATCAAAGAAAGACCCAAAATCACCAAATAGAGAGCAAGAACAATAGAGACTCATCTTTGAGGAATCTTGCATAGATTGATTTGTGATTGATGTTGGTTTACAACCACTCCACCACGGAGGACAAAGCTCAACACATGAGCACTCAAATCAATCCATCTCTCTAGAACCCTAACCTCCCACTAATCTTTTCAAGCCCTAATAACAAAAGCTAGGGTTTCCAATTGAAGGGTTGGAGGGGGTGTAGCCACCTCCCTCCTCTATTTATAGTGGAGGCTTAGACCTTCTAGAAGATTGAACCCTAATGGGCTCCCGTTAAGGCCCACACACAAATGGGTCACATACGCACGTGTTTTAAAGCGTCGTCTTCATCTCTTGACCTAATCCACTTCACCTTGCGCCATCTTGCGCCGTGATTTGGCAAAAGGTCACCAAGGCGGTATTTGGTAAAATTACCAAAATATTTCTCCTCGATCTTTTTGCAAGGACCGAGTCCCAACTACGTTAAACACATCCATGCTTTATCACGTGTAGGTTGATCCTGCGGCTCTCTCCATGTCGGCAAGTTTCTCCCATCCGGCTCCCACCGAAACCACCATGGCACTTGCACCGACCTCCACGCCGCTTGATCCAACCCGTCGCACCGAACTGCCCGTTCGGTCATCCTTGTCCATTCTGCGCCATGCTTGAACCCGTTGACCACACCCGGCATCCCCGATCGTTCTGGACCTCAGCTCTCCAAGCCTAGTCCCGATCATCCTCGCCGTTGACCGTCGTTGACCTCAAAGCAACCTGCACAAACATAGACCAAGAAATCGTTTCCGGGAACAAGTTCTTCGCAACTTGATCCACGTTAGTCAAAACATGCATCATGCAACACATATGCCATTAAACCCATGAACTTGACCTAACCCAACGATCATCGTCACCGATTGGCCGATGATCAGATCAAAATCAGTCAGACCGCCACTTTAGCTAGTCTGACCGCCCCTGGCGGTCGACCCACACTGATGGCGGTCGACCGCCAAATGAAACTTAGCCAAATTCCTCCCCGAAATCCAAAACCTCTGGAATTTTCAAACCAATAGAACTTTTGCCGAAGCTCCAAAATTATGAGACCAAGTCGAAGAACCCTCTCACTTGCCTACACCCTCTATTTTTGGCCTAGCTCTAAAATCCAAAAACAATGCAATGGCCGGTCGACCGCTCGAGCAAGCCGGTCAGACCGCTCAGGCCGGTCGGCCGCCACCCGCTAGTCGACCGCCACCATTCTAGAAAAACCACACAGGCATGGCCGGTCCGACCGCCACAATGGCCGGTCAGACCGCCAGAGGCCTGACAGACCTGGAGCTTTGCCGAAAACACGTGATTCGACAAACCGTCAACGACATTGCCAATTGTAACATCATCCTAAGATCTCAGGCATATCCCCATGATATCCACAAACCCAGGGTTGGTACGCTGCACGGAGACACTCAGGAAGAAGTGTAGGTCGCCGAGGTCCTTAAGCGAGAATTCGCTATGGAGCGAGGCGATCACCTGGCGAAGTAGCTTGGGTGAGGAGGCGGTGAGAACGATGTCATCCATGTACAATAGTAGATAGACTGTATCCGCACCACGTCGGTAGATGAATAACGATGGATCAGCCTTGGAGGAGATGAACCCCAAGGACATGAGGTAGGTCGCAAAGCGACTGAACCAAGCCTGCAGGGCCTACTTGAGGCCGTAGAGCGAATTGTTGAGGCGACAAACATGAGAGGCACGCTCGATGTCAACGAAGCCAGAAGGTTGCTGGCAGTAGACGGTTTCGACGAGTGTGCCATTCAGGAACGCGTTGTTGATGTCGAGTTGATGCACCGGCCAATCTGTTGGACAGCGCAATGGTGAGGACGGTGCGGACGGTGGCCGGTTTAACAACCGGACTGGATGTCTCGTCGAAGTCAATGTTGGGTCACTGAGAGAAACCACGAAGGACCCATCGAGCCTTGTAGCCGTCCAAGGAGCCATCGGGCTTCAACTTGTGCCGAAAAATCCATTTACCTGTCACAATGTTAGCACGAGAAGGATGAGGAACCAACTCCCAGGTGTTGTTTGTTTGAATATAGCCACTTGTATATTCCAATGGGCCAAAGGCCAATATATAACATGTACAAGGTTGGAACAATAGCAAATAACACCCTACACAATATATATATCTAACACCCCCCTCAAACCTATGGTGGATCAACAACACTGAGTTTGGAGAGGTAGAAGTTATGCTGAGCTCGAGTCTGTGCCTTGGTGAAGAAATCGGCTAATTGAAGCTCCGAAGGCACATACTGAAGAGCAATAACTTGGTCTTGCACCTGCGATCGCATGTACGAAGCATCCACTCCAATGTGTTTGGTAAGCTCGTGCTTCACGGGATCTTGAGCAATGCTGATTGCACCAGTAATATCTGATAAAAGCGGAGTCAGTGCAGAAGCAGAAACACCGAAATATGCAAGAAGCCACCGAAGCCAGGTGATCTCAGCTATCAACAGTGCCATGGCTCTCAACTCAGCCTCAGCGCTCAAACGAGAAACTGCAGTCTGCTTCTTAGTCTTCTAGACAATCAAGGAGGAACCAAGGAAAACACAATAGGCAGAAAGAGACCGGCTATCAGAATGATCGCTAGCCAGTCGCATCGAGTCGTCTCAAGTCAGAAGAATGGAGCGAGGAAAGAAAAGACGTCGAGTGATAGTTCCACAAAGATATCGAAGAATACAAAGAAGGTGACTGTAGTGGAGCTGAGTGGGAGTAGAGACAAACTGACTCAAGATGTGAACTGGGTGAGAAATGTCAGGTCGAGTAATCCCAAGGTAGACAAGGCTCACGACAATATGGCGATAGCGAGTGAGATCCTCAAGAGGCTCACCATCAGTAGGCCGAAGGTGAACACCTAGCTCCATAGGAGTATTCACCACGCACTGATTAGTGAGACAAACGCGAGTAAGGATATCCTGAATGTACTTCTCCTAGGAGAGATAGTAGCCCTCGGGCGTAGAAGTGATCTCAATCCCAAGGAAGTAACGAAGAGAACCCAAATCAGACATCAAGAACTGCTTACTGAGATGCTCCTTCACAAAAGCAATGCACTGAGAGTCATCTCCAGTAATGATCATGTCATCACATATAGAAGGAGGAGCGTCCGACCCCGAGGAGAGGTGTGAACAAAGAGAGCAGGATCGTGATCACTGGTGGAGAAGCCGACAGCAGTGACAACAGAGGAGAAGCAGTCAAACCAAGCACGAGGGGCTTGTTTGAGCCCATAAAGAGAACGGCGAAGGCAACAAACTATACCATCAGGAACAGAATACCCATGGGCAGCTGCATGTAGACCTCCTCGCGCACCTCGCCATTAAGAAAGGCATTCTTAACATCCAACTAAGAGATGGGCCACTGTCGAACAGAGGCCACAGCAAGGAGAGTATGAACAGTGGTCATGTGAGCGACAGGGGCGAAAGTCTCATCGTAGTCACGACCATGCTCCTGCTGAAAGCCACGCGCTACAAGACGAGCCTTGCAGCACTCAAGGGAACCATCTGAGCAGGTCTTGATCTTGTACACCCACTTACACGTGATAGGGGCAATATGCGCAGGCAAGGGCACAAGATCCCAAGTGTTAGTACGCTCCAAAGTAGCAATCTCCTCAGACATCACGAGCTGCCACTCAGGATGAGTAGTGGCCTCACAATAGGTCGTGAGGCTCGAGAAAGAAGCGGTGGTGTGAAGTCAGAAGGCTCAAAGTGCCTAACAGTGACAATCATGAAGATCATATCTGGGAGGAGAAGGCGGAGCTAGACCCAGCAAGGATGGAGAGGGAGAACTAGGAACAGGGCCCAGCAGAGATGGAGGCTCAAGAGAGGAAAGTAGTAGGCCGAGGACGGCGAGAATAGTGCAAGGGTAAAGGTGGAGCTTGAAAAAAAGAGCGGGAAGAAAAATCCGGTGGAGGCAGAATAGATGGAGCCGGAGGCAGAGTGGATGGAGGATGAGGCGAAACAGTGGTGGAAAGTTGAGAGTCAGGAAAAATCAGCAAGGAGATCGACTCAGCAAGGGAATCTGGGCTGACAGTTGGGGAACGAGGGTAGTAAGAGCGGGACTCGTCAAAAGCAACATCCCGAGAAATCCTCATCCTACGAGCAACAGGGTCATAGAAACGATAACCCTTATGCTCAAGGCAGTAGTTATGAAAACACACTCAATCGACCGAGCGATCGACTTAGTGCGCTCACGATGTGGAAGAAGGATGAAACAGACATAGCCGAAACTGCGAAGATGACTGTACTTTGGAGCTCGACCAAAGAGACGCTCGACAGGAGTAGAACCACGGAGAAGCGAGAGAAGGCTGCGAGTTGATGAGAAAAGTAGCGAGTAAAGCAGTCTCGGCCAGTGAGGAGCGAAGAGGCAAGCATGAGAGTGCGAGCGGTCTCAAGCAAATGACGATGTTTACACTTAGAGACACCGTTACGGCGTGAGCACGGGATAAAGTCTTGAGGAAGAGTGCCTTTCGAGAGAAAGCGATTTAAAAGCAAGAGAGAAATACTCACCAGCAGAGTCGGCGCGAAAAACATGAATGGCCGAATCAAACTGAGTGCGAACCATGGTGGCGAACATCTGATAAATAGAGAGAACCTGGCTGCGCTCGGACATGAAATAGATCCAAGTATGACGAGAATAATCATCAATAAAGATCACATAATAGCGATGACCCCCTTTCGAAACGAAAGGAGCTAGACCCCAAACATCAGAGTGAACAAGATCAAAAGGACAAGTAGAAATAGAATCACTAGTGGGATAAGGGAGCTGCAGCTTCTTGTCAATCTTGCAACCCATACAATGTAAAGAGGTGTCCCCAGAAACAGACCCAAGAACACCCCGACCGACTAAAGACGATAGACGCGAGCCACAGAGATGACCGAGACGATGGTGCCACTGAGCGAAGGAGGTAGTGGAGGATGTAGCAAGAGCAGGAGGTAGTGGTAGTGGCCGACTGGTTGGTGGAGACAGCGGAAGGAAGATGAAGCCAATCGAGCTCCCAAAGACGCTGCGAATCACGGCGCCGAGGTCCAGTACCAAGAAGAGTCCCTGTGCAGCGATCCTGAACACAATAAGAGTCAGACTCAAGAACAACATGACAGTCGTGATCAGTGATCTGACCAGCGGACACAAGCTGTAGAGTAAGCTTAGGAACATGAGAGACTGCAGGAACATGAAAAGAAGAAGTGGAAAGGGTGCCTCGGCCTGTAACAGGAAGAGAGGTACCATTTGCAGTCTGAACAGTGGAAGAAAAATATGTGGACCGCACAGAAGTAAGGTGGGTAGAATCTGGTGTCATGTGAAAAGAAGCACCAGAGTCCAAGATCCACAGAGACAAGATACCTAACGAGGGAGGAGGTGGAGGCGAGGAAGACTGCTGAAAAGCAAGAGCCAGACGAGCAGAACCCGAGTCTGAGGACGAGCCGACACCGAGGCGCTGAAGCAGTGAGAGGAGCTGCTGTGTGGCATCACCAGAGGAGCCCTGGGGAGAGGGGCCATCTCTGGAGTGAGAGGAACCTCCAGAGCCCTTCGGGGGACATCCACCCCGATGACCCTAGTCCCTCCTCCGCTTGTAGCAATCCTGATATCTGTGGTAGACCGTGTGACAGAGGGTCTGATGGAGACCGTAGTAGGCGACAACCTTTGGAGGAGCTGGGGAGGGATCTGTCGGTCTTGAAGGAGCAGGTGCTAAAGCAGACAAAGACAGACTGCATCTGAGCGACGCCACGATGACGAGTCTCCTCAGCACGCACACCCATGAGGGCCTCCACCAAGCTTCGAGGCGTGGTGACGAGTCGAGCCTGAAAAGTATAGTCTCAAACTCAGTAGGAGGCAGCGTCAGGAAGTCGTAAAGACGGTGAGTCTCTTGGTGAGCGAAGAGCCCCACACAGCAAGGACAGGTCCGATAGACATCCGGCCCTAGAGAGTCAAGCTGACGCCACACCTCTGACAACTTCTGGTAGAAGTCATCAACAGTGGCATCGAGCTGCTGAAGAGAATGTGCCTGGTGCACAACTGAGAGATACATAGCATCGCTCGTCGGCTGGTAGTGAGCTCGGAGGTGCTCCCACATAAGTTGTGTCGTTGGCAACTCTACCACATCCATAGAGATGGTCACAGGCATACTACCCACCAGGATGGCGGTAGCACGAGCCTCGGCCTCCTGCCAGCGCTCGTAGGCGTGCAACTCATACTGGTAGAGCTCTAGCGCCTCCAGCAAACATTGTCGACCTCTGAGCCGCTTTATACGCACCAATGAGAGAGCAGCGATCTTGTCAAGTGTAGGATGAGGCGGACATGGCTGCTCACCAGTGAGATGACCCCAGAGACGCTGGCTGTTGAGGTGGATCCTTAGGTGAACGGCTCACTCCCGGAAGTTCGTCCCATCAAACCGAACTAGGGGAGCGGGATGGCAAAGGAGCCTCCGGGAGAAGCCATCAGCTTCTGTTTTTTTTTTTTTTTGTTTTTTTTTTCTCTTTCTTTTCGGTTGGGTCGGCTCACTCATTGACAGACAAAAAAAAAAGCGGCCCTTTCGGGAGAAGAACACGCACGGAGGGACCTTTAGGGTTCCCCTCTGAGCGACGATGGCGGCAGCGGCCCGAGCGGCGGCGGCGGTGGAGAGGAGCTCGGGCGATGGCGCGCTGCTGGTAGCGGCGGCAAGCATCAGGCCCCTCCGAGCGGCGCATGGGAGGGGACCTTTAGGGTTCCCCTCCGAGCGGCGGCGGCGGTAGAGAGGAGCACCAGGCGGTGGCAATCCTCGGGCGTTGGAGGCGGCGCACGGGCGATGGAGTCGGCGCTTGGGCCTGGCGGAGAAGAAGACGACGTGGATCCAGAGCTGGATGGAGGCGCTGGCGTGGATCCGGCGCAGGATGGAGTCGGCACTCGGGTCCAAGATGGAGGCGGCACTCGGGCCAAGCGGAGAAGACGGCGCGTGGATCTGGAGGGAGAGAAGAGCAACGTAATAGCGATGGGGCGGTGGCTACAGTAGCAGCGGCGGAATCTGGAGGGAGAGAAGAGCAACAGGACAACGGTGGCACGGCGGCGACGGCTACAGTGGCGGCGACAGCGGCGGCGACGGCTGCGGTGGCAACGGCTACAGTGGCGGCGGCAGCTGGTCAAGAGGTAGGGTTAGGGTTAGGGTTTCCATGGCTCTGATACCATGTTTGAATATAGCCATTTGTGTATTCCAATGGGCCAAAGGCCAATATATAACATGCACAAGGTTGGAACAATAGCAAATAACACCCTACACAATATATATATCTAACATTGTTCGCACTAAGGGCGTCGAACTCGCTTTGAATAGCCGCACACTAGTGCTTGTCATTGAGTGCGGCGCGGTAAGTTTTTGGAATGGGAGATGAAGTGGTGACATTGAGATTAAGGCATTGGACAGGTTGTCGGAAGCCTCGTTTGCCGCGCGTCGTCATGGAACGATAGTTGACGACTGGGGAAATGGGTGCGACATTCAAAGGAGGTGGTGCAAGTGGAGCAGCAGGTGTGGGCGCGGGTGCAAGTGGAGGTGGTGCGTCTTGTGGTAGGAAGCGATCTGATCTGGTCTTTGGAAGCGAAGCGCCGCGGCGTGCAATGGGTGGGGGGACAACGGCTGGCGTATGGATGAGATCGGTGAGGAAGTCGAAATCTGAAGGTGCGGGTGGGTTTGGTTATTCGGCAAAAGGAAAAGAATTTTCATCGAAGGTGGCGTGACGCGAGATGATAATGCGATTTGTGGCAAGGTTAAGGCAATGGTAACCCTTGTGGTGATCGGGATACCCAAGGAACACGTAAGGCGTGGAGTGAGGAGCGAGTTTGTGAGTGCCGTGGAGGAGAGATTTGGGTAACACCGACAGCCAAAAACGCGAAGATGCAAGTAGGAAGGTGGGGATCCAAGAAGGGCCGCATGAGGGGTGCCGAAATCCAAGGTTTTTGTGGGGTGGAGATTGAGGAGATAGGTAGCGGTGTGAAGAGCTTCGACCCAATAGATGGGTGGGAGAGAAACCTGAAAAAGAAGATAACGTAGGATGTCATTTGTCAAGCGGATAACACGCTTGACCTTGCCGTTCTGTTGGGAAGTGTGTGGGCATGACATGTGGAGTGCAATGCCATGAGAGAGGAGGTGGAGATGCATGGTGGTGTCATCGAACTCGCCACCGTTGTCACATTGGATGCCGCGAACACACGAGGAAGATTGGTTGGAGACGTGAGCAAAGAAATGGCTAAGAGTGGTGAACACATCCGACTTAAGACAAAGAGGAAACGTCCATAAGTAGTGTGTGAAATCATCAAGGACAAGGAGATAATACTTGTAACCAGAAACACTGGGAATAGGGGATGTCCAGAGATCATAGTGTATTAAATCAAAAACTCGATTGGTGTGAGTGGAGGAAGAAGAAAAGGGTAGACGCACATGTTGACCAAGTTGGCATGCATGGCACAAAGTGTCTACCGACATTTTATTACATGGAATGGAAGAAACACTGGCAAGGTGCGATAGAGCTGGGTGTCCGAGGTGGCCGAGACGTCAATGCTACAAGGTAGCGGAGAAGGTGGTGGTGGAGAGGGCGCATGGAGTGGAAGGCGGCCACTGGAAGGGGTAGAGGTCGCCTCGACTATTGCACCTAACGATCACATTCTTGGTGCGGAGATCCTTCACAGAAAGGCCAACATGATCAAACTTAACAGAACAATGATTGTCTAAAGTAAACTAACGAACGGAAATATGGTTCTTAATGAGGTTAGGAGTGACAAGAACGTTATTCAGGTGAAAAGAGTGGTTAGGAGTTTGAAAGGATGTTGTGCCGGTGTGGGTGATAGGAAGGTGAGACCCATTGCCGACAATGGCAAAAGGAGATGCAGTGAAAGAAAAACGGGAGATGGACGACAGATTACCGTGCTCCGAAGTCATGTGTGCGGATGCACCCGAGTCCATGTACCACTCGGAGGAGGAGGGCGACGTGAGTGTCATGGTGTTGAAGGAACGCAACAGCTGGTTCTGGTCCCATGACGTCGACGGGGTGGAGTTGGTCGTCGGGCTAGGTGCCTGTCACGAGGCACCCGGCCACGGCACACCTTGCCACTGGCCGGGGGAGGGAGACTGCGGTGGCAGTGTCACGGCAAACGCCTGGTGCCCACCACGGGGCGTGGGACGAGGAAGCCCTATCTAGTGGGCCGAGGAGCCTGCCCGGGCCACATGTGGATCGATTCGGCCCATGGGTGCTGGAACGAGGGCCACGGCGTGGAGCCCTTGCTATCGTCGCCGGTGTTATTCCTGCTGCCTCCATCGTTGCCGCATTTATGGCGGCGATTGTTGTTGGAGTAGTTCCCGCTGTCGCTGTTCCCACGGTTGGAGGAAGTACCGCCTCACGATTGCCTGCTGTTTGTGTTGGCGGAGGATCCTCCGAAGGTGCCAGAACCACCGGAGTTACCCTTGGAGTGGCGCCACTGCCGCCGGTGGTGTTGGTGAAGAAAACCGAGTGCTGGGAGGACTCAGAACCTGTCGTGAGCTCCTCGAGCAGGAGGGTAGATCATGCTTCAAGGAACAACGGAAACGAACGTTGCATGGATAACAACGTCCGCATGTGGCCGAAACGAGGACTTATTCCTCGCAAAGTGTTGAGGACGAGACTCTTGTCGAGGATCGTGGTGTCGACCGCGGTGAGTTCATCGGCGAGCGACTTCTATTTGCGGTAGTAGTCACCGGCGGTCATGGCGCCCTGCATGAGACCGTAGAATTCTTGCTCGAGGAGAATGGCGCGTGTCTACATGCCAAAATAAACAATCAACAAACTAGGAAACAATATTCCTGATTGATTGCGTGTGATCCTGGTTGATGGCATGTGATCCTGGCCGGCTCGGTGGAGGACTCCTCGCCGTGACGTGCGCGTCAGGCACATAAACGTGCATGGCTAACATAAACTTGGCATCTGTAACTTGTAAGATCTCTATGTACCATAGAGGGAGATCTTGTCTTATTAATAAACTTGGTGTTTGTAACTTGTAAGGCCTATATGTAATTTGGCACCTGTAACTTGTAAGATCTCTATGTACTTTTACCCAAGAGGGAGAATGGATTTTGGGCCGAAGTAGTTTACATTCTCGTCGATTTTCCTAACTACTTTTACAATATTCTCTGCTCACATCCTCTTAATTTCCATTAAATATGGTTTACATGGGAAACGTTTCAAGTTTATGAACCATAGTAGCGTGTGTTATGGGCTTCTGAGTTTCTTGATGCTACACATGCATGGCTTATATATGCTGTGGAAATGCTCACGACAAACAAAAGGCGGTGGTCGACCGCTTGGCCTAAGGCTAAGGATACACACATTATGCAGGCAAGGCTAGATAGACAGTTGATGTATGTAGCTCGTGCCTCGTGATACTAACTAACTAGCCGAATTGCAAGATATTGTTGTTGATCGGGGCATGTTCTATGGTGATTGGTGAGTACTGGAAACTACTTTTGGATATGGTATGGGTAGGCTCGTTTGGGAGTCTGCCATTAAGCCCATTCCCCATCTTCAGTTGATGGGCGGCATGCAGACTGCAGCCTGTAGAGATGACGGGAACCATTTCAATCGACAGCCATCCATCTGGGGGTGTTAACGGACTAAAACCTCATCCAAACTAACCCAACTCATTTTTATGCAGTATGTCAACCTAACCTAAACTAGCCCACTATTCCACCTCCAAAACCTAACCCAACCCAACCCACATGCAATTTCAACCCAACCCAAACCAGCCCACTACTCCACCTCCAAAACCTAACCCAACTCAACCTACATGCTATTTCAACCCAACCCAACCCGTCTTCAACCCAAATTTCCACCCATTTCCCCGGTTCCCCTCCTCGAGCTGCTGCAGCGGCTCACGCGTCTCCGGGTACTTCTTGAGCTCCGACACCAAGTCGCTCTAGCAGTGCAGCAGCATAATGAGCCTTAGGTCTTCTGTGAACCGTGGCGATTCACGCTTGTGCATCCATGTTGTGGACGCCGCCTTGACATCATGGAGATGAGCCGCACCGCGTCCAGCCCGTCGGTGCGCGATCTTGGCTATCTCCCCAAAGTTGTCCCACGACACCATTGCTCTCTAGATTTCCTCCCTCAAATCACTAGATTTCTTGGCCAAACGGTGGATTAATTGGCGTGCAGAGCAAAGATCACATCAGAGAGACCAAGCCAATTCTACCCATCATGATGCCTCGCCACCCCTAGCCATACGATTCGGTTCCTACGCCTTGCAAGTCGAGATTCCAAGAAAACACAGTGCAGCGGAGCAGATCTGCAAGATTACAACACCAGCAGCATTCCTTTTTTTTTTCCAAATAGGCATAACAGCCCAGCTTTTCAAAAAGCTAATAAAGGTTCGTACAAAACAAAGAGCAACAAAGTTGGGGCTACCAACTAACCAAACAGAGCAAAAAACCACAAGAGAAGCTGCTACAGCCAGCTACCCCAGCAACCAGATTACATCAAAGCAACAGAACCCAAAACAGATAAAGTTCCTAGGGGCAGATAACGCCCAGCAAAGAGAGCAGGGTAGCACCAAAAGAGACTGACCCAGAACCAGCTATACTAAGAGCTAACAAAGTGATGCAGCCAATCTTCAATTTTCTTCGTCACATTATCAATCTTCCGGCATTTAGTTCCTTTGGACAGAATGCGCCATTGCTGCAAGTAGTAGATGAATTTGAACAAGACTTCAATAGGTTGATTAGGATAAACCTTCTCAATAGCTCCCTTATTGCGAATTTTCCATAAAGTCCATGCCAATGCTGCAAAGCTAAATAAACCAAGATTGTAATTATTAGCACCCCTATCTACTAGCCAACCATCAAGCAAATCTTCTACAGAATCAGGGATTCTGTCCCACTGGAAAATTTCTCTCATACTACACCAAGCAAAATTAGCCAAAACACATCTAAAAAAAATATGGTTGGTATCCTCAGCCACTCCACAAAGCCTGCAATTAACATGCCCCTTCCAACCCCTCAAACTTAGTTGGACAGCAGTAGGAATTTTGTTCAGCTGCAATTGCCACAGAAAAATCTTGATCTTCAAAGGAATCTTAATGTTCCAGATTTTATGCAGTCTCCAGTTAACCACACCACCAAAAGCAAGGTGATTATATAAAGATTTAACTTAAAACTGGCCATGCTTGTCCAGACACCAAGTCATGGTGTCACTGCTATCAGCAATCGAAACCCCTTTCAGAATGGATTTCAATTCTTCCCGCTAAGATTTTTCCTTAGGACCAAAACTTCTGGAAAAGTCAATCTGCCGGTCCCCATTAACTAAACAATCATTTACTTTGACAAGAGGATTGCCACATATTCTAAACAGGTTATCAAACCGGATCTTAAAAGGACACTGATCAATCCAGACATCTAGCCAGAAATTAATGCACTTGCCATTGCCAATACTGTGATTCACCCCACACAGGAAAAGATGCTTGACCTTGTTTAAACCTCTCCAGAATTGGGAACCAATAAGGGGGTTAGCATCTCTCAAGTCTCTCTCCTGGAAGTATTTGGCTTTCAGAATTCTGAACCAAAGATCATCAGATCTCTGATTTAACCTCCAGAACCACTTACAAAGCAGACAATCATTAAAAAGTTTGGTATTAATCACACCCAGTCCACCATAATCTTTAGGCCTACAAACAGTCTTCCAATTCACCATATGATACTTGAATCTGTCGCTGACACCTCTCCAAAAGAATCTAGAACGAATCTTATCTATTTTGTCATGCACCTTCCCATTAAGTCTATAAAACCCCATAGTATAGGTAGGAATGCTGCTCAAACAACTGTTAACCAGGGTTAATCTCCCTCCAGAAGAAAGAAGATTGCTTTTCCAATTATCCAATCTATTCTCTAGCTTGCTTAAAATATTACCAGCAGCCTTCTCTCTAATCATTCTATCACCAATAACAACCCCCAAGTAGGTAAGAGGAAACTGACCTAATTTGCAGTTCATCATATTAGCCACCCTCTGAGCATCATAATTATTCACCCCAACAACAAAAACTTCGCTTTTGTGGTAATTTATCTTAAGTCCAGACATCCATTCGAAACAGTACAGCAAGAACTTGAGATTCAAGATATAATCCTCATTATACTCCACCATAAGAATAGTGTCATCGGCATATTGAAGAGAGGTACCCCATCAGCAATCAAATTCGAGACCACCCCTTTGATCAGCTGATTTTTTTGGGCTTTAGCAACCAAAGAGGCTAAAGCATCTGCTACCAAATTAAACATGAGGGGAGAAAGAGGGTCTCCTTGCCTAAGACCTCTTTGAGTAGTGAAATATTTACCTCTGAGGTCCATTGACATTGATACTCACTTTACCACCCCTTATAGAACTCATGACCCACTTGATCCAAGTTTGATCAAAACCCCTACCAATCATCACCTCTTCCAAAAAGTCCCAACTGATTTTATCATAGGCTTTCTCAAAATCCAACTTCAAAATAATGCCCTTTGCTTTGGACTTTCTCATCTCATGTAATATTTCATGAAGGGACACCACCCCATCAAGGATATTATGACCTTTAATAAAAGCCGTCTGACTTTTGCTAATAATCTTATCCGCAATCTTACCTAACCCGTGACCAAACAATACCAAAGAACATTCCTTGCCACCCCTTCCTTGCCTGCGAGAAAGAAAACCAAGATGAGATTTCTGCTTGTGCCGAACAATTTCCGCCGGAAATGGCAAAATGCTGCTAAAAAATCTGGAAAGCTCATTTCCTCTTTACCTCCTGCGGGCTACCCCGCCTCAGCAAGCAATTGGTGCCCGGAGTGGCAGAATTCGAGATACGTGGAATTGCGGGGCGAGCGCCTGCCACCTAAGCCTCTCTCTACCTTCTTCAATCTCTCTCGAGCTGTGCGACCGAGAAGAGAACTGGAGTAAGAGTGCTCAATGCCTGCAAGTGGAGGAGAGAGACGTGCGCGGTGGACGGCTCGGTTGAACCCACCCATCAAACTCACGGGTTGAACCCATTTCAACCCGAAATTTTTGAACCCACACCAATCCAACCCGTTTCTACTACAAACCCAACCCAACTCAATCCGTTAACTACAACAATCTATTTCAACCCATCCAAACTCAACCCAAATTAAAACCTAACCCATTCAACCCATTTCAACCTAACCCATTAACACCCCTAGATTATCCATCACCACGATTTAACTGAAGACTGGCCCGAGAAAGACTAACACCTGCTGGGCCTAGTAGCTCCGGGCCTCCGGCCATAGCGCGTGTGCTTGACTGCGTGCACCCCAGCCTAGCCGTCCCACAGACGCGGGCGAGATCGTTTCGCAGTAGCGTGCGGCCCAACGCACCCTAGCGCCGGCTGCGCGGCGCCCGGTAGTACCTGTGGGAAGTGGCTATCCACTATTTCAGGCGACGCCGGCCCGCCTACCACAATGGCAAAGTCCACGTGACCACGAGAGTCTTTTTGCGGTCTTGTTTCGTTCGGCGGTTTTGACTTGGTACACGGACTCTGTTTTAGGATGGTAACAACTAACAAACGCTACCGTTCAAAATAGGCAACACAGAGCAGTCGTCCTTCCGTGCAACTCCCGGCGATCGGTTTTTCCGATCTGGATCCCTGTTTTGTTGTTGCCAAGCGAGACACACGCTGAGCATCAATCCTGCTCCTGTACATGCCATCTCCTATTCTCAACACTCCCCCTTATTCACTGCTCGTTTCTTCATGGCCCTACTGCACATCCTTCTTGGACTCCTTTTCTCCCTACGCGCTCCTCCATTCTCTGCTGCCACGGACACCATCTCACCTGGCCATGCACTCGCCGGCAACGACAGGCTCGTCTCCAGCAACGGCAAGTTCGCGCTCGGCTTCTTCCAGACAGGCAGTAAGTCCTCCCACAATACCCTGAACTCTTACCTCGGCATATGGTTCAACAAAGTGCCCAAGCTAACACCGGTGTGGACCGCTAACGGGGATAATCCGGCCACGGACCTCACCTCGCTGGAGTTCACGATATCCCGTGACGGCAACTTAGTCATTTTAGATCAGGCCACTAAGTCCATCATTTGGTCTACCCAAGCCAACATCACAACCAATTACACAACTGCTATGCTCTTGAACAGCGGAAACCTCATCCTACAGAGCTCTTCAAACTCGTCAAACATTTTGTGGCAGAGCTTTGACTACCCAACAGATACCCTTCTCGCCGGTGCAAGGATTAGCTCGAACCGTCCTCTTGTTTCTAGAAAGAGTTATATCGACCTAGCTCAGGGCCTGTACAGTTTTGAGGTGCACTATGGTCCTAGCCTCAGCCTTACAACACCAAGCTCGCCCATACCGTATTGGTATTCGTATGATGACTATGAGGAGTTCATAGAGTTGCAAAGGCGCCTTTTGATTGACTTTAAATTTGTCAGCAATGAGACCAATGACTATGAGGAAGAGGAGTACTTCACATATACTTTGCTAGACGAAACAATAATAATCCGTTTTGTGGTGGACGTCTCCGGTCAACTGAAGATATTCATGTGGGTTGAGGGCTCACAAGACTGGGTGGCAACCTACACCACCCCCAAACAATGTGATGTGCATGTTGCTTGTGGACCTTTCACAGTCTGCAATGACAATAAGCTTCCTTCCTGCAACTGTATGAACGGTTTCTCAGTGCGATCACCCGAGGATTGGGATCTAGGTGATCGAACAGGCGGATGTGTGAGAAACACTCCATTAGATTGTAGTGGCAGGAAAAGCACAAGACGTACAAAAGAATTGTTCTACCCTATGGCATGTGTTAGATTGCCCAAAAATGCCATCTTCGTAGGATGTGCACAGGTTTGCCTAAACAATTGCTCTTGCACTGCGTATTCCTATGGTGACCGCGAATGTTTGGTGTGGAATGATGGATTGCTTAATGTAAAACAACAATGTGGTGATGGAGTTAGTATTGATGATATGTACCTTCGCCTTGCCACCAATGAGGTGCGAAGTTGGGGAAGCAAAAGACGAGGAATGATCGTTGGGGTTGTCACTGGTGCAAGTGTTGCAGCATTGGGTTTGTTCCCACTCATCTTGCTACTGATCCTTCGACGGAACAGAAGGAAGCGGTTTGGTCACATACTGAAAAAACTTCATTATGGCGGAGGCCTTATTGTGTTTAGATACATTGATTTGCAGCATGCAACTAAAAACTTCTCAGAGAAGTTAGGGAGAGGTGGTTTTGGTTCTGTATTCAAGGGGTTTCTAAACGACTCAAGTGCCATAGCAGTTAAAAGGCTTGATGGTGCTCGTCAAGGAGAGAAGCAATTCAGAGCTGAGGTGAGTTCAATTGGAATTATCCAGCATATCAATTTAGTTAAACTGATTGGGTTTTGCTGCGAAGGTGATAGGAGGTTACTTGTGTATGAACACATGCCAAATGGTTCCCTTGATTCCCATCTGTTTCAGAGTAGTATAGCCTTGAATTGGACTATAAGGTATCAAATAGCCCTGGGAGTTGCTAGAGGGCTAGCCTACTTGCACGATAGTTGTCGAGACTGCATTATACATTGTGATATCAAACCACAGAATATACTTCTCGATGCGTCTTTTATCCCTAAAGTTGCAGATTTTGGAATGGCAAAGATTTTGGGGAGGGAATTTAGTCGTGTTGTGACTACAATGAGAGGAACTATCGGATATCTTTCTCCTGAATGGATTTCCGGAACTGATATTACACCAAAAGTAGATGTTTACAGCTATGGGTTGGTTTTGTTTGAAATCATATCAGGAAGGAGGAATTCAGGTCAAGAATATTCTAGTGATGGTGATCATCCAGTCTATTTTCCTTTGCAAGTTGCACGCGAGCTTCTCAATGGAGACGTTGGGAGTCTGTTGGATGCAAACTTACACGGTGATACGAACCTCGAGGAGGTTGAAAGAGTTTGCAAAGTCGCATGTTGGTGTATTCAAGATAATGAGTTTGATCGACCCACAATGACTGAGGTGGTGCAGTTTCTCGAGGGTCTACTTCAACTCGATGCGCCCCCGGTTCCAAGATTACTTCATGCTATCGCGGAAGGCTCACATTCAACGTCGCTGTGATCTTTAGTTTTACCTCAAGTTTGTATACTTGAGAAGAACTTTTAGCAATCCATTAGAACATTGTAGTTTATCTTGTCTTATAAGTAAACTTGGCATCTGTAACTTGTAAGATCTCTATGTACCCAAGAGGGAGATCTTGTCTTATTCATAAACTTGGTGTTTGTAACATGTAAGGCCTATATGTAATTTGGCATCTGTAACTTGTAAGATCTCTATGCACTTTAACCCAAGAGGGAGAATGGATTTTGGGACACCCCGTGTCATTACCTTAAGGGTAATCACACTTAGACATGCAGATTACTATTTATTTGCTCAGTAGAATACTGCTCTAACGAATATTAAACATTTACCAGAGTAACGCAGCAAAATAATAAGATAGAAACTGTACATCTTTATTACAGTAATAGCCACGCAGGGCTATGGTTCTTAATACAAGTATTGTACAATTACAAAAGGGAATTTCTCCGCTTCTTTCGCCTACCCTGAAGTACCGGCCGCCTATTAATCCCACGTGTCAAATATGACGCCCATCTCGCCCTGGTCCTCGTAGTTAGTGCCTTCTCCGCCTGCGGTTGCATCGGCACCTACATGTCCTCCGTCCCGCTCAGGATAGTTCCCAGCCGGACTAGGATCTACAAAGGAGAATACTAACAAGGTTGAATACAAAAGTACTCAACAAGCATTAATAGCAAACGATGCAATGTATGACTATCTCTGTTTGTTATCACATTTTCTATATCATCTCTTTTCTGAAAATAACTCATTAAAATATTAGGTGGCAAATTTTATACTGAAAACACTACTTGTCACTTGGAGAGAAGAAAGGCCCCTAGCGGTTCCCGTAGACTCCAATCCAGGAGACTGGCATGAATTCATGATTTGATATAGCACTGCGCAGGCTTGTACCACTTTACCCATAGTTATTCTGAACTCTCTCTGTGCTAGGTCCACCGCATTTCCTTTGATGCGATTTTGGGTTCAGAAT
Source organism: Phyllostachys edulis (assembly GCA_036346405.1). NCBI lineage: Eukaryota > Viridiplantae > Streptophyta > Magnoliopsida > Poales > Poaceae > Phyllostachys > Phyllostachys edulis. The sequence continues at coordinate 34,916,652 of CM070552.1, forward strand.
TCAGAATACATAACATTTTCCAGGTTACGTGACTAAGTCTCCACCCATTACTTTCCGTCGGTGCTGATTTAGTCACGATGCTGACCTCGTCATCCACCGAGTTCCAATAATGTTGGTTGAGGCAGCTCTCGTCCATGCCCAACACTCCACCTTGGGGCGGCTCTCTTCCGTGCCCAACACTCCAATGTGACCCGTTGTGGAGAACATAATTACGTAAAAAAGGTAGCATTTTCTGCCCGTCGAAATGGGAAAATGGTTTGTACTGAATTTACGGCCTCTGACCGAGTAAGAGTTTTGTTGGTCCTTATATTTTAACCATATGTAAAAAGGGGCCCACCTCTTACCTCATCATCATCGTCGTTGCGTTCCCTTGCCCGGGCCCCCTTTTACCAACCTAGTAATTATCATTTCTTCCTCAACTCATTCTCATTTCCTTATCTTCCAATTTTCATTTATTTGATTTGATTTTGAGAAACAGTTTTGATGCAATAAACACATAATACAACAAGATACGGTTTACATTTAACATAACTATATTTATGTTCAAGAGAATCACTTGCCTTCATAATTGCAGGAAAGGTTGGCGCCGACGAATCTCTGATCAGTTACTCCTGTCGGTGCTGGTTCGTCCTCTGTAGCAATACGGTAGCACGAATAATATATAAATAAATACTTAGTTGGTTTTGAGTGATATTACGCGTACATAAGTTAGTAGATTCTATTTTTATAGCATGCTTTAATTTATTAACTTTTTCGGGTCATTCGCCAAGTTAGCACTCCCCACTGTAAGCACTCTACTGTCTATTTGCTCTAAGGTTGAAAATGCCGAAGTTCGCGTTTTATCTAACGAGAAATGAAATACTACTCACACTCACATTCATTAAATCTATTAAATTCTACTCGGTAAAACGTCTAATTAATTTTACTTAAGTCCGCACGTGTTTATTTAATTTTCTACAAAAACTGGGGATCACTTCAATTTAATTAAATTAGCATGATTAAAACGTTTCAACATGTTCGACTATTTGCCAACGATGCACAGGTTTACTACGCACACACATTTACTTTTTAATTAACAAAATTAATGATATTTTATTTTATTTTAATTGTCGGTGTTTTAGAACCGAACTTACGTAAAGATTGTTTGATTCGGGGGTTCCTCTAGGCTCAAAATCACACAGAGATGGAGACACGGGGATTTTTATACAGGTTTGGGCCTTCTCCTGGGAGAATAACAACCCTACTCCTGTGTGTATGTATTGAGTATATTGGATTACAAGATGGAATCAGAGACTAGAGTATTGTCCTTCTAATCTTCTTTCGCCTCCCTCCCTCTTCCTGATGATCCTTGCCTTTTATACTGCCCCCGGGGTGCGCTGTTGGATCTTCAGTATAAAGGTCACGTTAACGCACCAGATCGTGGAGCCGTTACCGGAGGTTATTACGGGAGTTGCAACGTTCCCACGTTGCTAGGCAATTATCACCATAATAGGGAGTTAAGTCGTGCTGTTATTCCAGGGAATAACAGTGTAACTGATTGCTCATATCCTTGGATACGGTACATGAGATTCCTTGATCGACTAGGTACACATGTCTGTGAGTCTTGTCGACTGAGGACTGGCCGTAGAAGAGCTTACGACCAGGTGGTGGTCGTAGGAGAGCCTACAACAACATATCGATCGTAGTAGAGCTTACGATCACGGGATAGTCGTAGAATGGCTTACGACTATGGGGTAGTCGTAGGAAGACCCACGACTACAGGGTAGTCGTAGGAGAACTTACGACTTCCAGCTTCTCCCTTATGAATATTAAGGGGTATACTCAAGAGTTATATAGCGTCATTATTATCCATAATATGAATTATAGATATATAATAAAATAAGGATTGTTATATCCTCGTCATCTAGCCCCCGACTTAGCGAAAATAACTTACTTGGAAAATGAGCGTTAGATGGTCTTACGACCAGTAAGTGGTCGTAGGGAAATGGTCGAAGGAAGAACTCTTCGACTGGTGTTTCATTTGACCAAAAATTTACTTGGTCAAGAAAGTTGTGAAATAATCTTGCGACTTACAAGGTGGTCGTGGGAGATGTAACGGTCACTGAGTAGTCGCAGTACTGTGGCTGGAAGCAGGATCTTTCCAGTCGCTATTGCGTTTTGACCAGAAAAAGACTTGGTCCAGGTGGTAATTTCGCTTGAGGTGTAAAAACAGACCTGACTTCCTCGAGCAGACAAATTTAAGAGTCTAAATCGATTCCCTTACCCTTGTCTGTTGGAGCAGTTCCCGAAGCGTTGGCAACCATTGGGGTAGCCACGTCTTTTGGACTTCAGGTGTGCGGTTATAAATCTTCACCGTGGGTGAGGATAAGGTCATTTACCTTCTCCCAAATTATTCTTGCTGTTCGAACTCCCGAGTTCTCCGCCGCTGACCAAATCAAGCTTTCTTCTTCAATCTTTCCATATCCAAATCTTCGACTTTTGGGAGAAATGGCCGGAGCCGCTTCCCAGTAGGTCGAATCGGAGATAGATGCGACCAGAATCCAGGCTTTGGTCGACTCCGAGAAGATTCCGAAGATGGAATTCGTGCGGTGGATTGAGGCCGTCGGGCAGTATTGGCCGTCGGAGGAGATTGGGCAAATCCCCGTTTTCCAAGCATTCTGTGAGTGTGGTCTTCGATTACCCGCTCATCCTTTTCTCACATTGGTACTCGAATATTTCCAAGCGGAGTTGGTGAACATTGTCCCCAATTCTATCACAATGTTGGGGGTGTTCGTGTACCTGTGTGAGGCCTACCTGGGAATTCCGGCTGATCTGGAGTTGTTCCGGTATTACTACGGAATGACCCGATTAAGCGGAATCGCCGGTAGTTTTAGTATGAAGCTCCACGACGGGAAGTCGAGGGAGTACATTCAGATGTTCACCCGGTCGTCGTGGTCGGGGTGGAAGAAGAGGTGGTTCTATTGGGAGATCACCAACGAGGACAGCCTCTCTTTCGCCGGAAAGCCTGCCGAGAAGGTTCCCGCTTGGGATTCGATTCCCAAGGATCTTGGTCGGATCGCCCCTTTTATTCAAGCTATTGCAGACTTGAAGGAAGAGGGGCTTACCGGATGGCACGTGGTGAAGGATTTCATCACGCGCCGCATCAGCCCTCTGAAGAAGAGGGCTCATCAGATGTGGAGGTACTCGGGCCTGACGGACCCGACGAGGGACTACGCGGAGGGTAAGTAAACCTTGAGCTTTAGTCTTCTTTCTGTTAGTTTTAAATTAGGCTTACTGAAGGTTCTCTTATCCCTGCAGACCTCTCACTAGAGGAGATTGACGCTCGGGTCAAGCTCATATGTGAGAAGACCCCAGCCCATGTTGTGACGCCTCCAATTCTGGCTGACTTGTCTCGAGAGGACAAGGTGGAGTGCCTAAAGGTAATCAAGATTCGATTTCGTCTTTAGGACTTTGTAGTCATAGAAGAACTTATGACTGGTTACTGATCATAGGAAGGCTTACGATCAGGTTCTGGTCGTAGAAAAACTTATGACCAGGGGGTTGTCGTAGAAAGTCTTACAACATGGTGATAGTTGTAGAAGAACTTACAACGGCTTTATAATATCTCTCTTTCTGATTTCTGCAGAAAGTAGACAAGGAGGACCATCAGGACGATGAAGAAGTCGAACTGATGGTCGTTGGTGCGGCCGTAGAGCAGTTTGTTTCTTCCCCGGCTAAGAGACGCCGGCTTGTTAAGGCCGCCGACAAGGGAGGCTCGAGCTCGAGCCCTGCTGTTGGGCAAGCAAATGATCCTCAGACCAGGGGGAGGAGGCTCGCGCAAGCTGTTGATGAGGGCGGTGCAAGATCGAGCTCCGCTACTCCGTCTGCACCTTTGGGTAATCTTGTCGCAGAAATAATTGCTGCAAAGGAAGCAATCGCGGTAGGAATAGCTGAAGTATTCAAACCCAGGGCCCCAAGACCAAGGTACCCTTCTATTATGACAGTAAAATCTTCGCAGTTTCTGCCTCTCGTGGCTTTATCAAGCGATTAGAAAAGGAGAACTGGAAGAGTTTTATGTCTTTTGTAAAGGAGACTACTGCACAGCAGTGCCCGTGGTCGAGGATAGTGCCGCTGTTGAGGTGGTCGAGACTAGTCTCGGCCATCCGGAAAGCCAAGAGGCTCAAAGAGCGATGGCACTCGATCAAGACCCACGACCAGACGTGGTCATGACTGTTTCTCAACATGAGTCTCAACCAGACGTGGTTGAGAAAAAGACGAAGAAACCTTCCTTAGGGAGGGTTGTTTCCAAACTTAAGATCAAATCCGACACTCAGAGGTATGTAAAAGAGACAAAAGTGTAAGGACAACATTTACCTTTTGCTTTTTACCACCTGGTCGTGTTTTCCTTTTTATGATCTCAGCTTGGCTCCTCTTATTATCAAGGACGTTCCTGCCAAGGAACCCACTGCAGTTTCTTCGGCGAAGAAAACGATGACGATGGTCGAAGGATCGATCCACCGTCCGAAGTGTTGAAGATGTCGTTGCGGTGGCAGCTCACGACAATTGGAGCGATCGTGGGGCTAGAAGTCACTCGACCACGAGGGTGGTAGTAGAGTCGAGGCGCCACGACCGCAGGAGTGGTCGAGAGGCGAGAGCCGAGGCGACGTCGATACGTGAGGCATCGGGCGTCGTCTTTGGAAAGGAGGTTGTCACGGATGTTCCCCCGGGCCCTCAAGGAGGAGCTGGCGCTACCGAATCAGAGGAGGAATACGCCAACTTCGCCTCTGAGTTTTTTTGGGCCGTCTTCCATTGTGGTATCTTCTTCTCTTAGACCTCGTGCCCGTGTCCCTCACCCCAAGGATATTCCCGACAGAGGGGATGTCTTCGATGACGCACGTCTCGAAAAGGTGTGGTGGGACCGAGTCCGAGAGGTTGATGAACTGAGGAACCCCACAAGGGTAGTGTCTTCGTTTGCACGGAGGGCAATGAATGTAAGTACCTGTTGATTGGTATTTGTACTCATATTGTTTCTCGCTTCTAACTGTTTTTTATTTTATGCAGAGAGCATTGGAACAAATTGTTACTGTTGTTGAATACAACAGGCAACTTGTCCAATTGCGAAAGGAAAAAGCGGAACTCTGACGGCGGAGAAGTGGTAAAGTAAATTTAAGTAGCCTTTTATGTTTCGACTACTTACGTAGTACTTGCGGGGGTTTGTCGTAGAAGATCTTACGACTTGGTATTGGTCGTATGAGGACTTACGATCAGGGTATTATCGTAGAAAAACTTACGACTAGGATATTGTCGTAGAAAGACTTATGACAAGGAGCTGGTCATAGAAGAACTTACGACCAGGAATTATGCTGATGTCTAGCCTTTCCCTTTTCATACTCAAGAGTGACGAGAAGTTCTTAGCTGATTCTCTCGACTTTGAGAGAGTCGAGAATAAAAAGCTAAGTGAGAAGGTTGAAGACCTCTGGAAGAAGCTTCAGGAGGCAAACTTTGCAAACCAAAAGTTGCAGGGACGACTAAGCGGTAAGTGCTAAACTTGAGACCGCCTTCGACCTCCTTTTCTTTTTCTGAATCTCATTCTCTTTTAGACAAAGACCAAGAGGTCCAGACGTGGGAGCAACGTTACCTTAAGGACACCGCCGCCCACGCTGAAGAAGTCAAGAAGTTAGATTCTCAACTAGTTGGTAAGCAAATCTTTACCTGTAATTGGTTGTGTTTTCCTCTCGAGGTCATTTTATTTGACTGACCTTATTATTTTCAAAACAAGTAGTACAAGTAAAACGACTTCGCGAGGCTTCGACTCGCAATCATGAGGAAATGAAGGCTTTGAAGATCAATCTTCAAAACAATATTTCACTCCTGAACAATGTACTCGGTGGGCTTCATGCAGAGGGGGATTACTCCTCGTGACGACACGTTATCTGCCCAATCGAGTGCCATTGGTGAACAAGTCGGAACATTGCAAGAGTTGGTGACTACGGTAAGAGCTAACCAATTCGACTCAATAAAGGATGCGATCCAAGAGAGAATGTAGGTCCGAAAAGGCGACTAGAGGGGGTGAATAGGAGCTCGCCTAATTTTTCACCTTGTTCAGATTCAACACCAGGTTTACTTAATAGCTATGAGAGCTATGAAGATCAACACACAAGAACAGCAGAAGACTTGTGTTGAATCCAAACCAAAATCAAAGTACAGAACAAAAATGGGCTCAAGCTTCTTTGGGTGGTCAGACCGACGTTCATTGAGCGGTCAGACCGGGGTGCAGTCTGACCGACGACAAAAGAGTGGTCTGACCGGACCTGACCAGAAACAATGCCTACAGCTCAAAAACCAAAATGAAAATCGGTCTAACTTTTGATCTATACGGCCAAACTTGACCAAATTTGGAACCTATTCCAAGCAGCGATTGAGTAGAGCCACGTCAAAGTTTCAACCTTTTTCCATTTTACCGAAGGAGGGTTCAAAACCGAGCAAAAACGAAAAACTTGATCAAAAGCTTGCTCGTGGGAGATTGATGATCCAAATGATCCTAGATGTATTCCCACATATTACAGCAAGGTAGATGAGGGCAAGAACCAACTAGAAACCCATCGGATCAAAGAAACACCGAAAATCAAGAAATAGAGAGCAAGAGCAAATAGAAACTCATCTTGAGAAATCTTGCATAGATTGATTCGTGGTTGTTGCTGGTTTATAGCCACTCCCTCAAGGAGGACAAAGCTCACAACATGAGCACTCAATTCAATCCAACTCTCTAAAACCCTAAGCCTCTCCTTTCCTCTCTAAGCCCTAAGACAAACTAGGCTTTTGCAAATGAAGTGCTTGGGGGCTGAATGACATCACTTCTTCCTATTTATAGTGAGACTTAGCTTCTAGAAGAGTTAACCCTAATGGCCTCCCGTTAAGGCCCAACACAAATGGGACACACGTACGCATCTTAAAGTGTCGTCTTCATCTTCTCTTGACCTAAACCGCTTCTCCACGCACCGTCTTGCGCCGCGGTTTAGTCCAAGGTCACAAAGGTGGTATTTGGTGAAATTACCAAAATACCCCTTCTTGATATTTCTCCGAAGACCAAGTCCAATCTTGGTGAAACACTTGCCTGCTTCGCCACGTGTAGGTTGATCAACGGCTTTCATCGTGTCAGCAAGTCTCTCCGGTCCGGCTCCCGCCGAAACCACCATGGCACTTGTACCGACCCCCGCGCCGCTTGATCCAACTCGTTGCACCGAACTGCTCGTTCGGTCATCTTTGTCTATTATGTGCCATGCTTGAGTCTCCTGACCTCACCCGACATCCTCGATCATTCTGGACCTCAGCTCTCCTAGCTTAGTCCCGATCATCCTCGCCGTTGACCATCGTTGACCTCCAAGCCTCCTGCACAATAATAGACAAAGAAATCAAATCCGGGAACAAGTTCTTCACAACTTGACCCACGTTAGCCAAAATATGCAACATGCAACACATATGCATTGAAATCCATGAACTTGACCTAACGAACATACATCGCGCCACACTGACGAGCGAAACAAGTCAGAACCGGTCAGATTGCCACCCTTGGCCTGTCTGACTGCCCACTGGCCGGTCTAACCACCAACAAAAGGCCGGTCTGACCGTCCACTTGGGACTTAGCCAAATTTCCAACCTGGAAACCCGAGAACTCTCTGGAATTTTCAAATGAATAGAACTTTTGCCTGGAGGCTCAAAAAATTATGAGACCAAGAGTAGTAGAACCTCCTTTCTTGCCTACACCATCTATTTTTGGTTCAACTAAAAAATCCAAGGTCACCTTTTGGCGGTCGACCCGCTCGGCGATGGTGGTCGGCCGCTCCTCTGGCGATCGACCGCCACTCTGTCGGTCAGACCGTCGACCACCTAAACCTAAAAATCAACTTAGAGGCAAAGGTGGTCGGCCGCCAAAGTGGTCGGTCAGACTGCCAGTGACCAGACAGCCTTTGAAACTTTGCCGAAAATGCATGATTTGACAAACCACAAAAGCCATTGCCAATTGTATCATCATCCTAAGATCATGCACATATCCCCATGATATCCATAGGGAATAAGATTTGTCTTAGCAAAACTTAAATCTCATGATCCCACCCTTAATCTATGACTGTCGTAGATGACCGCTTATACTGAAGCGAAGCGGAGCGATTGATAGAGACAATGTGCGATCACGAGTTAGTCACGAGGGTATGCAAATCAGTTCTCCTCGCTTGAGTAGTGCATGCAGTTCTGTAAAGACAAATTTTTGTTGATGTTGATATATAATCCTTCCTTCTTCACGAAAATTATCTTGTCGAGTAGTTAGTAACTCATAAGATAATGAATGGAAAAGAGCAAGACTAAAATTGAAGTCAAGTTAATAGCTTTATCCTAGCCCCGACTATTTGCTTGGTTTATTTAGATAAACCGAGTAAATAGTGTTTAATGGGTTTTCTGAAAAAGAGAGAGGTTTAGCTAACTTTTAGTTTTTCGATCACGATAATCTTGCACTGGTCGTAAGAGTAGGAACGAGTCGACACTAGGAAGGTCCTTCTTCTGGGCAGGACCACGTGCAGAGAGGATAGGCTTCGACTAGGTGATGTTACCATCTCCGACCAGATTAATCAAATCAAGAACGACCAACTTGAGTTAGATAAACGTCTGGAGTTCCTTCAAAAATTTGTCCAACTTATCTCAATGCACTCAGTATATTCGCTCTGGTAGCAAGAGTTAGAAACAGAACGATGCTAGGAAGTTCCTTCTAGTGGGCAGGACCACGTGCAGAGAGGAAAGTCTTCGACTAGGTGTTGCAACTTCCTCCGACCAGTTAAAACAAACCGAGTTTATTGAAAGTAGTCGAGCAAATTTGGAACGTGTACTCTGCTTAATTTATTTTTCAAAAAAATGGATGAAGAAATAAACTAAGGTACTAAGAGTTAGCTTGACATTATTTCAACCATGTTTCGAACCCAAGCTCTTTGTGTTGGTAAAAAAAGGGGGGAACGGGTCAACTCTAGGAAGTTCCTTCTAGTGGGCGGGACCACGTGCAGAGAGGAAAGGCTTCGACTAGGTGACGTTACTATCCTTTCGACCTGTGTAAAGATGAACTAGGTACTGGTCGTAGAATGTCTTACGACCAGTGCATTATCGTGGAAGAGTGCACGACTTAGTAACTGGTCGAGGGCGGACCTTTGACTAGGGTATGGTTGAAAGAATTGTCAAAGCGCTGCTCGAAGTAATACAATAAAGATAAAAAGAACCTGATGCTTTATTGAGCGGTTGGTCGTTTACACGTAGAATTTGCGTAACTGGTCGATATTCCAAGAATTTGAGAGAATTCGGCCGTCTTCCATTGCCGGTCGATCGAACCTAGTCGCATAACCCGACCATCGTAAGGACCTTCCCACTTGGGGGAAAGCTTGTTCGATTAGGCGGGATTGAATTTTCCTCAATACCAAGTCACCTCTGATGAAGGCCGTGAGGTTGGACCTTACAATCGTAGTATTTGCGCGGGCTTCTTTGGTAGAGCTATTTGAGCGGATTAAGGCCCAATTCCTCTTTTCTTCGAGCAGGTTAATGTCATCCGCTCGAAGTTGTTCTTGGGCTAAGTCATTGAAACTCTCGACCCTTGTAGACATGATCTTTAGTTCTAGCGGAAGCATAGCTTCAGAACAAAAAACTAGTAAAAAGATGTTTACTTTGTTGCGGAGCTAGCGGTCGTCGAATGGCGCCCATAATATTGAGGGTAATTCTTGTACCCAAGCCCCCGAGCGCTTGACAAGCTGGTCAAAGACTCGAGTTTTAATTCCTTGCATTATTTGGCCATTCACTCGTTCGACTGCCCCATTGCTTTGGGGATGGGCGACAGAGGCGTAACAGAGCTTGGTACCCAACTCGTCGCAAAATTCCTGAAATTTTGCACTCGAAAATTGTTTACCATTATCTGTGATTATTCGACTTGGGACACCAAACCGAGTAATCACGCTTCTCATCATGAACCGTTTTGCGGCTTCCGTTGTTATCCCAGTCACAGGTTCGGCTTCGATCCATTTTGTGAACATATCAATAGCCACAAAAAGGAACTCGAAGAGTCCTGGAGCCCTTGGGAACGGTCCTAGGATGTCGAGACCCCAGGTCGCAAAAGGCCAAGATAAAGGGATTATTTGTAATGCCTGAGCTGGTTGGTGTATTTGCCTACTATGAAACTGGCATTTTACATATTTCTTAACTAACTCTTTCATAGCGAGAGGTCATTGGCGATAAAATCCTTGTCGAAAGGCTTTTTCGACCAACGTTCTGTAGGAAGCATGAGTTCCATAGATGCCCCCGTGTATGTCGTGAAGGAGGTTTAGTCCTTCTCTCTACGGTATGCATCACATGAGTATCCCTTGAGTACCTCGTTTATAGAGTACTCCTTCGATCAAAGTATACATTTTGGCCTTTCGGGATAAACGATCTGCTTCAAGATCATCATCGGGTACGGAACTCGTCTGAAGATACTTGTAGATGGGATCCATCCAAGTGTCCTCGTAATCTAGAGATGCTATCTCAATAGGAGATGTCTCTGGTGTGTCCACCAGAGACGGCTTCTGGAGTTGCTCCAAGAAGACCCCTTTTGGCACTTATGATTGGGAAGAAGCTATCCGAGCAAGCTAGTCTGCGAGGAAATTATCCTTTCGAGGGATAAATTGTACCTCGAAATCGAAAAAATGCTTTTCAAGCTTTTGAACCTCCGATAAGTACCGAGACATGGTCGGATTAGAGCACCGGTACTCTTTTCCGACTTGATTCACGACTAGTTGAGAGTCTCCTCTCACAAGTAGTCGTCGAATCGCGAGTGCTTTTGCAGCTCGTATGCCAGCTAGTAAACCTTCGTATTCTGCCACGTTGTTAGTGGCCTGAAAGTTTAAATGTATGGCATACTTTAAGGTCTCTCCGTTAGGAGATTCTAGGACCACCCCAGCCCCCGAGCCACTTAAAGTAAGTGACCCGTTAAAGTACATCGTCCACTTGTCGTGGGTATCGTACTAGGGATCTTGAATAGGTTCAGGATTTGTCCATTCGGCGACAAAGTCTGCCAAGATCTGGGATTTAATGGTCATTCGGGACACGAAATGGAGGTCGAACTCTCCAAGTTCTACTAACCATTTAGACATGCGTCCCGCTGCTTCCCTATTTTGGAGAATCACTCTTAGGGAAACTCAGACGGCACAATGATCTTGTGCGCCTGAAAATAATGCCTCAGTTTCCTTGAAGACATGAGGAGGGCATAGAGAAGCTTTTGGACCTGAGGGTAACGCTCCTTAGGTCCGTGCAAAACTTCACTTACGTAGTACACCGGTCGTTGAACGTTTTCACGTTCTACAACTAATACTGCGCTCACTGCCTGTGGCGTGGCAGCTAGATAAATTAAGAGCGTCTCTTCTAGTTTCGGGGAAACCAGAATAGGAGCACTCGTAAGATATCTCTTGACATCCTCGAAGGCAGCGTTTGCCTCTTCCGACCACTCAAAACCCTCGTGCTTCCTTAGAAGTTTGAAGAAAGGTAGTCCTTTTTCCCCTAGTCGTGCTATGAAATGACTTAAAGCTGCCACACACCCTGTGAGCTTTTGGAATTCTTTCTTCGTGGTTGGAGAGCGCATTTGAACAATGGCTTTTATCTTTTCAGGATTTGCTTCGATCCCTCGTACAGAGACCAGGAATCCAAGCAATTTCCCCGAAGAGACTCCAAACACACACTTATCTGGATTGAGTTTCAAGTGGTGTTTTCTGAGGTTGTCAAACGTTTCATGCAAGTCCGAAACATGATCAAGCTGTTTAATGCTTTTTACGACTAGATCGTCAACATAGGCTTCTAAATTTCGGCCTAGCTGAGGTGAAAAAGTCGATTGCATCAAATGTTGAAAAGAAGCACCAGCATTTTTTAGACCAAATGGCATTTTGACATAGCAAAATATACCAAATGGAGTAATAAATGTGGTCTTTTCTTCATCTTCTAGACACATATTAATCTGATGGTAGCCAGAATATGCATTTAGAAAACTTAATGTTTCGCAACCAGCAGTAGAGTCAACCAACTGATCGATACAAGGTAAAGGGAAATCATCTTTTGGACAAGGTTTATTAAGATCAGTGAAGTCTACGCACATTCGCCACTTGCCGTTAGACTTCCTAACCATTACAGGATTAGCCAACCACTCTGGGTGGTCGACTTCTCTTATAAAGCCTACTTTAAGTAGCTTGTCCAATTCTGACCTTATAGCATCTCGTCGATCAGGGGCAAATCTCCGTAATTTTTGTTTTACAGGTACTTTGTCAGGCCGTAAAGCTAGCCTGTGCTCGATCACTTCCCTGGGGACTAAGGGCATGTCGGATGCTTGCCACGCGAAGACATCTGCGTTTGCTCGGAGGAAAGTGATGAGGGTGTCTTCCTACTTGGGGTCAAAAGTATCCTCGATCTGAGCAGATCTTGAAGGTTCCTCGATCCAGGGAACTTCTTTGACAGTCATTTGGCTTGGCGCAGACTTTAAGCCGAGCTCTTGGTGAAGGTTGCCTTTTTTCTTCCCGAGCTGGTATCTGACCCACCATCTCGAGGGATCGACGGTCACACGTATGTGCCATATTCTTATCACAATGAATTGTGATTACTCCTTTGGGACCTGGCATCTTAAGACATTGATACCCATAATGAGTTGCCATTAAGAATTTCGCCAAAGTTGGTCGTCCGAGTATGGTGTTATATGCCGTATCGAAATTGACCACATCAAAGGAGATTTTCTCCGTCCTGAAATTACTTGGTGAGCCAAATGTTAAAGGAAGGGAAACTTGACCAATGGGTTTGGCCGAAGACCCTGGTACAATACCATGAAATGAATATCTTACCGGTCTTACCTTGGTCCTGGGTACTTGCATTTCGTCCAGGGTGCTCGTAAACAGAATGTTTAACGAGCTACCACCATCAATCAACACTCGATTTACTCGACAGTTGTTGATGGTGGGTTCGACCACGATCGGAAAACGACCAGGTCAGGTTGAAGGGATCGGGTAGTCACCCTTCTCGAAAGAGATGGTGACTTCCGACCACCTCGGTACTTTCTTGACAAGAGGAGAGTCAATAGAGTTTACCTCACGTTTGACTGCCTTAAGCTGTCATCTTGACTCGTACGCCGATGATCCTCCAAAGATGTGCTCGATGGTGTGCTCGGGATCTTGAAATGGCATGTCCTCATTGTCATCCGTGTGTGACGACCAAGCGGCTTGCCCTACTTCTTCGAGGGTAGGAAGTGGCCCTTTGCCGTTGTAATAGTCTTCGAGTTTTCGTTGAAAAACTCGGCAGTTGCGGAGATCATGCCCATCCTTTTTGTGGAAAGGACACCACCTAGGCTTATCGTTCTTCCGTTCGGGGTGCTTACCTTTGCCTCGATCGGGGTATTGCTTGTCAGTTCATGGCTCCTTATCGCTAATGGCCAGGATCTTCTTAGAAGCATTGGCTTGAAGCTTTTGTCCCTTTGCCTTGTTCTTGGATTTCTTGGCCGTCGACGATCGAATCACCGATCTTACGAAAATAAACAGAGGAAAATGACGTGGAGTATCCTGGAAGAGAATGGGGGCTGCTCTTTATTAATATGAACTGGGATTACAAGACTTGATTAGGGACTATCTCCAATTACACTGAATGTATTGAATACTACTGCTTTGGCTTCTGTGTTGCCTTCTGTTGTTCGCTGTTGTGTGTGCGTCTCTCCTTGTCTTCTGCGTTCCACCATTAAATAACTCCCGAAGAGGCGGCAGTTACTCCTGGAGAAGGCGTCCCTGATGAAACGTTACAACTGGTCGGAGGTTTAAGGTAGTTAACAATGTGCTAACTTCCTTGCGGTTAAGTACTTGTGAGAACCTTAACCGTAAGGTGGTTTATCGTCAGTGTCTTGTATATCATGGTATGGTATGGAATGTTTTCCACATGCTCCATTCATCATACGGTTAAGGGTGCCTGTTCATAGCACTTCCGAGCAACTACCTGGTCGAAACCTAGTCCGACCAGGGTACCCATCGTGTAACCTCTGGAATCCTTACGACCAGTGAGGTCGTTAGCCTTAGGGGTTACGACCATGAAGACGTATGGTCTTTTATGTATTTAAATTAATACATATAGGTTTTAATCCTCATCATTGGCCTTCTTATCCTTCTTTTTGCTACCTTTGTCAGTCTCCTGAGGGTGCTGGTCATCTCGATCGATGATTTTGGTCCACTCAAGCGCTTCGAAGAGTAGCGCATCGATCGGCCATCTCGGAGAGTTCAATTCTGAGAGCGGGAGGGTTCAAAGCGATGTCCTCCGTGATCCTTCTGCTACGGACTCCCTGCTTGAAGGCTCGATAATGATCGTCGAAACCTCGTGAATAGAATTGCGAACCCGATCAAACGTCTGCCTTTGAATTGGCGTAGTGTTTCGTGGTCGTTTTGTCACATCCTGTGTAGGTCGTCCTCCTTTCCGGGGCGATGATAGGTGTCCTAAAAATTAGCCAGCAACAGATCGCAAAGGTGTTGCCACGAGTAGATCGACTCGACTAGCTGGTTTAATAACCACGATTGAGAAGACCCTTCGAGCACTGTCGAAAGGTAATTCGCTATGACGCGCTCTCCTCCTACTGCTGCTCGGATAGCGGTTGTGTAGATCTAAAGGAATTCGATAGGATTTTGAGACCCATCAAATTTCTTTATGTTCCCTGGTCAAAACCGCAGCGGCCAGTGAACTGCTCGGAGGTCAGGCGAGAATGCACGACATTCGGTAATCACGTCGTAACGCCTCCTTTGTAGAAAAGAGGGGTTGACGTCGCTAGGTGATCGTACTCGACGATATCCAGCAAGGGGTGAATCTGACTTATAGCAAGTCTCGATCCTATGAGGGTAATACTTCTCGTATCTTGTCTGCTATTGCAAACCTCTCGGTCAGAGTGGTGAATGATCACCTCTCCTAGGAGCTTTATGATCGTCAAGCATTCGAGGAACTCTTTTCCGGATTGGGGAGCGACGCACCTTGTGATGATCTCCATGCGGCGAGTTATTCGATTGACTGGAAGCTGATGGAGTCGTACTGCCACGACTCCTGGAATGACACCAGCGGGGTCGTTCGAGCTTGCTCATCGTACTCCGCAGCCTTCATACGATGTCTTCGGCGAAGAGGTCGTAGTTAGGTGCTCGGGCAAGTTCTCGAGATGGGTTCTCGAGCAGGTCGTTGATATGCTGAAGTTCCAGAGCTTCTTCCGACTGGTTCTCTGAGCTGTGACTCGTTTTCGTTGGTTTATTTCAGAATCATTTATACCTGATCCTTGAGCTTACCTCAATGGAGTGCGGTGATCTCGAGAATTTCCCGTACGCTCATTAGAGTATTGACTCTGGTCGTCGTCGATGGTATCTTTGTCATTGCCACGAGCGGTCGTAGGGTGTGATCTTCGGGGAGCATTTGCAGCCTCGTCTCTAGGAGAGTTATTGCTACCTGAGGGCAGGGCAAAGACCTCCCGTTGATGATCTCCTCTTGCGCTAGAGGCCTCCTCGCTTGAGGAGTTGTCGAATGACACCATCTGGCGACTTGGAGTAAACCCCTCCAGGAAGGGGAATTCCGGGTTATAACCGTCTCTGTCGGCAAGCAAGTCTTGCATTGGGATGGTCGAACTCGCAGAAAGAGCATGTTCGATCGCATTCTTGGCTGGGCTAACCGGAGAGAGAGAATCACCAGATGTTGATGAAGATCCCGAATTACGACTTCTAGGAATTACGACTATCGGTGTTTTAGAACCGAACTTACGTAAAGATTGTTTGATTCGGGGGTTCCTCTAGGCTCAAAATCACACAGAGATGGAGACACAGGGATTTTTATACAGGTTCAAGCCTTCTCCTGAGAGAATAACAACCCTACTCCTGTGTGTATGTATTGAGTATATTGGATTACACGATGGAATCAGAGACTAGAGTATTGTCCTTCTAATCTTCTTTCGCCTCCCTCCCTCTTCCTGATGATCCTTGCCTTTTATACTGTCCCCGGGGTGCGCCGTTCCACCATTAAATAACTCCCGAAGAGGCGGTAGTTACTCCTGGAGAAGGCGTCCCTGATGAAACGTTACAACTGGTCGGAGGTTTAAGGTAGTTAACAATGTGCTAACTACTTTGCGGTTAAGTACTTGTGAGAACCTCAACTGTAAGGTGGTTTATCGTCAGTGTCTTGTATATCATCGTATGGTATAGAACGTTTTGCACATGCTCCATTCATCATACGGTTAAGGGTGCCTGTTCATAGCACTTCCGAGCAGCTACCTGGTCGAAACCTAGTCCGACCAGGGTACCCATCGTGTAACCTCTGGAATCCTTATGACCAGTGAGGTCGTTAGCCTTAGGGGTTACGACCATGAAGACGTATGGTCTTTTATGTATTTAAATTAATACATAGAGATTTTAATCCTCGTCAGCTAGCCCCCGAACTTTAAATGAACAGGTCATGTGAACGCCTTCTTCCGCTGAATCTGTATCGAGCAGACCCCCCTTAAATGTCGTGACATTCGAGGTGGTTTGTGTTCATTTTAAAGTTGAGAACTTGCCTTGGGAACTGAAGAGTTCCTCTGTCCGTTAGGCGAAAAAGAAGCTTTTTGCCGTTCAGACTTCTATGGATAACCTCCGATCGTAATTTAAAGATCCGAGGCTATAAAATCCACATCGCTAGACCTTTTGGATTCTTTATGCTTCCAGATCCCCCTTTCTGATCTCCTTTACCAAGACAAAAAATTTTCGTCCCTCTTTTCTTGTTCTTCCGAGAAAAATCTCCTACGAACTCTACTCATCCTTGAGGATTTTCATCATGTCGAAGCAAATCACAAAGTGGTTGCCTTCGGAATTGAGCAAGAAAAAGCTTGAGGCTTTGGAGAAAATTGGGATGCTTCCGGACAAGAATTTGATCAGATGGGGATCGGCATTTGGAGAGCATTTTCCAAGCCGCGATGATGAGGAAATCCCTGTTTTCCTCGCCTACATCGAATGTGGGCTGAGATTGCCGGTACACAAATTCCTTCTCCGTGTTCTTGAGTTCTACGGGGTGGAATTGGTGAATTTGGCTCCAAATTCCATCGCCAACATCAGCATCTTCACATATTTGTGTGAAGCATACCTGGGAGTGCCTCCGAGTTTGAGGCTCTTCAGGTATTTCTACCAAATGGTAATGGGGAAAACTACGGATACTCCCGGAGAATGTACATTGCGCCTTCACGACGGGAAAGCCAATGAGTACATTCATATGTAGTCGAAGTCCTCGTGGTCGTCATGAAAGAAAAACTGGTTCTATATGACGGTTACGAGGGATGATGGCCTCTACTTCGTCGGGATGAGAGCAAATGAAAATCCCAAATGGAGAAAGACCGTGGAGAAGACAGGAGTGGTCGGACGATGGGTGGATGCCATCTACGACCTGCGAGTCAAGGGCTTGACCTCTTGGCACGTGGTGAGGGATTTCACTAAGCGCCAGATTAGTCCACTGAAGCTTCGGACTCACTGCCTGATTTGGTCCATTGGTCATGATGAAGCTATCTCAGGAGGTGGTAAGTCTTTGAGATAAACTCCGACCAGCATTTATATTTGATTAATGTACTACCTTAAAACCTGTTCATGTTTTGTTTTCTCTCCTTCTCTTTTAAAGCTCTTTCCCCTGAGGAAATTAGATAACGGATCAGGCTGATCATGCGGGAACTGGAGAAAAATTTGGATTCACGAGATCTTGGCCATAATCCCTACTGAAGAGAGAGTAACAAGACTTATGGTGAACAATCAAAAATCTCTTTTATCATGCATATATATATTTTCTGATCAGATTTTTGATCATGCTCTATTTTTGTAGTTGGTCGGGTTGCGAATCACACAAACTAATGAGGCTAAATATCCCACCGTTGTTCCAACCGATTAGTGCCCGTGATGCCTTTGGAAGAGGATGAATCTCCGAGGTAATAGAACATTTCATAAGATATATATATATATATATATATATATATATATATATATATATATATATATATATATATATATGTAGTTTAGATAAAGATTTCATCACCTAACCAAATTCATTTGTTGGTTTAGGTGGAGAAGGTCAAGGCCACCATGATGACGCGACTACGGAGGTCGCCAAATTTCCCAGACCGATCGATTTAACGGACAGGCTTGTTCTTGGAACAAGCGATCAGAGGGTGGTGAAAACACTCACTTGACCGGATAGTCAAGGACGTGACCCTTGACGAGCTGATCGAGGGCATCGCTTCCGACATCCTATTGAATGATGCAACGGATTTGGCCAATCCTGCTGGTTCGGAACCGGCAAGGTCAGAAGAAAAGAAAAGGAAGGGTGACGGTACAGATTTTACTCTGCCGCGTTTTAAAGTCAAATCTTGGAAATTAACTAGGTACGATCAAATGAAAGTGGTCGTATAAGTGCATACCTTTAATAATTTCTTAATCATTTGATGCTTTTTTTTTCTATAACTTCCCTTCTTTGCTTGGTATAGGTCTTCTGGTGTTCCGATCGTTTCCAACCAGACTCCTTCTAAGGACCAGGTGCTTGAAGAGGTCCATGAGCAGACCACTTCCCAGGATAAAGTTCCTGAGGAAAGAGTGGTCGAGAAGCCCTAGCAGCGTCGCCAGGCCAATGAATGAGTTGGAACCATTGGTGGTTCTAGCTCCTTCTACGGAGGTAGATGCCCCTAAAGGCCCTCAACAAGTTCCGACCATTGTTGGTAATTCTCCTCAACCTGACAAGTTCCCTTTTCACCCCCGATTCATCGAGGATAAGGAGCTTGACGCGGCATGGGGAAAAATATCGGATCATCAAATCAAAATGCATCCGATTCAATATTTGGCGGATATAATGATTTGGCGATCGGTAAGTATCTACGACCAGTTTCATAATCTCTCCTAAAAAGTCTTTTATAGAGAATTTTAAAGAGGAAAATGCTACTTGAGCAAAGATATGGTCGAGAATTTTGCCGTGGTCGAGGACCCTCCAATGGATTAAAGACTTGGAGCGAAACACTCAATTAGAAAGTAAAACTTTCCCTTAGCCTTTTTCTTTCTTCAATGCTCCGCCCTTTGCTAATTATTCTCCCTTATCATATTTAATAGATTTGGAGAAAATAAAAGAAGAGATCCTGGCTGAGAAAGCCAAGACAGCTCTGCTTGAAGAAGAAATCAAAGCTAAGAACCGGTCGATCGCCGAGGCTACGACCAGCAAGGAAGATCTTAACAAGAAAATTGAAGGTAATAGGTCGTAAACTTGACTTATTATCTTCCTCCAATTATTTTTGTGCTTATCACCTGTTTTACTCTTGCAGAGCAAAAACAAGTTTTGGACAGAGTAGAAAAGACTCTGAAATTTGAGCAAGACAAGGAGGCGGCTCTCGTTCAAAGTCTAGATGAAAAGACTGTAATTTTGAACAAGATGATCTTTGATATGGGATCAGGATCAATCCTGCCTACTCTAAGAGATCCAGTAGAGAAAATGAACTACTTGGGTTAACTTCTAGAGGATCTTAATACTCTGCTCAAGACTACTCGGAAGAACTATGCATGAGCCATGAAAGCAGCGTTGCTAGTGGAGTTAGTTTTTCTTTGGCAAAACCGAAAGCTTGAAACCCTCCATTGATTTCCAAGTTGTTGAAGATGACTTCAATCGCCCACCGAGGAGGCAACCAAGTTCATGGAAGAACTCAAGCCACTCGGAGATAAAGTAGTAGAGGAGATGGAGGTCGGATCCCCATTAAGCAAATAATTAGTGCAGGAATATTTCTAGAGTAGACTCTGCAAAAAGTGTAAAAATATTGAATATGTGTAAAACTTACCTTTTATGTCATTAATAATGCCTTTGTTTATCCTGTTTGACTCTCTTTTTTTAAAAATTCTCATACACCTCCTAGCCCCCGACTGCTTTATAGTAGAAGAGCTTTACTATACAAGCAGGTAGCCAAGAAAGAGAATGAAAGTCGAAACCATCATTTTGAAGGTATGTGCCGATATGAAGTCAAAACTGATCGTAGTAATACTAGGAAATCATTGTGTTCGGAACCAGCTGATGACTTCGCCTAGTTATAGATCTTTGTTTGTCATGATCGAAATACCAATCAAAAGTTATATATGGTCGAATAAGAGACTTTGTTATTTGACATAAGAAGAAATGCAAAAATGAATGCAACAAATTTATAAGTGAACTTTGTTTATATCTATTATCCTAAAGTCTGGTCAGAAGGAATGCTTAGATCTAAGACCATATAACATATTTCGTGAAACGTGTTCAAGCTCTCTATCCGACTGGTAGCGAGGATCGTAAGAAAAGAACCGTCGCTAGGAAGCTCCTTCCGATTAGGCGGGACCACGTGTAAAAAGGAGAGACTTCGACTAGGAGGCTTTTCGTGTCCCGACCAGTACCAAACAAGAGCAGAACAGAATCTTGAAATAATGAAATATAACCTTCATAATCTTAGGCATATCGTTCAGTATGGAAAGTTATTTGTACGATGCTCTGATTACTCATATATTCCCTTAAGAAAAGAGTTTTTGTCGCGCGTGAAAAAAATGCTCACGACTAGGACCAATACGGCGTAAGACATAGAAGTCGTTGCCATAGAGTAACAGAGATCCTTTGAAAGGATATCGGAGAGAAAATTGTCTTCTCCGACCGGTTTAAATTAACAATCATGAAAGACCAGCCTATAGGTATATATATATATATATATATATATATATATATATATATATATATATATATATATATATATATATATATATATATATAGCAAGGTTACTTATTTTTAAAGAATAAATGAATTTATTGAAATTGAAAGAATTGAAAGAAAGTAAAAAATAATTAAACATAAAACTTACATAATTGATCAATGTTCCAAGAATTTGACAAAATTTGCCCATCGAGACATAGCTAGTAAATGACGGAACACGGTCTGTAACCCGACCACGATGTAAGGACCTTCCCACTTGGGGAAAGTTTATTGCAATTTGCTTGGCTCTGAATTTTTCGAGAACCGGATCACCTCAAAGAAGGTGCGAGGTTGCACCTTACGACTATGGTACCTTCGCATAGCTTGTTGGTAGATCACGATCGTACAAGGGCTTGGTTTCGCTGTTCTACAAGGAAATCGGCGTCGTTGAGTCTTCGTTCATTACGATCATTTTCGTTAAAGCGATCGATTCGAAAGCAGAGCCAATTTTGAGTTACGGAGGAAGCATGGCTTCACCCGTAAACCAAAAAGAATGGTGTTTCACGGTCGCACGATTGGTCATGGTTTGAATGGCCCATATCTGAGCGGGAGTTCTTGAACCCAAGCTCCTGACCATTTGATCAAGCGGTGAATACTCGGCGTTTGATCCCTTGCATAATGATACCATTAGCTCGCTCAAGCGCTCCGTTGCTCGAGGATGAGCAATGAAGCAAAATGAATTTTACACCGAAGTTCATCGCAGAATTCTTGAAATTATTGCTAGAGAAGCTGGCGCCATTATCTGTGATTATACGACTGGGTACACCAAATCGTGTGATCACATTTTTCATGAGGAATCTCTTAGCGGCCTCAGTTGTTGTTTTAACAACCGGCTCGGCCTCGATCCATTTTGTAAACGTGTCAATCATGACGAAAAGGAATTCAAAGCCTTCGGGTGCTCTTGGAAAAGGTCCCAGAATGTCCAGTCCTCAGGTTGCAAAAGGCCAAGAAAGAGGAATTGTTTGAAAGGCTTGTGCTTGGTGATGTACTTATCCGCTATAAAACCGACATTGTACGCGCCGTCCACAAGTCCTTTTGCATCATGAAGGGCGATTGGCGAGAGTATCCTTGCTCGAAGGTTTTACCGACCGTTGTTACAGTAGGAATGATGTGCTCCTGAGACTCCTTCATGGATTTCGATCAACAACTTAATGCCATCCGTTTAAGATATGCATCTCATCAACACTCCATGAGATCCTCGTTTATACAAGGTACATTCGATTAGAGTGTATGATTTGGCTTTTAGTGCTATCGATCGGCCTCTACATCATCTTCGGAATTATGTCATGCTGAAGATAATTGTAGATTGATGTCATCCAATCTCTACCTTGATCGTGACAGCGCCAACCGTCAATGACCTGTGGAGCATCCATGTTTCTTTGGTTGGTTTGTTGGACCTGTAAAGAATCATGTATGTTCTCGAAAGGCTCGACTACTGAGGGTGAATCGAGTTGCTCGAGAAAAACTCCGGGCAGGACGGTTGACCTCGTGGAGGCCATCCGTGCCAACTAGTCTGCCAGAAAGTTTTCCTTTCTAGAAATATGTTGGATCTGAAAACCGAAGAAGTGCTTTCGAGTTTCCGTACTTCTGCTAGATAAGATGACATCTTGGTACTCGAGCATTGATACTCTTTCCCTACTTGATTCGCTACTAGTTGAGAATCGCCTTTCACTAATGTCTGCGAATCTCGGCGAGCGATTTGCTCGAGTCTGCTAGTAAACCTTCATATTACGCTACATTATTTGTGGCGAGAAAAATTTAAGCGAATGGTGTACTTGATGTGTTCTTGATGGGGATATCAAGATCACTCCACCCCGACCCTTTTAACATCAAGGAACCGTCAAAGTACATTGTCCACTCCTTGTGGTGTTCGTACTCGGGCCCTTGGGTGGGTTCGAGGTTTGTCCATTCGCAATGAATTCGCTCTTGCTGGGACTTTATTGCTGTTAAGTGAAATGAAATGGAGGTCAAACGCCCTAGCTCAACCGCCCATTTTGCTATTAATCACGATGATTCCTGTTTCCAAGGACTTGACCAAGGGGATATCCGATCAGACGACCACCTTGTGGGCTCGAAAGTAGTGCCTTAGCTTCCTTGAAGACATAAGGAGACCATAGAGCAACTTTTGTACTGTGGGTATCTTTCCTTTGGTCCATGTAAGACTTAAACTACGTAATAAATCGGTCGTTGGATGTTATCCCTTTCTCGACCATTACATCGCTTCTTGTTTGTGGTGTTCTCGCCACGCATTACATTAGCAGTGTTTCTCCCGGTCTCGGAGAGACTAAAACCGGGGCACTTGTAAGGTACTTTTTAAGTTCTTCAAAGGCATCGTTTGTCTCTCTAGTCCACTCGAAACTCTCATGTTTTCGAAGAAGTTTAAAGAAAGGTAACCCTTTTTCCCTTAACCTTGCTATGAAACAACTTAGCGACGCCATCTGACGGTTAGTTTTGGACTTCCTTCTTCGTGGTCGGAGGTCATCTCGGTCGATGGTCGCTATCTTTCTTTGGATTTGCTTCAATACCTCTAGCGAGACTAGGAAACCGAGCAATTTTTCAGTAGAAACTCCGAACACACACTTTTCCGGATTCAACTTGAGGTTATGCCTTCTCAAATTGCTGAAAGTTTCTTGTAAGTCAAAGATGTGATTGCCAGCGTTGGTGGTCTTTACGACCAGATCGTCAACGTAAGCTTCTGGATTCCGACCTATTTGTGGACTAAATGTTTTTTGCATCAACCTTTGAAAAGTTGCACCAACGTTTTTGAGACCAAATGGCATCTTAACATAACAATAAGTGCCATATGGAGTGATGAAGGAAGTTTTCTCCTCATCCTCTTTACACATACTAATCTGGTGGTACCCTGAATACGCATATAAAAAACTTAGTAATTCGCACCCAGAGGTAGAATCTACCAGTTGATCAATGCGTGGAAGGGGAAAATCATCCTTCGGATAAGCTTTATTAAGATCTGTAAAGTCGATACACATTCGCCATTTCTCATTATTCTTCCTAACCATTACAGGGTTGGCGATCCACTGAGGGTGGTTGACTTCACGGATGAATCTAGCCTTGAGAAGCTTGTCAATCTCTGACTGGATTGCCTCCTTCCGCTTAGGCGCAAAACGCCGCAGCTTCTGCTTGATTGGTTTCTTATTAGGCTGGAGAGCTAGCCTGTGCTCGATCACCTCCCGGGGGACTCCGGGCATATCGGACGCCTGCCAGGCGAATACGTCCTAATTTGCTTGGAGGAAGGAGGCGAGCAACTCTTCCTATTTAGGATCGAGTCTTGCTCAGGCCGAACCTTGCGGCGGTGGGCGGCATCTTCTCGCGCGGTAGTGACTTAGCGCTGTCCGAAGAAGCGTCTTTGTCGAGTGATACCTCTTTTGTCTGGTCGGAGGGTTTGGGTGTCACCTTCGGTCTCGAGTGCTTGGCCTGTATGGTAGATGGATTAGCCTCACTGGTCGAAAGTTCATCGACCAGTTCAAAGGATTTTCGGTCACATACATAAGCCATTTTTCGATCTCCCCAAATAGTGATGACTCCCTTTGGCCCCGGTATTTTCAAACTTTGATAACCGTAATGCGTGGCTATCAAGAACTTTTCTAATCTTTGGTCGACCAAGAATTCCGTTGTATCTTGATTCAAAGTTTACCACATCAAATGAAATTTTTCCGTTCGAAAGTTATCGGGCCTTCGAGCGTAACGGTAAGGAAACTTACCCTATCGGCTTAGCGGTGGAGCAGGAACTATGCCATGAAAAGCATATTTCTTGGTTTCACCTTTGACATGGGGACTGCATTTCTTCTAAAGCTCCACAAATAATATATTCAAGAACTACCTCCATCTACTAGGACTCGATTAACCCTACAATTATTAATGGTTGGTTCAACAACAATAGGGAGCCTACCGGTGAGTCGAAGGAATGGGCGATCGTCTTCTTTGAAAGAAATTGCGATGTCCGACCACTTCGATTGCTTGATAATGTTCGGAGATTCGACGAGGTTGACCTCCCGCTCCATGGCCTTTAGATGACGTTTGGATTCGTATGAAGAAGATCCTCCAAAAATCATGTTGACTGTATGTTGGGGATCCTGGTACTCCATCTCTTCGTCGCCATCCTTGTCCTTTTTGGAGCTCGTTTCTCTGGGTTCTTGTATTGCGGGAAATGGTCCTTCACCTACATAATAATCCTCCAATTTCTTTTGCCAGACTCGACAGGTGCGTAGATCATGCCCTGCTTGCTTGTGAAGTGGACACCACTTCTTCTTTTTCTGGAATCCTCGGTCGGAGACTTTCGTCTTGCCCGGCCAGGTGTAGTCCTTCTTACCCTTCATGAATTTATCGGGAATGGCTAGGACCTCCTTGTCGTCGAACTGCGGTTCTTCTTCTTCTTGAGAGACTTCTTATTCTTTTCTCTGGTTTGTCGGCGGGTGAGGAATCTTTTCTTTCGATTAATGGCTTCGCACCACTCGATCGCTTCGCTAGCGGTGGCATACATGTCGGCCATGTCAAAAAGCTCAACGGTTGTTCTTGGAGGGTTCATTGCTATGTCTTCCGTAAACTGTTGATTTCTCAGACCTGTTTTGAAAGCCTGAATAACAAATGACTCTGCGACCTCGGGTATAGAATTGCGAACCTGGCTGAACCTCTTCATGTATTGACGTAGAGTCTCATCAGAGCCCTGCCGGATTTGGTGGAGATCATCCTCCTTCCCAGGACGGTCGTACGTACCCTGGAAATTTGCAATTAGAAGGTCACAGAGTTGCTCCCAAGTATAGATCGATCCAACCGATTGGTTCAACAACCACGACCGGGCGGACCCTTGAGCACGGTGGGTAGATAGTTGGCCATCACATTTTCATCGCCTCCGGCAGACTCGATGGCGGTGGTATAGATTGGAGAAATTCCAATGGATTTTGAGTTCCATTAAACTTGTCCAAATTGGCGGTCGAGGAACGGTTAGGCTAACGCCGACTTGGAGCCTGCAGAGAAGGCTCGACAACACGTGATTGATTCATGGCGCCTTCTGCGGGAGGATGCGGTTATGTCGATCGGAGACCGGTTCCTAAGATTGGAGCAGCTGGAACTCCGGTGTCTTGCGATCCGGTCGTGGACATTGGTATGATGCCTTGACCGCCTACTTGATTGAGCGATGCGAAGATCGTCGGTACAAGCGATAGTTCTTCTCGGCGTGATGGGGAGTAGCTTCATGAAATAACCTTCTCCCTCGTTACTCCTTGGTCGGAATCGTCGAGGAGGCCTTGGTATCGATTGTTCTCGAGCATGACCATCTTGTCCCCTGTGAGGAGGAGCGTTGGGATGAAGTCATAGTTTGACTCCTGAAACCCTTTGTTCGATGCGCTTCGTCTGTTGCATGAGTGCTGTTGGAGAATTTCGGATACTTGACCTACAAGCCGCATTGTACAAAACACGGACTTCCGCTAAAGTAGGATCGAATTATTTAACATATCTTGAACACGTCGCAAGTTTTGTGCGATTCTTGAAGGTCTCGGGAGGTTCATCTTGGTCGAGGTGTCTGTGAGACTGAATCGTCCCCGACCCTCGGATTTGATCGTCCTATCAACTACACTAGGTGGGCAACGCGAGCGAATTAGTTGATGGGCGTCGATCGATTCCGTGGACTCGGAAGTTGGTGCTCGATGGCCCAGATCATCTCTAACAACACGTGATGGCGTGGTAGAGAATGTAGGACCGTGCAGGGCATCTTGATTTTTATCTCCGATCGCGTTGACTTCGTGCCTCCAGCATCAATCTTCTGATGAGCTTCCATCGTAACTAATGGAGAGCTTCTCGCTTTACGCGAAGTTTCCACGATGGAGAGCGGTGGAAATGAGCACCTCTGAGGTCTCCTCGGCATGATTCGGCGTACTATCGATCGTATCTTTGGCGTGATCATCCCACATGGCCTCGACGGTGGAGGCTTCATCGACACTGTTACCAGATGTCGGTTGACTCCTGGAATTGCCAGAAGCCGTAGGAGAATATCTTTCAGCCATGATTTCATCGAGGGTATAGAGATTTTCGAGAGGTGGTGCTGAAATTTCTTCACCTGTTTTGCCGGTCGGAAAGGCCGGGCTTGAAGAGATCCCCTAACATTCCGAGCTGATCGGAATGGCTGGTTCCTCTTATTGCGTTGAGTAATTATTAATGACGAGGATATAACAATCCTTATTTTATGAACTGGGATTACAAGACTTGACTAGGGACTATCTCCAATTACACTGAATGTATTGAATACTACTGCTTTGGCTTTTGTGTTGCCTTCTGTTGTTCGCTGTTGTGTGTGCGTCTCTCCTCGTCTTCTGCGTTTCACCATTAAATAACTCTCGAAGAGGCGGCAGTTACTCCTGGAGAAGGCGTCCCTGATAAAACGTTACAACTGGTCGGAGGTTTAAGGTAGTTAACAATGTGCTAACTACCTTGCGGTTAAGTACTTGTGAGAACCTTAACCGTAAGATGGTTTATCGTCAGTGTCTTGTATATCATCGTATGGTATGGAACGTTTTGCACATGCTCCATTCATAATACGGTTAAGGGTGCCTGTTCATAGCACTTCCGAGCAACTACCTGGTCGAAACCTAGTCCGACCAGGGTACCCATCGTGTAACCTCTGGAATCCTTACGACCAGTGAGGTCGTTAGCCTTAGGGTACGACCATGAAGACGTATGGTATTTTATGTATTTAAATTAATACATAGAGGTTTTAATCCTCGTCATTGGCCTTCTTATCCATCTTTTTGCTACCTTCGCCAGTCTCCTGAGGGTGCTGGTCATCTCGATCGATGATTTTGGTCCACTCAAGCTGCCCGTCGGTAGTAGCGTCACCGTCGGCCATCTCGGAGAGTTCACTCTGATGGCGGGAGGTTCAAAGCGATGTCCACCGTGATCCTTCTGCTACGGACTCCCTGCATGAAGGCTCTAATAACAGATGCGTCAGAAACCTCAGGAATAGAATTGCGAACCTGACTGAAACGTCTGCTGAATTGGCGTAGTGTTTCGTGGTCGTTTTGTCACATCTTGTGTAGGTCGTCCTCCTTTCTGGGGCGATGATAGGTGTCCTAAAAATTAGCCAACAACAGATCACAAAGGTGTTGCCACGAGTAGACCGACTCGACTGGCTGGTTTAATAACCACGATCGAGAAGACCCTTCGAGCACTGTCGAAAGGTAATTCGATGGGATTTTGAGACCCATCAAATTTCTTTATGTTCCTGGTAAAAGCAATGGCGGCGATGAAGCGCTTTCGAGGTCGGCGAGAATGCGACATTCGGTAATCACGTCGTCATGCGCCTCCTTTGTAGAAAAGAGGGTTGGCGTCGCTAGGTGATCGTACTCGGCGATATCGGCAAAGGGTGAATCGACTTATAGCAAGTCTCGATCCTATGAGGTAATAATCCTCGTATCTTATGCGCTATTGCAAACCTCTCGGTCGAGTGGTGAATGATCACCTCTCTAGGAGCTTTATGATCGTCAAGCATTCGAGGAACTCTTTTCGGATTGGGGCGGCGCACCTTGCGGTGATCTCCATGCGGCGAGTTATTCGATTGATGGAAGTCGATGGAGTCGTCTTGCCACGACTCTGGAATGACACCGTGAGGTCGTTCGAGCTTGCTCATCGTACTCCATGACCTTCATATGATCTCTTGGCGAAGAGGTCGAGTCGAATGCTCGGGCAAGTTCTCGAGATGGGTTCTCGGCGGTCGTTGATATCTTTGAAGTTCTGAGCTTCTTTCATTTGGTATTGAGCGCCCGAGCAATTTTCTCTGAATGCGGTCGATTTTCGTTGGTTTATTTCAGAATCATTCATACCTGATCCTTGAGCTTACCTCAATGGAGTGCGATGATCTCGAGAATTTCCCGTACGCTCATTAGAGTATTGACTCTGGTCGTCGTCGATGGTATCTTTGTCATTGCCACAAGCGGTCGTAGGGTGTGATCTTCGGGGAGCATCTGCAACCTCGTCTCTAGGAGAGTTATTGCTACCTGAGGGCAGGGCGAAGACCTCCCGTTGATGATCTCCTCTTGCGCTAGAGGCCTCCTCGCTTGAGGAGTCGTCGAATGACACCATCTGGCGACTTGGAGTAAACCCCTCCAGGAAGGGGAATTCCGGGTTATAACCGTCTCTATCGGCAAGCAAGTCCTGCGTTGGGATGGTCGAACTCGCAGAAAGAGCATGTTCGATCGCATTCTTGGTCGGGCTAACGAGAGAGAATCACGGATGTTGATGAAGATCCGGAATTACGACTTCTAGGAGTTGTCGCGCCAGGTCGGACTGTCTTAGGCGGACTTGGACATTTGGAGAGGGAACCCTCACTGTGTTGCGAGTCTGCCTTGGGACAGCCCTCATTGTGGTCGGATTAACCCTTGTCCTCTGAGGAAGTTGGTTCCCCATCTGGACGTATAGTTGCGGGGGATAAGGATCCCTCCTCAACTCCATCGATGGTAAGGTCTCCTGAAGAAAGATCTCCGAAGGCGACATCACCATTGGATGATGCATCGCTCGGCTCATAGTCAAAACCAGCATCCATGTCGATATCTGCATAATCGGCCAAGTCGAACCAGTTCTCCTCGTTCTACTCTCCTACCATGAGAGCATGAGAATCGGAAAGACAAAGGAAAGCTGATGACTCAAAGAAATCCCCACGGACGGCGCCAACTATCGGTGTTTTAGAACCGAACTTACGTAAAGATTGTTTGATTCGGGGGTTCCTCTAGGCTCAAAATCACACAGAGATGGAGACACGGGGATTTTTATACAGGTTCAGGCCTTCTCCTAGGAGAATAACAACCCTACTCCTGTGTGTATGTATTGAGTATATTGGATTACACGATGGAATCAGAGACTAGAGTATTGTCCTTCTAATCTTCTTTCGCCTCCCTCCCTCTTCCTGATGATCCTTGCCTTTTATACTGTCCCCAGGGTGCGCCGTTGGATCTTCAGTATAAAGGTCACGTTAACACACTAGATCGTG
This sequence comes from Phyllostachys edulis, assembly GCA_036346405.1. Lineage (NCBI taxonomy): Eukaryota > Viridiplantae > Streptophyta > Magnoliopsida > Poales > Poaceae > Phyllostachys > Phyllostachys edulis. The sequence continues at coordinate 34,946,414 of CM070552.1, forward strand.
GAGCCGCTACTGAAGGTTATTACGGGAGTTGCAACGTTCCCACGTTGCCAGGCAATTATCACCGTAATAGGGAGTTAAGTTGTGCTGTTATTCCAGTGAATAACAGCGTAATTGATTGCTCATATCCTTGGATACGGTACATGAGATTCCCTTATCGACTAGGCCCACAAGTTTGTGAGTCTTGTCGACTGAGGACTGGTCGTAGAAGAGCTTACGACTAGGTGGTGGTCGTAGGAGAGCCTACAACCACAGATCGATTGTAGTAGAGCTTACGATCATGGGATAGTCGTAGAAGGGCTTACGACTATGGGGTAGTAGTAGGAAGACCCACGACTACAGGGCGGTCGTAGGAGAACTTACGACTTCCAGCTTCTCCCTTATGAATATTAAGGGGTATACTCAAGAGTTATAGGACGTCATTATTATCCATAATATGAATTATAGATATATAATAAAATAAGGATTGTTATATCCTCGTCATTAATAATTACTCAACGGATTGATTTTAAGACGGGTTAGCCCGATATGACCTAAGTGAATTCGCTCGATCGCATAATTACACGGTGCTAACATCTGTTTATTTTATTGCTAATTTCTATTGTTACAAATATTACTTATCACAATTTATTAGAAACTATGCAGTTTTTCCTAAAATTGTCCTATACTTAATTTTCCTAAACCTAATTTCCTAACCCTAATCCCACCTAATCCCTAATCCTCTCTCCTTATTCACCAAAATCGGCCGACACCCTCAGCCTCCCCTTCTCATTTGCCTCTTCCCCAAAGTCACTCCTCCCCTCCCTATTCTCCTGGCGCCGCCGCCGCCTCATGGCTCCTAGTCCAGCTCTGACCCCACCGCCTCCGGCTCTGCCGGTTCGCTCTCCACTTCGGTCCCTTGCGCCGCCACCCCTGGCCCCTCCAAGCGCCGCCTTCTCCTCCTGGTGCGGCCGCTGGCCCACCGACTCCTGCCCGGTTCGGCCCCGGCCTGCTGCGTCTCCTGCCTCACCTCCCTCCCGGTGCTCCTCCAACCAACCTCCCCCTCCGACGCCGCCCCGCTCCGGTTCCCTGGCCCGGCTCCAGCTCCATCTCCCATGGCGCCACCGCTCTCTACCGGCCCAGATCCGGTTCCCATGCTTTCACCGCACGCCCGGTGCCGCCTCCTTCTACCCAGACGCCGACGGATGGCAGCACCGCCTCGGCTAGGTCCCCGGCTCGGTGTGCTCCGGCCCGGCCGGCTCGGCCTCCGGCTGCTGGCGCCTTGGCCCGGCTTGCTAGTGCCTCTCCTCTGCCTTCCCTCCCCTTTGTTCTTTGATACTTCAATTTTTAGTGTTTGTTGTTGGTTCAAGTCCTGATGCGAGTTGATTCTTAGGTATGTATGTCATGGTGATTGACTGGAGATGGAGGTGGCTACTGGAGGTGGGTTGCTCGGTGCCATGCACTGAGGTATCCTCCCCCTTCCTCTCTAACCCAGTTCCTCCCCCTTGCTCTGTGATGTATATGTGATGAACTGAGAGCTACAAGTTGATGCCACTGAGATCTGGTGCTATGTGTGAATGATGTGTATGCGTGTGGTGCCTACTGAGGTGTAACTAGGGTTACCCCTTTTTCGGATTTGAGGTGGGGAAGAGGATGGCAGTGCCGGCCTTGTGCTGGTGCTCTCCTCTTCTCCCTTGCTGGTCTCGGCGTCACCCTTGCTCTCCGATCTTCGTCCTTCTCCCTGGCTCCCTGGCTCCCCTTCCTCCTTGCTCATCCCTTCCTGCCGTGGCTCTTTAGTGAAAGTGGTGGCGGTGCTTGTGAATCTTGGTGGAGTGGGTCTTGTCGGGGAATGGATGTCTTGCTCCTCTCGTCTGACCGGCTGTGCTTTGAGGGTGGTGGTGCGGTAACAGTCGGGGGATGGCTTGTTGCCCTTTGCTGTGCATGATATTTTCTGGGGTTGCTCTTATCCCCTTTGCTCTGTCTTCTTCTTGATTTAGGTAAAGTCGATGGACCTCTAGTCAAAGGATGCTTCTACTATTGTGGCTTAAGGACCTTTGGTCCAAATGTGAGCTTCGGTCGGTTTTGGATATTTGGTGAGTAGGTCAGTAACATGTGTTTATCGGTTCTAATATTGCCGGGTGATGAGGCCCACAGAAGGCGAAATGGTGCCACTATCCTAGGGTGGTTGGGAAGCCTCAATGACCTTCGCAAAGAATCTAACGGCAATCTTCTCCTTCTCTCTGTCGACGATCAAATCGTCGATCTTATGAAAATAAAAGGAGGAAAATGACGTAGAGTATCTTCGAAGAGAATGGGGGCCGCTCTTTATTTATATGAACTGGGTTTACAAGACTTGACTAGGGACTATCTCCAATTACACTTAATGTACTGAATACTACTGCTTCGGCTTCTGTGTTGCCTTCTCTTGTTTGCTGTTGCATATCTGTCCCTCCTCGTCTTCTGCGCTTCACCATTTAAATAACTCCGAAGAGACGGCGATTACCCTGGAGAAGAGCGTCCACGATGAAAGCGTTACAAGCGGTTGGAGGTTCAAGGTAGTTAACAATGTGCTAACTGCCTTGCGGTTAAGTATATGTGAGACATTTAACCGTAAGGTGGTTTATCGTCAGAGTCTTGTATGTCATCGTAAGTTATGGAGCGTTTATACGTGTTCCATTCATCATGCGGTTATTGGTACTGTTCATAGTATTTCGAAGCGACCACCGGTGAAACCTAGTCCGACCGGTACCCATCGTGTAACCTCTGGAATCCTTACGACCGGTGAGGTCATTAGCCTTAGGGGTTCGGACCATGGAGCGTATGGTCTTTCTATGTATTTAAATTAATACATAGAGGTTTTAATCCTCGTCGGCTAGCCCCGAACTTTAAATGAGCAGTCGTGTGAACGCCTTCTCCGATGAATTCATATCGGGCGGACCACCATTTAAGGTCGTGACATCCGAGGTGGTTTTGTGTTCATTTTAAAGTTGAGAACTTGCCTTGGGAGCAGAAGAGTTTCTCATGCGTTAGGCGAAAAAAAAGCTTTTTGCCGTCCGGACTTTATGGATAACCTCAATCGTAATTCGAAAGACCGAGGCTATAAAATCCCCATCGCTAGACCTTTTGGATTCTTTATGCCTCAGATCCTTTTACGATCTCTTTTATCCGGACAAAAATCTTCGTCCTTCCTTTCTTGTTCTTGACCACAAAAATCTCCTGCGAGTTACGCTCATCCTCAAGGATTTTCATCATGTCGGAGCAAATCACAAAGTGGTTGCCGTCGGAGTTGAGCAAGAAAAAGCTTGAAGCTTTGGAGAAGATCGGGATGCTTCTGGACAAGAATTTGATCAGATGGAGATCGACATTTGGAGAGCATTTCCCAAGTCGCGAAGATGAGGAAATTCCTGTTTTCCTCGCCTACATCGAATGTGGGCTGAGATTGCCGGTACACAAATTCCTTCTCCGTGTTCTTGAATTCTATGTAGTGGAATTAGTGAATTTGGCCCCAAATTCCATCGCCAACATCAGCATCTTCACATATTTATGTGAAGCATACCTGGGATTGCCCCCAAGTTTGAGGCTCTTCAGGTATTTTTACCGAATGGTGATGGGGAGAACCACGGAGACTCCTGGGGAATGTACATTGCGCCTTCACGACGGAAAGGCCGATGAGTACATTCATATGTACTCAAAATCCTCGTGGTCGTCATGGAAGAAGAACTGGTTCTATATGGCGATTCACGAGGACGACAACCTCTATTTAGCGGAATGAGAGCAGCGGAAAATCCCAAATGGAGAAAGACCGTGGAGAAGACAGGAGTGGTCGGGCGATGGGTGGATGCCATCTACGACCTAGGAGTCAAGGGCTTGACCTCTTGGTATGTGGTGAGGGATTTCACCAAACGTCAAATAAGCCCATTAAAGCTTCGGACTCACTCCCTGATCTGGTCCATTGGTTGTGATGAAGCTATCTCAGGAGGTGGTAAGTCTTTGAGATAACTCCGACTAGTATTTTCATTTGATTAATGTATTACCTTAAAACATGTTCATGTCTTATTTTCTCTCTTCTTTCGAAGCACTTTCCCCTGAGGAAGTTAGAGAAAGTATTAGGCTGATCTGTGCAGGGGAGCCTGGAGAAAAGGCTGGATTTCCTGAGATCTTGGCCATAGCCTCTGCTGAAGAGAGAACAACAAGGCTTAAGGTAAAAAAAATCTCTTTTATCATGTATACATATATATTCTCCGATCAGGTTTTTGATCATGCTCTGTTTTTGTAGTTGGTCGAGTTCTGAATTACACACCTTGGTGAGGATAAACATCCACCGTTGTTCCAACCGACTCGTGCCCGGATGCCTTTGGAAGAGGATGGATTTCGAGGTAATGTGAACATTTCAAAAGAGATATACATATAGTTTAGATAAAAGATTTCATCACTTAACCAAATTCATTTGTTGGTTTAGGTGGAGAAATTTGAAGGCCACCGAAGACGCGATCACGGAGGTTGCCGACCTCGGTGATGGTTAACGACCAGAACGCTTATTCTTTGGAACAATTGATATGGAGGCAGTCAAATTACTCCGTCCGACCAGGTCATCAAGGGCGTTGCTTTTGGCGAGATGATCGAAAACATCGCATCGATATTACGTTGGATAATACAAGCAGACTTGGCCAATCTTGCGGTTTAGAACGGCAGGGGTAAGAAAAGAAAAGGAAGGAGGCAGTGCAGATTTTACTGCGCATTTCAAAGTTAAATCCGGAAATTAACTAGGTACGCCCAAATGAAAGTGGTCGTATAAGAACATACCTTAAATAATTTCTTTGATTTGCTGCATCTCTCCCTCCTCTTTTTAACTTCCCTTATTTGCTTGATATAGGTCCTCTGAAGTTCCGGTCGTTTCCGACCAGGTTCCTTCGAGGACCCAATACCAAGAGGTCCATGAGCGGACCACTTCCGGGAAAAAGTTCTGAGGAAAAGGTGGTCGGAAAAAGCCCCGAGCGGCGTCAAGGCCAACAGATTGAGTTGGATCCATTGGTGGTCCTAACTCCTTCTGCAGAGGTAGATGCCCTAAAGGCCCTCGGCGAGTTCCGACCATTGTTGGTAACTCTCCTCAACGACAAGTTCCTTTTAGCCCCGATTCATTGAGGATAAGGAGCTTGACGAGGCGTGGGGAAAGATATCGGACCATCAAATAAAAATGCATCCTGACTCCATTTTTGGTGGATACAATGATTTGACAATCCGGGTAAGTATCTACGACCAGTTTCATAATCTCTCCTAAAAAGTCTTTTAAAGAGAATTTTTAAAGAGGAAAATGCTATTTGAACAGCATATGGTCGAGAACTTTGCTGTGGTCGGAGGACTGACCCAGCGGATTAAAGACTTGGAGCAGAAACACTTCGAATTAGAAAGTAAGAACTTTCCCATTAGTTTTTTCTTTCTTCAATGCTTCACCCTTTGCTAATTATTCTCCTTTATCGTATTTGATAGATTTGGAGAAGATAAAAAGAAGAGATCCTGGCTGAGAAAACCAAAACGGCTCTGCTTGAAGAAGAAATCAAAGCTAAGGACCGATCGATCGCCGAGGCTACGACCAGCAAGGAAGACCTTAACAAGAAAATTGAAGGTAATAGGTCGTAAACTTGACTTATTATTTTCCTCCAATTATTTTCTTGCTTATCACCTGTTTTACTCTTGCAGAGCAAAAACAAGTTTTAGACGAGTAGAAAACTCGAAATTTGAGCAAGACAAGGAGGTAGCTCTCGTTCAAAGTTTAGATGAAAAGACTATATTTTTGAACAAGATGATATTTGATATGAGATCGAGGATCAAGCACCGCCTAGCTTAAGAGATCCAGTAGAGAAAATGAACTATTTTGGTCAACTTCTAGAGGATCTTAACAACCTGCTCAAGACTACTCGGACGAACTATGCCCAGGCCATGAAAACAGGCGTTGCTAGTGGAGTTAGTTTTGCTTTGGCAAAACTGAAAGCTTCAAACCCTCTATTGATTTCCAAGTTGTCGAAGATGACTTCAAGCGCCCTCTGAGGAGGCAACCAAGTTCATGGAAGAACTCAAGCCACTTGGAGATAAAGTAGTAGAGGAAATGGAAATTGGATCTCCATCAAGCGATAATTAGTGCAGGAATATTTCTAGAGTAGATTCTCAGAAAAGGTGTAAAAATATTGAATATGTGTAAGACTTACCTTTTATGTGGAGTTAACAATGTCTTTGTTTTATCTGTTTGACTATTTTATAAATTCTCACATACCTCCTAGCCTGGCGCTTCATAGTAGAAGAACATTACTATGCAAGCGGTAGCCAAGAAAGAGAATAAAAAGTTGAAACCATAATTTTGAAGGTATGTACCGATATGAAGTCAAAAGCGATCGTACCAACATTAGGAAATCATTGTGGTGGAACTAGCTTATGACTTAAGCTTAGTTAGAGATCCTTGTTTGTCATGATCGAAATACCAAGCAAAAAGTTATATATGGATGGATAAAAGACCTTGTATTGCGACATAAAGAAATGCAAAATGAATGCAGACAAATATTATAAGTGAACTTTGTTTATATCTATTATCCTAAAGTGCGGTCGAAGGAATGCTTTAGATCTGAATTCATATATCATATTTCACGAAACGTGTTCAGACTCTCTATCCGACTGGTAGCGAGGATCGTAAGAAAAGGACCGTCGCTAGGAAGCTCCTTCTAGTGGGTAGGACCACGTGCGAAAAAGGAGAGACTTCGACTAGGAGGCTTTCCGTGTCCCACCGAGAGCAGGATATGAAGCGAGCAGAATCTTGAAATAGTGAAATATAACCTCCAAAATCTTTAAGCATATCGTTCGTTATGGAAAGTTATTTGTACAATGCTCCGATTACTCATATATTTCTTGAAGAAAAGAATGTTGTCGTGCGTGGTAAAATGCTCACGTCTAGGACAAATACGGCGTACGACTTAGAAATCGTTGCCAGAGAGTAATAGAGATCCTTTAGAAAGGATATTAGAGAGAAACAAATTGTCTTCTCTAACCAGTTTAAATTGACAACCATATACGACCAGCCTATAGGTATATATATATATAAGCAATGTTACTTATTATTATTTGTAGAAAGTAAATGAATTTATTGAAATTGAAAGAAATGAAAGCAATAATTAAACATAGAACTTACGCAATTGATCAATGTTCCAAGAATTTGACAAAATTTGCCCATCAGACATAGCTAACGATCGTCACGGAACTGGTCGGGTAACCCGACCACGGTGTAAGGACCTTCCCATTTGTGGGAAAGTTTATTGCGATTTGCACGGCTCTGAATTTTACGAGAACGGATCACCTCTGATGAAGGCTGCGAGGTTGCACCTTACGACTATGGTACCTTCGCATGGCTTGTTGGTAGGCTAGCGATCGTACAAGGGCTTGGTTTAAATGCGTTCTTCAAGAAATTGGCGTCGTCGAGTCTTCGTTCATTCGATCGTTTTCGTTAAGCGATCAATTGACGAGCCAATTTTGAGTTACGGAGGAAGCATGGCTTCACCAGTAAACCAAAAAGAATGGTGTTTCACCGGTCGCATACGGTAGTCGTGGTTCGAACGCCCATATCTGAGCGGAGTTCTTGAACCCAAGCTCGACCATTTGATTAATTGGTGAATACTCGGCGTTTGATCCCTTGCATAATGATACCATTAGCCGCTCAAGCGCCCGTTGCTCGTGGATGAGCAGCGAAGCAAAATGAACTTTACACCAAGTTCATCACGAAATTCTTGAAATTATTTGTTAGTGAATAGGCGCCATTATCCGTGATTATCGACTAGGTACACCAAATCGTGTGATCACATTTTTCATTAGGAATCTCTTAGCGGCCTCGGTTGTTATTTTAACAACCGGCTCGCCTCGATCCTTTTGTAAGCGTGTCAATCATGACAAAAGGAATTGAAGCCCCGGTGCTCTAGGGAAAGGTCCCGAGAATGTCTAGTCCCAGGTTGCAAAAGGCCAAGAAAGAGGAATTGTTTGTAAGGCTTGTGCGTGATGTGCTAATCTGCTATAAGCCCGACATTATCGCGCCGTCACAAGTTCTTTGGCATCATGAAGGCGATTGGCGATGAGTATCCTTGCTGAAGGCTTTACTGACCGAGTTACGTAGGAATGATGTGCTCCAGACTCCTTCATGGATTTGGTTAGCAACTTAATGCCATCCGTTTGAGATATGCATCTCATCAACACTCCATGAGATCCTCGTTTGTACAAAATGCGTTCAATTAAAGTGTATGATTTGGCTTTTCGTGCTATCGATCGGCCTCTACATCATCTTCGAGAATTATGTCATCTTTGAAGATAATTGTAGATCGATGTCATCAATCTCTACCTTGATCGTGTGGCGCCAACCGTCAACGACACATGGAGCATCCATGTCCTTTTGATCGGTTTGTTCGATCTGAAGAATCATGTATGTTCTCGGAAGGCTCGACTACGAGGGTGAATTGAGTTGCTCGAGAAAAACTCCGGGCGGGATGGTTGACCTTGTGGAGGCCATCCGTGCCAACCGATCGACGAAAGTTTTCCTTTCTAGGAATATGTTGGATCTGAAAACCGAAGAAGTGCTTTTGAGTTTTCGTACTTCCACCGAGATAAGATGACATCTTGGTACTTGAGCATTGATACTCTTTCCCTATTTGATTAAGCTACTAGTTGAGAATCGCCTTTCACTAGCAATCTGCGAATCCGAGCGAGCGAGTTTGCTCGAAGTCTGCCGATAAACCTTCATATACGCCATATTATTTGTGGTAGGAAAATTTAAGCTGGATGGCGTACTTGATGTGTTCGCCCGATGGGGATATCGGGATCCTCCGACCCCGACCCTTTTAACATCAAAGAACCGTCAAAGTGCATTGTCCACTCCTCGTGGTGCTCATAGAGCGGGCCCTTGGGTGGGTTCGGGGTTTGTCCATTCGGCAATGAATTACGCTATTGCTGGGATTTTATCGCTGTTAAGTGAAATGAAATGGAGGTCGAACGCCCTAGCTCAACCGCCCATTTTGCTATTCGATTCGATGATTCCTGTTTCCAAGGACTTGACCAAGGGATATCTGTTGGTACGACCACTTTGTGGGCACGAAAGTAATGCCTTAGCTTCCTTGAAGACATAAGGAGACCATAGAGCAACTTTTGTACTGTGGGTACCTTTCCTTTGGTCCATGTAAGACCTCGCCACGTAATAAACTGGTCATTGAATATTATCTCTTTCCACGACCGATTACTGCCATCGTTTATGGAGTTCTCGCCACATACATTAGCAATGTTTCTCCCGATCTCGGAGAGACTAAAACCAGGGCACTTGTAAGGTACTTTTTCAGTTCTTCAAAGGCATCGTTTGCCTCTCTAGTCCATTCAAAACTCCCATGTTTAGGAGAAGCTTAAAGAAAGGTAACCCTTTTCTCCTAACCTTGCTATAAACGACTTAGCTGCCGCCATCTGTAGGTTAGTTTTGGACTTCCCTCTTTGTGGTCGGAGGTCGCATCCGGTCGATGGTCGCTATCTTTCTTTGGATTAACCCGATACCTCTAGCCGAGACTAGGAAACCAAGCAATTTTCAGCGAAACTCGAACACACACTTTTAGGATTGATTTTGAGGTTATGCCTTCTCAAAGTTCTTTGAAAGTTTCTTGTAAGTCGAGATGTGATTGCTAGCGTTGGTGGTCTTTACGACCAGATCATCAACGTAAGCTTCTAAATTTCGACCTATTTGCGGACTAAAGTTTTTTTTGCATTAACCTTTGAAAAGTTGCACCAACGTTTTTGAGATCGAACGGCATCTTAACATAACAATAAGTGCCATATGGAGTGATGAAGGAAGTTTTCTCTTCATCCTTTTTACACATACTAATCTGGTGGTACCCTGAATACGCATCTAAAAAACTTAGTAATTCGCACCCAGAGGTAGAATCTACTAGCTGATCAATGCGTGGAAGGGGAAAATCGTCCTTCGGACAAGCTTTATTAAGATCTGTAAAGTCAATACACATTCGCCATTTCCCATTATTCTTTTTAACCATTACAGATTAGCAAGCCCGAGGGTGGTTGACTTCACGAATGAATCCGGCTTTGAGGAGCTTGTCAATCTCGTTGGATTGCCTCCTTCCGATCGGTGCAAAAGCCTGCAGCTTCGCTTGATCGGTTTTTATCGGTGGAGAGCTAGCACGTGCTCGATCACCTCCGTGGGACTCGGGCATATCGGACGCTTTGCCGGCGAATCGTCTGATTTGCTCGGAGGAAGGAACGAGCGACTCTTCCTATTTAGGATCGAGCCTTGCTCAGGCGAGAATCTTACTGGCGGGTGGGCCAGGATCTTGGTCGAGTAACGACTTGGCGTTGTCAGGAGAAGTGCCTTTGTCGAGGTATACCTCTTTTTATGCAGTCGGAGGGTTTTGGTGTCATCTTCGGTCTTGTGTGCTTGGCCTGCATGGCGATGAATTAGCCTCTCGGTCGGGAGTTCATCGACCAGTTCTAAGGATTTTCGATCACATGCATAAGCCATTTTCGATCACCCGACAGTGATGACTCCTTTAGGCCCCGGCATTTTCAAACTTTGATAACCGTAATGCGTGGCTATCAAGAATTTCGCTAACGCCGATCGACCAAGAATTCCGTTGTATGCGGATTCAAAGTTTACCACATCAAACAAAATTTTTCCGTTCGGAAGTTATCCGGCCTTCGAACGTAACCGGTAAGGAAACTTGTCCTATCGGCTTAGCGGTGGAGCCAGGAACTATGCCGTGAAAATCATATTTCACTGGTTTCACCTTTGACATGGGGACCTGCATTTCTTCTAAAGCTCCCGAAAATAATATATTCAAAGAACTACCTCCATCTACCAAGACTCGATTAACCCTACAATTATTAATGGTTGGTTCAACAACAATAGGGAACCTACTTGGTCGAGTCGAAGGAATGGGGCAATCATCTTTGCTGAAGGAAATTGCAATGTCCGACCATTTCGATGGCTTGATAGTGTTCGGGGATTCGACGAGGTTGATCTCCCGCTCCACGGCCTTCAGATGACGCTTGGATTCGTATGAAGAAGATCCTCCAAAAATCATGTTGGTGTGTGTTGGGGATCACGGTACTCCATCTCTTAAATCGCCATCCTTGTCCTTTTTGGAGCTCGTTTCCCCGGGTTCTGGTATTGCGGGAAATGGTCCATCACCTGCATAATAATCTTCCAATTTCTTTTGCCAAACTCGACAGGTGCGTAGATCATGCCATGCCTGCTGGTGAAGTGGACACCACTTCTTCTTTTTCTAGGATCCTTGATCCGGAGCTTTCGTTTTGCCCCAACGGTGTAGTCCTTTTGCCCTTCATGAATTTATCCGGAACGGCTAGGACCTCCTTGTCGTCGGATCTGCGGTTCTTCTTTTTCTTGAGAGGTTTCTTGTTCTTTTTCTCTGATTTGTCCAGGCCGGGCTGAGGAATCTTGTCTTTTCGATCAATGGCTTCGCACCACTCGATTGCTTCGCTGGCGGTGGCATACTTGTCGGCCATATCAAAAAGCTCAACGGTTGTCCTTGGGGGGTTCATTGCTATGTCCTCCGTAAACCGTCGATTCCTCAGACCTGTTTTGAAGGCCTGAATAACAGAAGATTCTGCGACCTCGGGAATAGAGTTGCGAACTTGGCTAAACCTCTTGATGTATTGACGTAGAGTCTCATCAGAGCCTTGCCGAATTCGGTGGAGATCATCCTCCTTTCCAGGGCGATCGTACGTACCCTGGAAATTCGCAATCAGAAGGTCACAGAGTTGCTCCCAAGTATAGATTGTTCCGACCGGTTGGTTCAACAACCACGACCGAGCAGATCCTTCGAGTACGGTGGGTAAATAGTTGGCCATCACATTCTCGTCGCCCAAAGCAGCTCGATGGCGGTGGTATAGATTTGGAGAAATTCCAGCGGATTTTGAGTTCCGTTAAACTTGTCCAAATTGGCCGTCGGAACCGGTTAGGCTAACGCACGCTTGGAGCCTGCAGAGAAAGCCCTACAACTGTGATTGATTCATGAGCGCCTTCTCAGGGAAGGTGCGGATTATGTCGGTCGGAGACCGGTTCCTAAGGTTGGAACGCTGGAACTCCGGTGTGCCGATCCGGTCGTGGACATTGGTATGATGTCTCGACCGCTACTTGATTGAGATGATGCGAAGATCGTCCGGTCCGGCGATGGTTCTTCTCGGCGTGATGGGGAGTGGCTTCGTGAAACAACCTTCTCCCTCATGACTCCTTGGTCGGAATCGTCGAGAAAGCCTTGGCATCGATTGCTCCCGAGTATGACCATGCTGTCCCCGGCTGAGGGAGGAACGTTGAGATGAAGTCATAGTTTGACTCCTCGAAACCCTTTGTTCCCAATATGCCTCGATCTGTTGCATGGTCTGCTGGAGAATTCGGATACCTAGCCTACAAGCCGCATACAAAACACGAGTTTCGCTAAAGCGGGATCGAATTATTTAATATATCTTGAAGCGTTGCAAGTTTTGTCTAGCGATTCTAGAAGGTCTCGGGAGGTTCAGGTGGTAGTAGGTGCACGCAAACCCGAACCCTTACCCGACCCTCGGATTTGATCGCCCTATCAACTATTCTAGGTGGGGCGGCCAAAGTAATTAGTTGATGGACGTCGATCAGTTCCTTGGCCTCCGGCAGTTGGTGCTTGACGGCCCGGATCATCTCTAATAACACGTGATGGCGTGGTAGAGAGTGTAGGACCGTGCAAGGCATCTTGATTCTCATCTCCGATCGCGTTGACCTCGTGCCTCCAGCATTGATCTTCCGATGAGCTTCCATCGTAACTAATGGAGAGCTTATCAGGGCTTCGCGAAGTTTCACTGACGGAGAGCGGTTGGAGATGAGCACCTCGAGGTTTCCTCGGCTGATTGACGTACTGCCGATCGTATGTTGAGCGTGATTATCCCCACGTGGTTTATGACCAGTGGAGGCTTCATCGACACCGTTACCAGATGTCGGTTGACTCCTGGAATCGCCAGAAGTTGTAGGAGAGTATCTTTCAGCCATAATTTCATCGAGGGTATAGAGATTCTCGAGTGAAGGTGCTGAAATTTCTTCACCTGTTTTGCCGGTCGGGAAGGCCGGGCTTGAAGAGATCTCGACATTCGAATCGATCGAATGGCGGGTTCTCCGATGCGCCATCGTAACGGTGGCGCATCCTCATCCATCCGTGATCTCGCTATAAATCGGCGATATGCGAGCCGCGGAGGAGGAAGATGAGGATGATCGTCATTTTCTCCATGGCACGAATGCATCCTTCCATGTCGAGGTCAGCGTAGTCCGCCAAGTCGAAACAATTCTCCTCGTCCCAAACTCCGGGCATACTCGCATTGGCGATTGCTGGAATTTGGGTGAGGATTTGTACGAGCAAAAAGTTTCTTCGAAAAACTTACGTCTTCTTCCCCACGGACGGCGCCAAGCTGTCGACGATCAAATCGCCGATCTTATGAAAATAAAAGGAGGAAAATGGCGAGAGTATCTTCGAAGAGAATGGGGGTTGCTCTTTATTTATATGAACTGGGTTTACAAGACTTGACTAGGGACTATCTCCAATTACACTGAATGTACTGAATACTACTGCTTCGGCTTCTGTGTTGCCTTCTCTTGTTTGCTGTTGTGTCCCCCCTCGTCTTCTGCGCTTCACCATTAAATAACTCCCGAAGGGACGGCAGTTACCCCTGGAGAAGACGTCCCTGATGAAACGTTACAACTGGTTGGAGGTTCAAGGTAGTTAACAATGTGCTAAGTGCCTTGCGGTTAAGTATTTGTGAGACATTTAACCGCAAGGTGATTTATCGTCAGAGTCTTGTATGTCATCGTAAGTTATGGGATGTTTAGCACGTGTTCCATTCATCATACGGTTATTGGTACCTGTTCATAGCATTTCCGAACAGCCACCTAGTCGGAACCTAGTCCGACCAGGATACCCATCGTCTAACCTCTGAAATACTTACGACCAGTGAGGTCGCTAGTTTTATGGGTTACGACCATGGAGACGTATGGTCTTTCTATGTATTTAAATTAATACATAGAGGTTTTAATCCTCGTCAAGAGATGTCAGGGGATTACCAAGAAAGGTATCAATCAGATCGTCAACGATGGGCATATTCTGGGAACTATGGAAGGAGCGAAACAACCGAATTTTTCGAGGCTCTGAAAGATCGACTGTTGTGCTACTCATACACATTAAGGATGAGATAAGAACTCGGGCCGACGCAGGTGCAAGGCATCTTCAGCGAATAGTACCTCACTGGCATAAGACCTTGGCCATCTTACTGGTCATGTACACTTTTCCATTTATTTTTTGTACTTGTTTTCATCTCCTATCAATGAAATGAGGACAGCTCTCCTGCTTTTCTTTCAAAAGAAAAAAAAAATAGTTTACTGCATCGTCAGTTCTCATAAGCAGCTCTACTATTTTCTCTGCTCACAGCGATCTAAATTTCCATTCAACGTGATTTATAACTTTACATGGAAGATGATCAAATTTATGAACAATCGCAGGTGTTACAACCCGAGACGCGCTGATGTTATGCGCACATGGCTTATATATGGAGTGGAAATGCTCCCTGACAAACAATCTACAGGCTAGGCTAAACAGTTAATACAGATCATGGTACAAACTAGCCGAAATGCAAGATAATGCAGCTGATCGTTTCATGTTTGTATGGTGAATACTGAATACTACTGATGACGGATAAGCTCGTTTGAGCGGCTGCCATTCACCACTCCATCTACAATTGCTGGGCGACATGCATACTACAGGCAAAACGAGAAGCCTGTTCAATCTGCCATAGGCTATCCACGCATTCCATCAGTTTCAGATCACAACTCATCTGATTATTGGGCCGACAAATATCAAGTGGCATACTGAACAAATAACAGAGCTTTATAGAATTGCCCCTGCTAAACATTGAAGTGGCCTCTGGTGAAGAGGCCAGAGCAATTCGATGGTGAGCACCAACTTTAAGGACTCGTGATTAGGCACTGACGCGACATGATTTACCTCCATTGTTTAATTATTAATTAAGGTCATCCAAGACCTAGTTGCGGTATTATTCATTATTTAACTCCAATGTTTCTACAGCCGATTGAGCTTTTTGAACATGCCCGTGTGCCGCCCAACCACAATTATATTTTCTCCTTTTCACTTTCTTCTCTTACAGCAGCAAACATGACGAGCTGAGTTTTACTCCCTGGTTCACATATCCAATCACCAGCGCAAGAGTTTGATAGGATGAGAGCACGATCTCTGAAAAGGTCAACCAAAGAGAAAAAGGTGCACTGGTTAGTCACCAACTATTACAATAATTAGCCATTGTTTTTCATATACTTTGCAGCATGTGTAGTCATACAGACGATTAGCAGTCAGAATCATTGACAACACTTACCCATTTTCACATTCTTTCAGCGAGTAATGGATTCTAGCATTGATATCACGCCACTTGATCAGCAAATTTGGAGTATGTATCACTGTCAGGATGTTACACAACTATTTTATGTTTCCCAAACCGAGAACCAACGTAGAGTGGAGTGCTTGACTACTAGGGGTGCAAGAATCAGCCCGTTTAATCCAGCCCGCCAGTCCGCCAGCTACTCGCGGATAAATTCGGTCCGGCCCGCTTGCCCGCTGGGTCTTCGACCGCCGCCTCGCCCCAGTCTCGCCCCTCGACGGCCTTAGCCTTCGCCCGCTGGATCGTCGGCCCCATCTTCGGCGCCCGCATCTTCGGCCACCGCCTCCGCCTTCGCCCCCATCTTTGGCGCCCGCATCTTCGGCCGCCGCCTCGCCCCAGTCTCGCCCCTCGACGGCCTTCGCCTTCGCCCGCTGGATCTTCGGCCGCCGCCTCCGCCTTCGCCCCCATCTTCGGCGTCCACATCTTCGGCCCCATCTTCGCCCGCATCTTCAAGCTACTCTGCTGTTTAGTGGCCTCGGAAATGGCTACACCGGGGAGCACTAGTGGCGGTGGCGATAGCGACACCGAGTCGGCGAATGGCGCGGTGCCATCAATCTTTGCCTTGACGACGGCCGGCTCGGATAGGGTATATACACTACTTGCTCTTGTGTATGCAATCAGTTAAGCTTTAGCTACTCTTCTGTGTTGCTTGCTTTACATATGCAAGTAGTGTATATGTTTACAGACTGTGTAATGTCTTTATATGTAGTCTATGGAGGCTCAAGAGGGGGGCTAGGAGCTGGCCAAGAAGTGGAGTTTCTTTGATCAGCTTGTCGGTGGAAAAACGGAAAGCCCCTATGACGAAGCGGCAAAAGCCCCCGACCGCGAAGTGGCGCGGTTAAGTTCACCGATAGTGACAATGGTGAGGTCTCATGACTGCTCTGCTTCTATAGAAGGGATGTCTCGGTTAATGTACTTTGCATATAATGATGTTTATTGATTCAAATGTGAAGAACTTCATGGTCTGTTTGGAACGCATTGGTTTTACATAAATTTGATAGGAAACGATTCAATTCCTGCGTTCCAGATGGGTCTGAGAATGAATTTTTGAAACTATTGTTTGTACACATTCAAGTTCCAAATGGGATGCATTTTGTATACTAATTTCTAGAAATGATAATAAAATTTGGAAGGTTTTCTGTACAACAGATAGTTAAGTCCATGTACAAGCATTATCGGCATGCCCATATTGGTCTGTGACTGAAAGCCAAAGTCTCCTTGAAAGTCAAAATCTTCTTATGGCTTACGCTTGAAATGCTATCCTCCACCTATATGCATGACCGAGGTTTTGTGCCACCGCAGATGTTATCTATGGAGGCTCAGGAGGGAGGGCTAGGAGCTAGCCAAGAAGTGGAAGTTTCTTCGAGCAATTTGTCGGTGATGAAAAGGAAAGCCTCTATGGCGAAGCGGAAAAAGCCCGGCCCATGGCGATTAAGTTCACCAGTAGTGACAATGGTGAGGTCTCATGATTTGCTCTGCTTCTATAGAGGATGTCTCGGTTAATGTACTTTGCATATAATGATGTTTATTGATTCAAATGTGAAGAACTTCATGGTGCATTTGGAACGCATTGATTTTACATAAATTTGATAGGAAGCGATTCAATTCCTGCGTTCGGATGGGTCGAGAATGAATTTTTGAAACTATTGTTTGTACACATTCAAGTTCCAAATGGGATGTATTTTGTATACTAATTTCTAGAAATGATAATGAAATTTGGAAGGTTTTCAGACACATGATAGTTAAGTCCATGTACAAGCATTATCTGGCATGCCCATACTGGTCCTGTACCTGGAAAGCCAAAGTCTCCTTAAAAGTCAAAATCTTCTTATGGCTTCTGTTCAGAAATGCTATCCTCCACCTATATACATGACCGAAGTTTTGTGCCACCACAGGTGTTATCTATGGAGGCTCAGGAGGGAGGGCTAGGAGCTAGTCAAGAAGTGGGAGTTTCTTCGAGCAATTTGTCGGTGATGAAAAGGAAAGCCTCTATGGCGAAGCGGAAAAAGCCCCCGGCCGCGAAGCAGTTAAGTTCACCGGTAGTGATAATGGTGAGGTCTCATGACTGCTCTGCTTCTATAGAGGGATGTCTCGGTTAATGTACTTTGCATATAATGATGTTTATTGATTCAAATGTGTAGAACTTCATGGTATGTTTGGAACACATTGGTTTTACATAAATTTGATAGGAAACGATTCAATTCCTGCATTCCAAATGGGCCTGAGAATGATTTTTTGAAACTATTGTTTGTACACATTCAAGTTCCAAATGGGATACATTTTGTATACTAATTTCTAGAAATGATAATGAAATTTGGAAGGTTTTACGTACAGCAGATAGTTAAGTCCATGTACAAGCATTATCCTGCATGCCCATCTTGGTCCTGCACTGAAAGCCAAAGTCCCCTTAAAAGTCAAAATCTTCTTATGGCTTGCTTGAAATGCTATCCTCCACCTATATGCATGACCGAGGTTTCGTACACCGCAGCTTGTTATCTATGGAGGCTCGGGAGGGAGGGCTAGGAGCTAGCCAAGAAGTGGGAGATTCTTGAGCAATTTGTCGGTGATGAAAAGGAAAGCCCCCGGCCACGAAGAGGTTAAGTTCACCGGTAGTGACAATGGTGTGGTCTCCAGGGATAAGGCTCATGATGTCCCCATCTGTGCCACGGGCAAGGTCCCCATCTGTGCCACAGGAAGCTCCCCATGTGTGCCAAAGTAGGTCCCCATCGTGCCACTGCAAGGTCCCCATCTGCTTCACGGGCGAGGTCCCCATCTGTGCCACAGGCGAGGTCTCCATCTGCTTCACGGGCGAGGTCTCCATCTGTGCCACGGGCAAGGTCCCCATCTACATTGTCTCCTGCTCTTGAGGAAACAAGAAGTGATATTGGGCATGGTAAGTTTTCCAATCTGCTGCTACTAGTTTGTCATATATGTTTATAAAAATAAATGTCGGAAATTATAATTGATCAGAAGTTTATACATTCATATTGTCCCATTATACTTGATCGTATCGTAATACATGTTTCCATGCTAATGATTTAGGATCTTCAGGTAGAACTAGAAGACGCAAACTTAAATCAGATATCTGGAGTGATTTTGAGCCTATATATGTTGGTACGAAACTTGTAGAAGCTCAGTGCATTCACTGCAACAAATTGTTTAAGGCTACACGTGATGTTGGCACAAGTAGTTGTTGTAGGCATTTGGAAAGTTGTGAGGAAAGAGCTAGATTGCATCAAATGGTAGATCAGATGAACTCTTCTAATTTGTCCCCTCATGATGCTGCTCTGAAAGATTGGATATTTGACCAAGAAGTCTCTCGGCAAGAACTTATGAAGTTGATTGTCCTACATGAGTTGCCTTTTAGCATAGTTGAGTACCCTAGATTCAAGAGCTTTGTGGCTAGTCTAAATCCATTATTTAGACTTGTTTCTAGAACTACCATCAGGGGTGATTGTATTAGTGCATATGAGCAACAAAGGTTAGCTCTACGACAGGTTTTGATGGCCTCAACTTCTAGGATGTCACTCATAGCAGATATGTGGACATCTAATCAAAAATTGGGCTATTTGTGCATCACATGCCATTTTATCGATAATAGATGGAAGATGCAAAAAAGGATCATAAGGTTTACTCTCGAGAGACACCACACGACAATGAGAACTATGTTTAATGCAATATTGAAGAGCATCCAAGATTGGCAAGTAGAAGATAAGCTCTTCAGTATTACATTAGACAATGCATCAGTAAATGACTCTATGGTGAGTTCTTTGCAAGAGCATCTTGTTGCGACAAATTTGCTACCTTGCAAAGGTAAACTATTTCATGGTCGTTGTGCTACGCATGTCTTCAATCTTATTGTTTAAGAAGGGTTTAAGGCCATGAGTGGTGCTACTAGTAGTATCAGGGACAGCGTAAAGTATGTCAAGAGCTCGCAAGCAAAGGTTTGAAGAGATGATCGAGCAAGTGGGTATATCATGTGAGAAGCGCCCCCCCCCCCTTGATGTATCTTCTTGTTGGAATTCAACTTATCTCATGCTTAATTCAGCCTAGCAGTATAGGAGGGCATTTGAAGCTTTGGCACGGGAGGACACCCAGTATATACATGTGCCTTCAATTGAAGAATGGACAATGGCAGATAAACTATGCAACATGTTGAAGGTATTCTATGATGCCACTCTAGTAGTTTCAGGTTCAAAATACCCTACTGCCAGCTGCTACTTCCATGAGATTTGGGAAGCGAAGAAAATATTGGAAAGGGAGTCCTTGAATCCAGACATCGTCATTGCATGTATGGTGGATGAAATGAAGCTGAAATTTCATAAATATTGGGACCTATCATTCTTGAAAATATGTGTTCCTGTTGTTCTTGATCCTAGGTTCAAGTTGGGCTTTCTCGAGTATCGCATGAGTCGTGGATTTAGGGATAGAGCATATGAATACCTTTCCAAAGTGAAGAAGGCAATTAGAAAACTCTTTGATGAGTATTCCTCACAAATAGGAGACTCAAGCATTGCACAAGAAGGAAGTAATGCTGAGACAATTGTTGATGAAAGTAACCCATGGGCTGATTGGGGGCAACATCTCAATGCACAACAAAGGAATAGAGTAAGTGAGCTTGACAAATACTTGGAAGAAGAAACTGTCCCCATAACAGTTGATTTTGACATCTTCTGAAGATAGATGATGTTTTCCACCAAGTATCTGCACTTGCTCGCATGACGATGATTTGTTGGCGCCCTGCATCTACAAGAGCATCTGAGTCTGCATTTTCTACTGGAGAGAGGGTTATAAGTGACTACAGGAGCAGGCTGACCAGCGAGACTGTTGAAGCTCTTATTTGTCTCCAAGATTGGATAAGAGCAGATGGTACACGTATTCTTCTCTACTAAAATTCTAAATTATGTTACGCTAAATACTTTTTTTAGTGTAATTGCATATTGATTCATTTTCAATATTTCAGACACTAATGACAACACAACAAGTGATATTTGGGATGGTGATGATCTCCTTTAATTTATAACTTCGTATGATCTCCTTTAATTTATTACTTTAGGTAATCCCCTTCTTATAATACTTAATAGAGGTAATCTCCTTCTCATAATATTAGGTGATTAATTGGCATTTTTAAGAATGTTATATTGTTAGATGATCAATTAGCAGTGTGATGTAGGATGTTTTTAGCTCTCACTTCACAGTCAGAATGTTTAGGATTTGGACATAGATTTATGACTGTCGGAAATCGAAGCTTGTCTTGGCTTATGGCATGGTAGTCGAGTTATGTTCAAAATAGCGAGAACTAAGACATTGATAAAATCAAACATGTCATCATATTTGATCGACTTTTTCATGAATCGCTCTCGTTTATCGGCATAATATCGTGTCTCATGCTATGATGCATAATAAGTTGATCTTTTTCGTCCTATTTGCGGTTTGGCGCTCTTTTTCTTTGCTTTCTTTGGGAGGAATCTTTGTTTTCAAAGACATAGATCAATCAATTAATTTGTCTTCTTTGTCTGCTTTGGAGGAACTAAGACATAGATCAATTAATTGATGTTTGATTGATGCATTTCAAAGCAGCTCCAGTTTTGGGCATCAAACTCAGGATCATCCTAGCTTGATTGGTTTAAGGCCATGAGTGGTGCTACTAGCTTGATTGGTGTTGACAATCTTGGTATTGATGTAAGAGCTAAACTTTTCACTCTACCTCTGGCCTTTTCATGGAACACAGATTAATCATTCTGAACCCTTTGGTTTCAGGCGCTTTCTGAACGTTCAACTGAAAAGAAGATCAGGCGAATGCTTTTTCCACACTATCAACGTAAGATAGTGAAAGCTTCCAATGAAGATGAATGCTAGCCTATTCACTTCTTTTCCCTTAGAACACCTAAAAATTCCGGTGAGGAGACAAGGGTGTAAAGGGAATCAGCACAATATCTGCACCCAACTATTTGATGGCAAATTCTGAAGTTCAGCTATTAGTTCTTTTGGCAAATGATGTAATTCTTAATTTTTGTAAGATAGAGGTACACATGATGTAATCCATGATGTACACATCTAGCAAATTATGCATAGATTTAGAGGATTAGAGGCAGGCTGCATTACTAATCCTCCGGTAATACATTCACATTACTAATGCATTTCCAAGCTGCATTACTATGGACAATGAAGCATTAGTGCATTGTGGGCAAGCAGGTGCATTTCCTGTGAGCGGATACCACGAAAGCAAGAGCGACAGCAGCCGCTAACTCCCATGTAATGAAAGCGATAATGTTTTATGAAATGCCTTGACCGCATAATATCGCGATTTGTGTAGGGTGGGCACAGGCGTCATGACTCGCCCCACTTGCACCCCTATTGACTACCCATGATCTTTAGTGTTGCCCATTGTTTTGATGTACTCATTGCCAGCCAACACTTAGCATCCAATCCATACTTCCTTACTGTGCTAGCTCTACCAGTCGTTCAACGTGCCTCTCTTCCTCACCCTTTTTGGATTTCTCTTGCCACTACATATCCTGCATGTTGTCTTGCCATGGACACCATCGCATCCGGCAAGCACTTGTTGGCAACGACAGATCGTCTCCAAAGAACAGCAAGTTCAAGGCTCGGCTTCTTCCGGTGGCAAGAAGTCCTCCCACAACACCCTGAACTGGTACCTAGGCATATGGTACAACAAAGTCCCCAAGCTAACTATGCATTTTCATAAAGACATGTAAATATGCACGACTGTAAATTCGCAGTGTTATTGATCAAATAATACAACATCTAAATGATAACGAAAAAGACGGTAATAGTTGAGAAGTAACAATACTTCAGAAAAGACCACATAATTAGGCAAGCAACAACTTTGGCCATTGCATCTAAATAGTCTAAAAACATCTTTTTCTAATGGAATAGCTGATTAATTGATAATTTTTTTCACAAAAAAGAAATATATTTCAACTTTGTGAAGAAGACACAAATAAAACTATTGATATACTATCGTTTTATGCAAATCGAGCATTCGCTAAGTGACTGGGGAAAATAATGGAGGTAAGTAGATATAGAGCATACCATCGATGTTCCATATTCGAATATAACCATCCTTCAATGCAGTAATAATCTGTTTGGAATTTGGAGTGAAATAAAAGGCATTGCAAAATGATCCAATGCATTTGAGTTGGTCCTCAGTAACGCATATGCTGCCAAAAAGCTACCTCGAAAACAAACTTAGTTTCTCTTCGGTGTAACAAACTGATTATAAGCACCAATAGTGAACTTCATTAGACATAAAATGAGTGGATGGGAAGCATACCCAAGAAATTTTTTGTGACATTGAAAAACCACTTGACAAATATTTCAGATTATAGCCTTCACCACGGTTTCTTTTGGCATCGATCCTTTATGAATTGAGAAAACACTGGCTCTTCTTGGATGCTGTACAACATCACGAATCTCAGATTCAACTTTGTCCAACACATTTGCTTTGGTGCTTTGAAAGGAACAGTGCACTAGCATAGTTTCTGTGCCACCGTCTGAGCTTCGGAACCTATTATGGCACAAAGAACACAACTTACAAGATTACAAGGAGCATCTTAGGACAAAACAAGCACGGCTCAAGCGCCAACTAAGTGACCAACCAATAAATTGAGTGGAGAAGTACTAATCCACGATAGGTACAAATTATGTAGAGATATAAGATCAAGAAAATACAGCAAGCAATGCCATGGAACTCTTTTGTCATGCAATTACTACATCAAGCAAATACAAGTAAATGAGACATGAACAATGTTTCTTCATTTGAAGCAAAGAGATAAATGAGTGGATCTGGTGATCCACCGATCCACACTTCAGATATGACCACAACCCGTGATGGTAGTAAGCATAATTACATTCAATAGAAGATAAAAAAGTATCCAACACTAGTACATCATTAAATTTCCCAACAATAGAGCATTCAAGGCCATAGTCCCACATTGAACAAAAAGGCATTGATATGTTTTCGTCGAGCGAGATAACACAAACAAGCGCATGATTCTTATGTTCCCAAAAATGGGTTTATCGAGTAGTCTGTCGGCACTCACGCCGAACATATAAATATAAAAGGATATCTGGTAGTCTTAAACTACAACCGCACACCACGAGAAATCAATAATCAATGAAATGCTTGGTTTCATCGTTACCTTGATTTGCTTCGGCGGGCTTAGCCACTGCGACATAAATCCCTTGAGCCCTGCACCATAACCAAGGCGTCAAACACACACAAAAAGAAAAAGAAAAATCACACGATGCGATTGAGCAGACGAGAGATTAAAATCCCAGGGGAAAATACCAAAAATATTAGGAACATAGGACAGAGACCTAGATCGGCTAAGGGATTCAGCAGAAGCATCAAAATCTAGAAAAAAGAGACATCTTTTAACAAAGAGAAGGGGGGGGAGCGGGGAAGGGAACCGGGACCTAGGCGACGGCCGCGAGGTGAGCGCGGAGGTGTGGGAGGCCGGATCTGAGGTGCCACGCCGCCATTTCGGGGCGAGGGAGGGGGAGGGTGTCACGGACATGGACCTGTCGCGGACATGGATCGCATGGGTGGGCCTGCAGGTTGGACAAGATGCGGGTTGGCCGTTGGCCCATCTAGCGTGGCTGCTGGGAAACACTACAAAAGCTCAAGTCTCCACGGCTGGGAAGGCAGCGAAGAAAACATCGGTCTCGGCTCCTTTCTTCCCCAAAGTCATCTTCTTCCCCAATTCCTCTCTGATATTCTCCACCCCTTGCTTCTACCTTCTCGTATGAACTGTTACTCTCATCCTTGCTTCCAATTCCTCTCTATTGTATCCCCAAACACTTGTATCGTGTGTTGATTTGGCAATATAGCATTCGGATTTGGTGTGGATTGATATTGATGACGATGGGTCATGACAATTTGGTATCAGAGCCTCCCGCCCCACTCTCTACTGGTGCTCAAGAGGCCATGACGACCACGGAGACGCACGATGCGAGGGTGCAGCAGATACTGCAGCAGATCCTCGCCAGGATGGACGCACAAGGGCGGAAGCTGGATGACATAGTCTCATCCCTAGCTGCGACCACCTCTCGGTTGCTCGGCGCCGCCGCCGACTCAACCCCGAGTTCTCCCTCGACCATCGCCCTGCTCGACGACGCCAAGGTCACGACCATGCCCCTGCTCTCGGGAGGCGTGCCCACGGGCCTCCGGGTGCATGTGGAGCGCGCGAAGGCCTCCTCGCCGAGGTCGTTCACCATCGGCGAGCTGGACACCGTGATGCCCTCTAGGTGTTCGACGTTCTGCCACAACTCGAACACCGATGACGTCGATGTCACGACTGTGACCCTGCTCGAGACGTGTGAGTCCAAGGTCGTTCCTGAAGGGCCACGGGTAGGCTACACTAGCGCAAATTTAAAAAAAATTCTACCCGTAAACCAAGATCACTGCAGTTATAGATCACGGTCTTACCACTAGACGCGCAGGTGCGGAAATTGATGCAGCACGTCGGGGCAGAGTAGTCGTACAAGTTGATGCAAAGACGTCAGGCGAGTAGTCGTACTACTTCCTCGTCCTCGTCGCGGCCCCACGTCTGACTCCTCTCTTGCGGTTCGTCCAAGCGCTACTGATGGCGCCTCAAAGGTATCCACACGCACGGGAGGAAGCGTCGCCGCCGGACTACTAGATCGCGCGGCGACTAGGGCGTGGGAGGGTGGCGGCCAGGTTTGATGGTGTCACGAAAAACTCATCATCAAACACTCAGGCCCTTGCCCTCCTTTTATAGACGTCCTTACAATGGGCTTCTACTAATAGAGGCCCATTAGGACTCAATGCTCGATCTAATTCGGATCCAATCCGAATTAGGCTTGACCCTTAAGTGTGTGACCCTATAGGTTCACGTATGTTTAGACATGACACGAGTATACATACTTGGTCAATAGTTGGTAGCGGCCTCTAGCAAGGCGTGCCAACTCCTAAGCGTACACAAAGATCATATCGGACGAACCATCACAGCGTTATGTACATGCCAATCCCTTTGCCTCACGATATTGGATCGAGCTCCAAGTCGACCACTCTTTCTCGATCCCGTGATTGGGATCCCTTACTAGGTTAACTCTTAACCTTAAGTAGCATGGCCATGCATTTCGGATCCGATCACTCGAGGGCCGAGAGATATCTCTCGTAGAGAGGGCAAATCCCATCTCGTGACCATGCCTCGCAAACATGCTTCATGACAAACCCGAAAGCTACCTTTATAACTACCCAGTTACGGAGTAGCGTTTGATAGCCCCTAAGTAGGTCGATTAACATCTCAAGTACATGCGACAATCTTAGGTCTAAGGACAAGGCGTACACATTGTGTAGAGAGAACCATAAGTATAATTGTTATGTCTCATGTTGGGTCGGTCCAACCCCATGTTCTAAACATGTGTCCGCATTATTGGTTTGACATCTCCATGTCTATGACCTGTGAAACATGGTCATCAACCGATACATGTGCTAATCCATCATTCACATGTGTCCTCACATGAACTCCGACTAGGGACAACTTTAGAATAACCATACAAGTGAAGAGTTTCACAAACAAGTCACATACTTGTTAATCAACACAAAGGCAATATTCAAGGAACATTTATTAAATCATGGATACAACGAAATATCATCATCTCTATGATTGCCTCTAGGGCATATTTCCAACAGTCTCCCACTTGCACTAGAGTCAATCTAGAAGATATCTAATACCCATAGCTCTTGTGTGTGCCTCATGCTTAGGGCGTGGGAGAGGCTTCGTCAAAGGATCTCAAATATTCAAATCCGTGTGTATTTTGCATATCTTTAAATCTCCTCGATTGAGGATCTCTCGAATGAGATGAAACCGCCCTTGATATGTGTTTGTTCTTTTGGTGATTCCTCGGCTCCTTGGCTTTGCAATGGCCCCACTTGTTATCACAATAAAGATCCAGAGGATCGCACGCACTAGGAACCACACCTAGTTCAGCTTATGAACTTCCTTATCCAAACACCTTCCTTTTTGCTTGAAGCCGCAATGTACTAAACCTCCGTTGTAGAGTCGACAGCAGTCTCTGCTTGGAACTCTTCCAATCGACCGCACCACCGTTCAAAATGAACACAAAACCGATTGCGATTTGTAATCGTCTTTGTCGGTTTGGAAGCTTGCATCGGTGTAACCATTTACAACGAGCTCTTCCTCACCTCCGAGACAAGGAACACATCCTTAGTTCTTCTCAAATACTTGAGGATGTTTTTAACATTGTCGATGACTCTCACGGGATCGACTGGTATCTGCTCGTAACACTTAGAGCATAGGAAACATCTGGGCGAGTACATATCATAGCATACATGATAGATCCAATGGCCTAAGCATATGGAATCTTACTCATGTGATCTCGCTCATCAGTTGTCGAAGGACACTGAGTCTTGCCAAGATTTATGCCATGAGACATGGGCAAGAAACCTTTCTTTGCCTCCTCCATGTTGAACCGTTTCAACACTTTGTCAATGTAAGTACTCTGGCTTAATCCTATTAGCCTTTTTGATCTATCTCTATAGATCTTAATACCCAAAATATATGCCGCTTCCCCTAAGTCCTTCATTGAAAAACTATTTTTCAGTGAGGTCTTAACGGACTCGAGCATAGGAATATCATTTCCAATCAGTAATATGTCATCTACATATAAGATTAGAAATCTGAGCGAGCTCCCACTTGCCTTCTTGTACGCATAAGATTCTTCTTCGTTTTTGATGAAGCCAAACCCTTTGACCACTTCATCAAAACGAATGTTCCAACTCCGAGATGCTTGCTTCAATCCATAAATGGATTTTTGAAGTTTGCATACTTTTCTAGCATTGTTTGGATCGACAAAACCCTCGGCAGTATCATATACCGTCCTCGGTTAAATTTCCATTAAGGAAAGCCGTTTTGACATCCATCGCCATATCTCATAGTCGAAATATGCAGCAATAGCTAGAATGATCCTTATAGATTTAAGCATCGCTACAAAGTGAGAAGGTCTCATCGTAGTCAACTCCTTGAACTTGCGAAAACCTTTTGCGACAAGTCGAGCTTTATGGATATGAACATTTCCATCCATATCAATCTTCTTTTATAGATCCATTTGCACTCTATGGTTTTAACACCATCAAAGGGTCAACCAAGTTCCAAACTTGATTGTCTCCCATGGATGCTATCTCGGATCTCATGGCACTATGCCATTTCTCGAGTCTGGGTCCATCATTGCTTCGCGTGATAGGTCGTAGGCTCATCATTGTCTAACAATAACATATCTCGCGTATTGCGGAGCCTTTCCGACCTTCGTGGTGGTGGTGCTTCCTTTGCCATGGGTTCCTCAACTTGTTCTGCCACGTGGGCATCATTCGTCGAGTCTTCCCCGATTGGTTCATCTTGAACCTCTTCAAGCTGCACCGTTCTTCCACTTGTCTCCCTATTGAGAAACTCTTTCTCTAGGAAAACACCACTTCTAGCGACAAACACTTTGCCCTCTAGTTGGTTGTAGAAGTAATATCCAAAGGTTTCCTTCGGATATCCCACGAAAATGCATTTATCCGACTTGGGTGTGAGTTTGTCCGACTTTAGTAAACTGACAAACGCCTCACATCCCCAAATCTTTAGAAAAGACAAACCGTGACTCTTCCGGTCCATATCTCATATGGTGTCTTAACTACTGATTTAGGCGGTACCCTATTAAGTGTGAAAGTTGCCGTTTCTAGGCGTAACCCCAAAATGATAATGGTAGATCTGATGGCTCATCATCGATCGAACCATGTCCAACAAGGTCGATTCGCCGCTCGGATACCCGTTTCTTTGAGGCGTTAAAGGCGGTGTTAGGTGTGGAACAATTCCGCAACTCTTCGATGATTGCTAAATTCATGACTCAAATACTCGCCACCACGATCGGATCGCAGAGCCTTAATTTTCTTGGCACGTTGATTTTCAACTTCATTTCGGAACTCTTTGAACTTTTCAAAAGTTTAGGACTTATCTTCATTAAGTAGACATAGCCATAGCCATATCTACTAAAATCATCGATGAAAGTTATGAAGTAATGAAATCCACCTCTAGCGATCATGCTCATTGGTCCACATACATCAAGATGTATGATTTCCAACAAGTCCGACGCCTCTCAAAAGAACCTTTGAAAGGTGACTTGGTCATCTTACCAAGCAAACAAGCTTCACATGTCTCGTATGATTCAAATCAAGCGAAGTTAGAAGACCATCATCATGGAGCTTCTTCATGCGCTTTTCACTTATGTGACCCAAACGACAATGCCAAACATAGGTGGGATTCAAATCATTAGGTCAAGTCTTTTAGCATTTATGTTAAAGATGGGTGCATCATCAAGATTTAAAATAAATAACCCATTCACAATGGGCTAAAAGCCATAAATATTTCATTTTTAGAGATCAAACAACCATTGTCTTTACTTGCAAATGAATAACCATCTCTCATCAAACATGAGGGGATAAAATGTTTCGACTCATACTAGGAACATAATAACAATTATTCAATTCCATAATAAATCTCGAAGGAAGCTGAAGTTGCATGGTGCCGACGGTCAACGCATGACAACCCTTGCTTTATTTCCGACGCGAAAATCAACTTCACCTCTTGCGACTCCTCTACTTCTTATTAGCCCCTGCATCGAGTTGCAAATGTGAGCAACTGATCCGGTATCAAATACCCAAGAGTTAATAGGAGAATCAGCGAGAAAAATGTCTAAAACATTTATGACAAGTGTACCTTGGGTGGAAGTCTTACTTCCAGCCTTCTTCTTGCATTCCTCGGAATCCAGGTACTTCTTGCAGTTTCTCTTCCAGTGGCCAGTTTCTTTACAATAGAAGCATACTGTCTCAGCTCCAGGTCCAGCATTAGGCTTAGGCGTTGGCTTCGAGATCATATCTTTAGCCTTGCCCTTATTCTTTGCCCATGGCTTCCTACCCTTTTCTTGAAGCTAGACTTGTTACGACTGACCATCACATGGCTAGGCCCTCGCACACTTCTTAATGTCACTCTCTGCTTTGTTTTGAGCATCCCACAAAGCTCATTAAGGCCCTTTTCCACCCCATGCATATGGTAGTTCAAATGAAATGTCCATAGCTAGGTGGAAGAGACGTAAAATGAAATCGATTGCCAACTCTTGGCTAATTGGAAAACCAAGTTTATCCAAAGTCATTTGTAACCAACCAAGTTGATCACATGTGGGCCTCTGGGTGCACCTTACGTTAACTTGCATTCCGTAAAAGCCTTAGAGACATTGAATCGTTCGATCTGGCACGTATGCGAACATGTCCTTAAGTGCCATGATCATATCATACGCTTCCTGATCCTCAAACTGCTTTTGAAGGTCAGGTTCCATGCATGCAAGCATAAGACAGCTAATCTCAAGAGAGTCATCACATGCTTTCTTGTAGGCAGTTTTAACAGCAGCAGCCGCATTGTTAGCAGGCTCTTCTGGGATTGGGGTGTCCAGAACGTTTTCCTTTTTATCTGCCCTGAGAACAATTCTCAGGTTACGGACCCAGTCCGAATAGTTTGTTCCATTTAATTTTTCTTTCTCAAGAATCGATCGCAAAGCAAAAGGGTGTGCGCGGTTGCTAGATGCCATTGATCTACAATAGGAAATGCAAAATACTAAGACAAATAAAACCATGATAGAGTAAACTGTATTAAAAAAATTTAATAAAATGTAATCCCACTAAAATCAAAATCCCTCTATTGATTCTTAGCGATTCAAGATCCGCAATTAACGAGTCTACTAGTGAGCTTTTGCATCACCGCTAGGAGACAAGGTAATTCGGTAAGCAACACCTTACTAATCATATCTCTATATGACTCTTGTTGTTGGGTGACATCTCTATGCCCCGGTGCCCAACCTTTATGCCCCAAGGCCCATAACCTTTATGATAGCCTTGTTAAGTTCACCAACCCTTATGCATGTATGTATCCGATACAAACCCATCTAGTCAAGGAAAGTCGATGGTGCCCTAATTTTATAGACCCACCATCAATTTACAAGACATGGGATGGTGCAAAGTTTAGTTGGGAGGGCATATGTTTAACTTAACATTTTGTGAGGGATCGCTATACTTCTACCATTCAAACATGCATAGGAGTAAAACAAACAGGAATAGCATTCACACAGTTTTGACTCAGTATGACCCATTTTCTCATGGTGATCTCCATCGCCATAGAATCTGTCCACCATGATGATCTCCATCTCCATGGTTAATGTGTGCCATCCCTCCAAGTGATGTGTCCTCCGAGTATTAATATAAGCTATTACTCATAACAGCTAGTAATAAAAATACATGGATACTAGGAATCATCACAAGTCGGCACGCAGGCCGTTAATACAATACTCTGACAACACAATGGCTCCAGCCGTGTTGCCGAACCCACGACACGCAGGTCATGAAAATATTACAAACATGCATCACATACACATTAGGCCATACTGGTCACTTACATCCTGCAAAAACAAGTTATGCATAGAATCGCAATCTACCGGATAAGGGGTCGAGGGGTTTCCCCATGGGTTCGAAGGCGGTGCCCTCGCGGTATCTCCGGGCGTCCGGACATTCGTAAAAAAACAGAGATCCAATCTATGCAATTTTTACTTAGGATTTTGATCGGCAAATCATATTTACCACAAATCGACTATTGTTCCGATTCGACCAATTTGTATTGATCTTTGCGTGCAGTATGCCGTGGTTTGGGAACCGAGACAACTTTCGGCTCATGGAGCCCGATCGCACGATCACGGTACATCGATTATCAATCTAGGTTCCGATTCGACCAATCATATTAATCTTCGCATTCTGCAACCGGTTTTACGTGTCACCGTCTACCCGATGGCGAATCCGACCGGTAGGGTATGTTGTTTCACGACCTTAGCAAACATGATCACGGAACATCGATTATCAATCTAGGTTCGATTCGACCAATCATATTGATCTTCGCATTTCGCAATCGGTTTTACGTGTCACCGCTCACCCGATGGCGAATCCGACCGGTAGGGTATGTTGTTTCACAACCTTAGCAAAGATGATCACGAAACCAGATCAATCCATTACGAACTATACAATCGATCACATCGATCATACCGACTTACATATCGCCATATGCAAATCACCGAACCTATAACATGACAAAGAACCGCCTCGATACCAATGAAGGGCCACGGGTAGGCTACACTAGCGCAAATTTAAAAAATTCTACCCAGTAAACCAAGATCACTGCGATTATAGATCACGGTCTTACCACTAGACGCCAAGAAAGCGGAAATTGATGCAAGACGTCAGGCAAGAGTAGTCGTACAAGTTGATGCAAGACGTCGGCAGAGTAGTCGTACTACTTCCTCGTCCTCGTCGCGGCGTCCCGTCGACTCCTCTCTTGCGGTTCGTCCAAACGCTACAGATGGCGCCTCAAAGGTATCCACACGTCACGGAGGAAGCGCCGACGCCGGACTACTAGATCCGCGAGCGATTAGGGCGTGGGAGGGGTGGCGGCCAGGGTTTGATGGTGTCACGAAAAACTCATCATCAAACCCGTGCGCCCTTGCCCTCCTTTTATAGACGTCCTTACAATAGGCTTCTACTAATAGAGGTCCATTAGGACTCAATGCCCAATCTAATTCGGATCCAATCCGAATTAGGCTTCACCCTTAAGTGTGTGACCCTATAGGTTCACGATGTTTAGACATGACACGAGTATACATACTTGGTCAATAGTTGGTAGCGGCCTCTAGCAAGGCGTACAACTCCTAAACGTACACAAAGATCATATCGGACGAACCATCACAACGTTATGTACATGCCAATCCCTTTGCCTCACGATATTGATCGAGCTCCAAGTGACCACTCTTTCTCGATCTGTGATTGGAATCCCTTACTAGGTTAACTCTTAACCTTAAGTAGCATGGCCATGCATTTCGGATCCGATCACTCGAGGCCCCAGAGATATCTCTCTCGGGTAGAGAGGGCAAATCCCATCTCGTGACCATGCCTCGCAAAGATGCTTCATGACAAACCCGAAAGCTACCTTTATAACTACCCGATTCATTTGAGTAGCGTTTGATAGCCCCTAAGTAGGTCGATTAACATCTCAAGTACATGCGACAATCTCAGGTCTAAGGACAAGGCGTACACATTGTGTAGAGAGAACCATAAGTATAATTGTTATGTCTCATGTTGGGTCAGTCCACCCCCATGTTCTAAACATGTGTCCACATTATTGGTTTGACATCTCCATGTCTATGACCTGTGAAACATGGTCATCAACAGATACATGTGCTAATCCATCATTCACATGTGTCCTCACATGAACTCCGACTAGGGACAACTTTAGAATAACCATACAAGTGAAGAGTTTCACAAACAAGTCACATACTTGTTAATCAACACAAAGGCAATATTCAAGGAACATTTATTAAATCATGGATACAACGAAATATCATCATCTCTATGATTGCCTCTAGGGCATATTTCCAACAGTTCCAGCACCTATGGCACCCCCAGCCAGCACTCGCTCAAGCAACCCCATCTCCATACCGAGCGTTGTGATGTGGCCACCACCAATGGTGGGGGTCGAGCGGCAACCATGGCCGTCACCAGTGCAAGTTGAGATCGTCCGTGAAAAGGCAAAGCTACGGCCAATACCATGGCCGATGTTCCTCAGATGTCGAGATGGTGAGCAATGGAAGCAAAAGCTCGCCGCATGCGAAGTGTTCGATGAAATACCTCGCGAGGCTGAGGAACTGCTTGTACATGGTGAAGGTGTGACATGGATTAGTCTGTTTATCACCAGACCATGGGATCCTGGCATTCGCTCCGTATGCGTCACAAATTTTAGCTGGAACTTCATTTATGCAGAGTATGTCGTAGCAGCGGAACATCATCATCGCTCAATTGTGTGGCAGATAGCAGAGGATTACTCATATTGTGAATTCTTACTACAACTCCCTGGATACTGCCGTATGCCTGTTTTCCGTGATGTCATGGATGTACCTTTTGTGGTGAGAAGATTGCACAAATCTAGATCCGAGGTGAGAAAGAAACTAGGAATCGCAGATGATGTTAAGATGGTCATTTTCAACTTTAGAGGACAGCCAGCGGGATGGAAACTCATGAAAGAGTGGTTGCCTGATGGTTGGCTCTGTTTGGTATGTGGTGCATCTGATACTCAAGAGCTTCCTCCAAATTTCATTAAGCTTGCCAAGGATGCCTACACACCTGATTTCATGGCAGCATCTAACTGCATGCTTGGGAAAATCGGATATGGCACCGTGAGTGAGGTTTTGGCTTACAAGCTGCCATTTGTATTTGTTCACAGAGATTATTTTAATGAAGAGCCATTTTTGCGGAATGTACTTGAGCATTATCAATATGGCATTGAGATGATACGGAGGGATTTACTTACTGGACATTGGAAACCTTATCTGCTACATGCTATAACACTTCAGGCCAGCTATGATGGACCAATAAAGGGTGGTGAGATGAGATGGGCTCATCTGTGCTTTCAAGCTCGTCAAGGGTCACAGGAAGCCGACTCAACACAAGTCGTGGCCAACAATTGAGCTCCTGCCGGAGAGAGGGGCCGCTGCGTATACGAAGAGGCACATAAGTAGGAATGGGCATCGCATCGTGACTGTGAAACCAGACGAGGGCAATGGAGTGGAAACCCCCCGCCAGACGGAGTTCAGTAACGATCCTTCTGTGCTCAAAGATAGGCCACCGTATACTGGGGAAATTCTGGATCACAAATGGGTGCCCATTGGATGGTCTAGGATCGCTGAGCTGGTCCAGAGGGTTCAGTCCGACGCCAGCTGGGAGAATGAACAGGTGGAGATAAGCGATGGTGAGGATGATTACACGGTAGCTGACCTTGCGGCTCCATACTGGCAGCGTCCGGTGGGGCCTACATGGTGGTGCCATGTCACTGCAGGCCATCCCTTGGTCGACGCATGGTTGAATAGTGCTCACTGGATGCATCCGGCTATAAGAACTGCACTGAGAGATGAAAGCCGACTGATAAGCGATCGGATGAAGTACCTTCTCTATGAGCTATTCAGGTCCCAGTTAGAGTTGCTGGAGGACTGTTGTTTGAGATTCTTGGTCAGTCAGTTGGGGATCCAAATCGTCAAGAGGAAGACATACCCATTGTACTTCGGTCTTGACAGACACATAACTTTCCTGTAACTGCAATGCATGTCAAAGGCCCTTCATCCAACATAAATGTTTTAGGAGTGACTGAAGTGCAGGAGTTGTTTATTGCTGGTGGAAGTCAAACACCTAGATCAGTTCATGAAGTAATTGCACATTTGGTTAGTCGTCTTTCACAATGGGATGACAGATTATTCCGGAAATATATCTTTGGTGAAGCGGATGTAATTGAATTGAAATTTGTGAATAGGAGATATCATGAAGATCTGAATCTAGTCAGCATCATATTGGATCAGGAAATCAGAAGATTAGCAACACAGACAGCATGAGCATTTTGGTTTCTTCATCTGCTGTTTCTCCTGATGGCACTGAAGCTGTTGTCGAGTTCATCTGCCCAGATTCCATTGCAGCGGCTTGAGGGCCAGCTGAATTTCAACGGGGGAGGTATGTCACGGACATGGACCTGTCGCGGACATGGATCGCATGGGTGGGCCTGCAGGTTGGACAAGATGCGGGTTGGCCATTGGCCCATCTAGCGTGGCTGCTGGGAAACACTACAAAAGCTGAAGTCTCCACGGCTGGGAAGGCAGCGAAGAAAACATCAGTCTCGGCTCCTTTCTTCCCCAAAGTCATCTTCTTCCCCAATTCCTCTCTGATATTCTCCACCCCTTGCTTCTACCTTCTCATCCGAACTGCTACTCTCATCCTTGCTTCCAATTCCTCTCTATTGTATCCCCAAACACTTGTATCGTGTGTTGATTTGGCAATATAGCATTCGGATTTGGTGTGGATTGATATTGATGACGATGGGTCATGACAGAGGGGGACGACGAAGCAGAGCTAGAGGACTTGCCTGCTGGCGTTGGAAGCGAGGGGAAAGCAGCCAAAGAATCGAGAAGATGACGATGGGAAGGCAGCCAGAGAGGAGCACGTGGGAGAGTGCGTGGCGAGCGGAGCGACAGCGAGAAAGAGCTAGCCCCGATCGGACGGTGACGAAGAGCGGCGCGGAAATCTGATGGTCCAGAAAAACGGGGCTACGTGGCCTTCCTGCCCGAGCCTCAAATCTGCGCCCTTTTATATAGAGAGATTGTTTAAGCAGACTTGGAGGAAATAATGACAAAGCTTTGCTCACCCACAATACAATTGTCATCGGTCAAACCTCATTGTGGAGCAGTTGAATTGACAGATGATTATGTACAAAAGTGTACTGCCAAAATTGCATCACGTCTCTTCTAGCGGCCAGCAGGCGAGTGTTTTTTTTATTTCTTTTTGAAATTTCAACAGAGGAGACCATCACTGCACTGCACTGCAGTCAACAAACAAAACAAAAAAAAGGAATTTGCGTTAGAGGGCTGTTGGTTCAGGAATCAGGATGATCTCTAACGACAATATTAGAAAATACAAAATGTAAATAGATCGTTAATCTGTCATGATTTCCATGCACTAGTACCATGTGCACTTAAAGACAACTAGCAATCTTTCGTTAGTAGAAGAAGAAGACGACAAATAGCAATCTCAATCAATCACAAAACTTAACCATTTTCAGGTTTTCTGAGGATAGCAATAAATACTACAGAATTGTTCCTGAAGAGATTGTACCATTGTTGGATGTATTAGCAACCATTCGCAACCTTCGTCGCTTTTGCCCGAGCCGCACGCGGAATCGCGCTGTCTTTCCCACACACGTAGAGACGTCGCATGTAGTGTTGTTGCCGCTCCTGATTCTAGGGGTGGGAGTGGGGCGGTTCGGTTCGAACCGTCCCTGACCCATAATGCCCTAGGATCGTTGGCAGGGCAAGGGTCGACCCATTTTGGCGCTGCTACAGTGGCCCACATGACCCAATGGATATTAAGGTTTCAACCGCTGGTGATACACTATATAGACAAGTAATGGTGTGTACATAATATAGACAACTAAGGCAGACAGACTGAGCTCTT
This sequence comes from Phyllostachys edulis, assembly GCA_036346405.1. NCBI lineage: Eukaryota > Viridiplantae > Streptophyta > Magnoliopsida > Poales > Poaceae > Phyllostachys > Phyllostachys edulis. The sequence goes on from CM070552.1 coordinate 34,983,015, forward strand.
CTGGGTGTCAGTAACTTTTTTTCTTCTAGAATGCGGCATTAGTAACACAAAGTGGCATACAAACAACCATTATATCAGGGTATTACAACACATGTAAATAAAATGTGTTGTTAAGTGCAAAAGAGAAAATAGCAACTGTATTACAACCATTACTTGTTCTACCATGCAAAATTAGACTATATAAAGCAAAATATTATCACAGTAGCTGAGACAACCAGAAACGCCTTCCAAGGGCATGCTTAGCAAGGGGACTTGGGTACCAAGCAGCTGCACAAGAGTCAAAAGAAGAAACAGTATCAGATTGTGTGCTACTTACATAGAAATATTGTGCAGGTAAAATAGAATCATACCAAAAACCAGCATAGAAATATTGTGCAGATAAGATCTCGCCACACATATCATATTTTCATGTGCTCTGGGATCTGGCCACACATAACAGTTTAGGAAGTAACTACAAGCTAGAAGAGAAAGGAAACCAAAAGAATTGTCCTATCAGAAGCAAAATGACTACTATTAATATGACAAAGGAGCTCTCCCGTCTAAGTAATTTTGTGCATGAACTAAACTATAACTGCAAAATGGATCAGTACTGTTGTTTGAAGTTAAATCCATCCAATATAACATAGAAAGATTTTCATAAGACAGGGACACAAAGGAGCCACAAATTTTGTGACCAGAGGGAGTATCTCATTATACCCTGTCTCATTATTCATTTTTCATCTCCGTGTTGTCCCAGATTGTGGAGCATGTGCAGGATAACATAAACCATCACAAACAGAATCAGTTGGTGTTTTTGCGAAATGAGAAATTTGTTACCTTGTATGGGTACAGATTCTTCAGCGCCAACCTACATTACAAATTCATATATCAAATCAGCATATCAGTAGAAGCCCAATACAAGAATTGAGGAATTATTTTGCTCTTTCACAGCATCCAAACAATAGTGCTATGAGCTCACCGGTCGGTAAACACCTCCATTCGTTCTCCCAGAGACCTCAGCCTAAAAAATATCAACGCATCTATATGGTCAATATATGTATCTTGGAATAGAAGAAGCAAGTTTTGTTTTCGTCTGGCATAATGGGAAATAAGCAAATTAAGTAAACAAGACTGCAAATTTGATGGTTTTTTACTATACAAAAATGTCAAGACTGATATGTTAACAGAAAAAGATTTTGATTCAATCAAATCAGTAATAAAGCACTGGACATCATAATTAGGGATGGGGATGGTTCAGTCCGGTCGAAACACAAGACCCTGCATAGCTATCTATTAGACCACGACTGATTCCAATTTTACACTCGATTGGTAACAAAGATAGAAGAAATCATCCATAGAATCCAATTTACAAAGAGAAGATACCTGATCCAATAGGTTATAGTTGAAGATCATCTTCCTCAATGAAGTCATAAATCGAATCCATCTTAAGTTGATAGGTACCTATGGTTCAAAAGGAAAGAAGAATTATTACATTTAAATTTCACATTGCATCCACATTAAACGCAGCTCAGGATTAACAAGAACAAAAAGCTGCAAAGAATCTATTCTCAGGAGAAACCCATGTTTATACAGAACAACCATTGTCCAATTAATGGAAATTGTAAAGATATTCTATTTAAAGTTTTACCGGATGCTCTCAACCAATCCTGTAGGCACACAAGTGCTTCACTTGCCTCGGGAGTCATTCGGCTTCGAAAATCAGAGACGACTCTCTGACCCGTGCTAAAAGCCGACTCGGATGCTACCGTTGAAGCAGGCACAGCCAAAACATCCTTAGCCATTCGAGCAAGAGTGGGATATTCAAGATAATTCATTTTCCACCAGTTCAAGATATCAAAGTGACCACCTCGATGGAGTGGGGGCTTCGCCAAATATGTCTCAAGTTCTGAGGACACCAAACTCGCCGAGCGGGCCTTAAGGCTACGGTGATGATCCCAATCTGCCAGACAGTGGCTACCATCTGCACCCATCTCCACATCACCACTTCCTTGAGGTACGAACTCTGAGTTGTCGTTATTCAATTCAGCATATGCACTGAAGAGTCGTTTGAACACCTTCTTCACTTTTACAAGTTTAGATGTAGTATTACTCCCGAAAGCTTGGAGAAAATAGAACTCGAGAAAGACAAACTTGAACTGTGGGTCCAAAATGACTGGAATTGATAATGCCATCCATGATAATTTCCAATATTTATTGAATTTTTTCTGCATGTATGTAACCATGTCGTGAATACAATAATCCACCTTGGAACCTTCTCTCTCTAAGGCAAGCTTGACTTCTCAAATCTCATGAAACCATAAGTTTGAGGTGGGGTACTTCAACCCTAAAATTGCTTACGTAGCATCATAGAACACTTTCAATAGTCTACACAACACTTCTGCCCTTTCCCAATCATCAAAAGTTAGTGTGTAAATGTACTTTGGATCTTGCAGCCCCAAAGAATCAAACGCTCTTCTAAATTCCATAACTGCAACAATCATATGATAGGTTGAGTTCCATCTGGTCGAAACATCAAGGCATGGGCATAAGACTCGAGATATGCCCTGTTGTGTAACTATCTCTTTGAATCTTTCCTTCCGAGATTGGGAACCCCGAATGTATTTCACACTCTCCCAAATCTTGTTAACAATGGGGTTGATAAATGACAGGCCTGCTTGGCATATCAAATTTAGGATACGTGCTGCGCAACGCTGATGCAAAAACCTGTTGTCGCCAAGTAACACATGCTTAGCTAACAAGTTATCCTTCAACAACCTAGCCATTGCACCATTGTTGCTTGCATTGTCTAAAGTGATTGCAAATAACTTGTTTTCACAGTTCCACTCTTGGGTGGCTTTCAGGACTGTGTTGAACATAGCTACACCAGTGTGAGGTGTCTCCAACACAGAGAATTTTATGATTCTTTTCTGTAACTTCCAATCATCATTGATGTAGTGGACGGTGGTGCACATATAGCCCATGGTCTAAATTGGACGTCCACATGTCCATCGTCAAGGAAATCCTTGAGTTTAAATTATTGAGTACCTCCTTAAGAGATTGTTTCTGCTCCTCAAATGCTTTGAGGCAATCATTCTTCAATTTTCTTATTGATAACACCTTGAAGAGTGGATTTAGACTAGAGACAAACTTATGAAACCCATCATACTCCGCAATTGAAAATGGTAACTCATGTAACACAATCATTCTCGCCAACTCTCTTCGTGTTACCTCAGGGTCAAAACTGCAATCCCTCAGAGTCACTCCATTTGGTGACATAACAATGGTATTCAATTGATCCACAACTCTAAGCGCCTCTTTTCTTTCTTTGCATCTCCTTAAATGATTGCGCAAAGCACTTGTTCCCGCCCCATGTTTAGCACCAATCTTTGCATTGTAATACTTGCATTGTCCCTTTATAACTACTCCATCGACACTGACAGGCACATATTCTCTCCAAGCCTTAGACCTGAACTTTCTTCCACCTTCAACAAGTGAGGTCCCAACATCAACACAATCTTCGTCGTCCTCTTCATCACTTTCTTCGTCCTCACGCATTTCAGTATCAATAGCAATGACTACAAAGGAACATTGGGGAAAAAGATTATTTAAAAAGGCTTAGGCTTTTACTAAAAAAGATAATGAAAAAAGATTAGAACTTTGCATTATCAATAGCAATGACTACAAATGAACATTGGGGTGCATACACATATGGAAAAACCACACTCCACAATATATGTACCTTTTAAAAAAAAGAAGTAAATGAACTTTGTATTCTATGGTGCCAAACTGCCAATAAGCTAATGGGGCTACCAATTATTTTTACAAGCATTATTTGAACAATATAACTCAATGTATCAAAACAACAGCCTACTGTTGTGGATTAAAAACACTGCCTACAAAACTTTATTTGGACCCAAGACAACCAGAGGTCTTGATTTCCAATATATTGTGCAAAGATACTCTATCCAAAGGACTATACACTTGCAACATATCTCAACATAAATCAAGACAGATGCATTCAATCAATGATTACGTGCTTTATCTGTATGAATCTTGAGCTACAATAGGACCAATTATGCACGCAGGGGAAGTGCATGCTATCTGGTAGTAGTTCACGGAACAAGAGCAAAAGAAGAGAGAGCACACATGATAGCATCAAAGTCCTTGCATTGCAATACCAGATTCCTTACTTCCCTACTTGTAACGTAGAGCATCTGACAAGGGAGATCTCTATGCACATCGAGAATTTGAATTGGATGACTACTACTCCTGGTCCCTTTCTTGACAACTCAACAACAACCAGAAGACCTCATCGGTGTAGCAACAACTCACCATTAGGGGTACTGACGAGGGCAATCGGTGTAGCCGGAGACCTCATCGCGGTAGAGAGCCTTACCGCCGAAGACATCACCATCATAGCCCTTGCTACCGGCAACGACGAAGAACAACCTTGCCGCCCTTCTTGAATCTGGATCTCACCGCCGCCACCACCCTCCTCCTCGCTCCCACCTTTGAAATCACCCCCTCCGCCGCCCTTGTAACATCACAAATGTATAAACAGGTGTGTGTTTCAAATGTAAGAAAATGTGTAGAAATTAAAACTTTTTCTCACATCTTGAAACCCTTGAACATTGCCATAATTCTTGTCAAGGGTTGTGGAGTTCAAAAACCTAAACCTCCTGTTGACTAAAGTCAAACCCTTATTTCATCTTGTCACAAATCTTGTGCCAATCTTGGGGAAATATTTTTCCTAGGTTCTAGGGAAGATGTGTGACCCCTCTGAAAAATGTCATAAGTTTTAAAACTTGTTTGATAATTTTTGGAGGTAAATCAAACCCTAGAACAGCCTTGATGAATTTCTGGAGAAAAATACAGTGTAGAAAAACCTCTAGAAATTTTATGAAAGGTTAATCCTGGAGTGAGGAAGCTCCAGTTAAAATTTCAGAATTTTTGGAGTTAATTTCTCCAACCTCAGCCTTCAATTTAAACTCAAACCTGACACTATTCCTTGCGTCCGAGCCACTTTCCAAGTGGGTCGAACCCAACCCACTTCCCAGCTCACCGCGAGCTGCTCCTCTCTCACGAGGTCATAGCCGTTGGATTCAGATCCAACAGCCACGACCTCCGCCTCAGCCAACCTTGGCCCAGCTCAGCCCAGTCCTTCCCCGTGCGAGGTCGTGCCCGTTGGATCAAAATCAACGGCCATAACCTCCCTTCTTTAGCAAGCTCACCGTCCTCCCTAGCACATTGTGTTGTGCGCCGTTGGATTAACATCCACGGCCACGACCTCCCCTTGGTGTCATGCGCACCAGACCTCCCACCCGCGCAAGGTCGTGCTCCGTTGGATCCAAATCAACGGCCACGACCTCCCCCTCTCATCTCGTCGCCGTCATATCCAGATCTCGCGGCCACGACCTCCCCTTCCCTTTTCTGTATCTTGCCTAAGGGCCAAGACCTCCCGCACCTCAGCTCATCGCTATTGGATCGAGATCCAACCGCCACGACCTCCCCTCCGTGCTGTGTGCCCTTGGATTAAAATCCCATGGTCACGAACTCCTCAGCATCGTGCGCCGCAGCCACGACCTCCCTTCATCATTGTGCGCCCTTGGATGTGAATCCAATGGCCATGACCTCCTTTCAAAGCTATGTGCCCTTGGATTACAATCCACTGGCCACGACCTCCCTTAGCATCGTGCGCACCAGCCAGACCTCCCATCGTGGTTGTGCGCCGTTGGATTGAAATCCAACAGCTATGACCTCCCACCTCTATTCGTTGCCATTGGATCAAAATCCAACAGCCACGACCTCCCTTGTGTCATGCGCAACGCCCATGACCTCCCCTCATCGTGGTGTGCTGTTGGATCAACATCCAACCACCACGACCTCCCCTCATCATTGTGTGCCCTTGAATGTAAATCCAATGGCCACGACCTCCCCTCATCTTGTGTGCCCTTGGATGTAAATCTAAAGGCCATGACCTCCCATCCCTTGTCATCGTCGCGCGCAGCAGTCCAGACCTCCCCCATCGGTTCCACGCCCTTGGATCGCAATCCAACGGCCAGGACCTCCTATCCCCTTACCGCGTGCGACCTCCCCTTTTCCTTTCGCAACCGTGCGATGGAGATCCCACGGCTGCGACCTCCTCGTTTCTTTGCGCCACCGTGCGATGCAGATCCAGTGGTCAAGACCTCCCCCGTGCCTTTCCAGATCGCACCGTTGCGGATCTGAGGGTCACGACCTCCCCATGGGCTTATCCAACGGTTGGGGGTAGGTCCTGTTCTTCTCCTTCCTCGGGCGCGCGCGTGCGCTATGGCAGAGGAGGAGGGCAGTGACCTGTCGTGTCCCAACAGCTCTTTGCCTGCAAGCATTTAATGCGTGTCAGCCTTCCGCCCCCGCAGTCCTGCTCCAACCTGCCCCCCATCACCTCCACGTCCTGGTGGAGCCATGGACCGAGCCATGGGCTAAGCTCACCATGGAGCTTAACCCTAGCTCATGACCTCTGCTCCCCGGGCTATAAGACCTCCCCTGGTTTCCCCCTTGGCTTCCTTTGCACACCATTGAGCTCAAGCTTGCACCCATTGTGCTTGGCTGAGCTCCTTCTCCACAGACCTCCTTTGGCCGCCATTGATGCACCTTGGAGGTCTCAGTGAAGGCAGTGCTCCAGTGGCTCCCTCACTCGACCTCTTGCTCCATTTTGCTCCTCTAACTTTCTGGAAGTTTTAACCCTAACTCCATTTTGGGTTGACCTCTTCAGGAGCGGGCTAATTGGAGTTTGGAGCTTTTGGCCGTGGAGCACCCCTTTCTTCACCATCGCCAGTCCTCCTCTCCTCTGTCCTCCCCGGCACCTCCAAGACCTCCAGGTAACCTCCTGGTAGTCCTCTAGATGCTGGGCACCCGCTTGTATGATTGTTGCGGAGCTTTTCTTCATATTATGCTTTCGGCCGTTTTGGTCACCGCCGTGCTCCTCCGGCTCGCCGCCGTTCTAGGCCGTCGCCGTCGGTGTGAGTGGCACCCTCTGGTGCGCACGGCTATTGTGGACTCGTCGGTGCCCTCGGTGTGCACCGCTGTGTCCTATCTCGCCGGCAGTGGCCAGGTCCATGCCCTCGGGATTTTGTCGGACGGCAGCGGCAAATGTGCCGTTGTCATTAGGACAAAGATCTCCCCCATTATGGCTAATCATCTCCAATCATTGTAGTCATTAATGTGTCCTTAGCGCTGGGTGCGTGGTCGCGGGCCGTCCATCTCGCGATCAGCGGCCACGACCTCCGCCCCGTTCGCCCGCGCGAGGTCCAAACGCGCTGCGCGCGAGCGCGCAATGCCGTAGGTCATGAGCCGTTGGATCCAGGATCCACGGCCCACGTTCTCCGAGCTCGCGCGGGCGCAAGCGCGCGATGCCGCAGGTCGTGAGCCGTTGGATCCAGGATCCACGGCCCACGTTCGTCGATCCTGCGGGCACGTGCGCATTTTCACCGGGAGGTCTTGGGCCGTCCGATTGAGAATCAACGGCTCATGTCCTCCCCCGTCGTTTTGATTTTAGAAATTCCCGGGTGGATTTAGTTGTGAACTGAAAAAGGTGATAAACTTCAAAAATGCATAACTATTTCATTTTGAATCCAAATGAGGTGATTCCAATTTTGTTAGCTCTGGTTTGATCTGGGCTTAAATCTAAAAATGGTTGTGAGCTCAGTTCGGCTCCAGAAAATAGATGTGCAAATTGGTTTAGAAATTAACTTTAAATGTGCTCTAAAAATTGCTACTAACTTATAAAATGCATAAGTAATTCTCTTTAGATCATTTTTGAGTGAATCCAACTTTGTTGGCTTCCTCTGTTAGTGCACTAAATGGTAGAGTAGGATTTAGGCATGTCACTATTTTCAAAAGAATTGTGGGTGCATGTTTCTTGTGCTCTTTGGCATATCTTTGAAAAATCATAAAACATGCATCATAGCTCCAAATGAGGTGAACTCAATTGTGTTATTCATCTCATGAGGTGCTGGTATTACCATAAAAATCCCAGGTGCAGCACCTCTTTGGAAAATTGTGCTAGGGAATTTAATTCGGATGAACAGTAACCAATTTGAATTTTCCAGCAATTTCCAGGCTGAGCAGATTTGTTTTGGCCATATCTTTTGCATTGAGAATCCAAATCAATTGGTTCTTGTTGATAAATTCTTTAAAAATCTTGATCTTGCTACTGTAAAAATTTCATAGCATTTGGAGAAAGTTTGCTGTGGAGTCCTTTTGGTTTTCTTCGTTCGTATCGGTTCTTTTTCGCTTTTTCGTTAGGTGCCGACGAGCGCGTTGATCCCATTTTGAGTGATCCTTTGCAGCATTGTGAATAGCTCCAGCAAGGCAAGTAGTTTGATCATATCCTGTTAATCCAATTACTTTTAAAGTCTAATACTTTGTTTAACTTGTATGTATGCATGCTTTTGTGTCAAAGTAATTTATCGTTTAGAGATAGCTATTCCTATTGCATGGTTGCCCTTAAAATTGTTATCCCCTGCCACAAACCATAGGTTAATAATATCGCTGGTGAATTAGAGCCCGGTGATTTCATTATGCTTTTCTATTGTCTTTGCGGTGTCATGCTTAGAAATGCTTAGATAACGGTAGAAATGGGCGGTTATCGGCATTATGTCGATGACCTTGATCACACAAAAATTATTATTCCATTATGTCCATCACTTGTGCTTTGTTACTTTGTAAACAAATAAAATAAAAATGAAAACAAAATTGTTTCATGACTTGGGCACAATGGATGTTGGTGTGATTGTTGGGTGTGAATGGAATGGTGCTTAGGTCCCCAAGGACCGAGTTACTTGTGTCACTAAGCCAAGCGCTTATGCGTGCTAACCACACGAGGGTATTGGGAACCCCTCTTGGCTAAGTACTTCGGGAGGTGTTAATTGTGGGTCGCAGGTGGTTAAAACTGTTTTTATAAGGGGAAGAGCACCCGCCGTTGCTTAGACTGGGCCGGTGTCTCCTATCCTTCGGGTTGTCGCGACTCATAATTAGTATCATTCGTTGGAAATGCCTCGTAGGACTTAGCCGTGCCGGCATACCAAAGGAAGTGTGCTAAATAGCTTGGCGAAAAGGCGGTCTGACGTGTGGGTACATTGGTACACCCCTGTAGGGTTAAAACTATTCGAATAGCCTCGTCCTAGGTTATGGACATGCTTGGTAAGGTCGTGCAAGAACTAGACTAAACATTTAATTAAAACTTGACATGGGTGGTATGAATGGGTAATTCATGCTATTGTTGTGGTGGCTATTGGGTTAGTCACTTCCAGGATTATGGTTGTCATCTATCTATTGTTATTATGTTTCTTGTCTCGTTGGTACTTACAAATTAAAAATGAATTGCAAAACTGCTTTGAATCTATTTAAATATTGCAAATGAAAACTTGCTTTATGCTAAAATGAGCCTAAAGCCTTCCACTTAAATAAAGCTTGCATGTAGCATATGTATAGGTCTCATTACCTTTACGTCGGCCTTCTTGTAGTACATTTTTGTACTCATTTGCTTTGCTTATTAACTTTGTTGCAGAGGAGGTAGAGCCCAAAGGGCTTTATTTTTGTGAGATGTGCTGCGGTTGGGAAGACTAGCTAGGCGGCCCGGTCGGTTGCCTTGTGGGCTAAGGCACACCTCTTGGCCTTCTTTTGTTTATCGCCATCTTATGGCTTTTGCTACCGCTGTGTTTATCTTTCTTAGTTGTTATTTGGCCGGTCGGCCCCTTTTGTAATAACTCTCTCTATATATTGTATGTCTTTTATTTAATCTAGTTCGTGCTTTGGTTCTATGTCTTGAATGGAATTGATGTATGATTTTGTAAAAGGGTGTGTATACTGTATTTCTGGGAAGTATACATATCTCGAAGACACGGTTATTTTGTTTGTGATGCTAGGGTCAATGGATGACTAAGCATTACAAGCCAAATAAGCTGAGGTCCTCACAGCCCTCCTCCTCGCTTCCACCTTCGATCCGGCTTGATCCTCCACCCGCACCACCGGCCGTCACCCTCTTCCTCTCTCACTGCTTGTGCTTGGTCGCCGCACTATATTGGCTAGGCTGCTTCATGTTCGCTTCTTCTTCCCCTTCTTGTCTGCGCAATGGAGGGATGCAGCGGATCGAGCGGTGGCGGGGTGGAGGCGTGTCTGGACTCTGTAGGATAGAGGTGGAGGAGGCTTAGAGCAAACTAGCGAAGGTTAGGGTCGATCCGATGATCCAACGGAGCGTTTGGTTATTTGGGCTTTCGACTTGATTTCGTTTTGGATCGAACCGATGGCCCATTTGGCCGAAGTTTTTGAAGCGGATCAGTGGTCCATTGGACCAGCCTAATCCACGCCCACCCCTACCTGATTCCAAGGCGGAAGAAGTCCTCTTGAGGTCGCTGATCGATTTGATCTCGCGGCGTCCAGGTGCAATTCCTTCTCAGGTGAACCAAATAGACGCACGAGCACGGCCACACCGTCACGATGGAGCGTAGGCGCAGCCGACCGGCTTTCACTTCCCACCAACTACACAGTGACGCTGATGCAAAACACTACGATGGATGGATGGATGACTCGCGCACACAAAAGTAATCAGCCAGCAGCACAATTTTCTAGATTAATGAAATAACCCCAAAATCTGAAATTTATAAAAAATTTGAATCTTTTTGTTTGATTTTCGAAATCTTTCCCATTTCGGAAATCTTTCTTCCATTTTCGCTTTCCCTTTGGGAAACCCGTTTTGCTTTCTCCAGAAACGCCTTTGCTCCCGGCGCCTTCCCCTCCTTTCTTCTTCCCCGGACGTCATCGCGCCTTCGTCACCCCGCCACCGCCTTTCTTCGTCACCTCGCCACCTCCTGCGCCACCGCACCGCCTCCAGGAGCTTCTACCGCCCATGCCGCCTCCACCTCACCACCGCCCATGCCGCCGCCTCCCTCTCTCGCAGCCGCCCAAGTAAGCAGAGCCAACCACGTCGCCTCCCTTGTTACCGCCGCCCTACTGACGCCACCGCCTTCCTCGCCCTATAAAAGCCCGCCCGGAGCTCGCATTCTCCCTCACCTTCCACTTCCACACCTCCCTTTCACCCCTCCCCTCCTAGAGCCGGTGGATTTTAGAGAAACACCGCCGCCACTGTGCTTCTTCCTCAGTGAGCCGACGCTCAATTCGCCGCCTCCGTCCACCCAAGCTCTGAATTGAGGTCACGGTAAGCACCGCCTCGCTACTCTGCTCTTTTCCCCCACCTCCCCCATCACCCATTCCCACCGGAGCCTCGCCGGCACCGCCCCTCCCCGCCGCCTCCTTCACGGCTCATGCCGCCATGCCGCCTCAGACCCCCCCGAGCACCCACACCACCACCCCCGTGCTCCCCTACCTCCACTGATGCTCCCTCACCCTTTCATTTGGCCGGAGCATGGCCGGAGCGCCGCCGTACCGCCGCCTCACCTCGGCCGTGCGCCATGGCCGCCGCCACCCCCTTTCCGTACCTCCTCAGCTTATTCAAAACCCAAAAATGGAGAGCCCATACCTTTGTGGTGCTCCCCAGACCACCCACCCTCGCCGTCGGCCGCCGCCGCCACCGCCGCCCACTTTTCCACTCGGCCGCACCTGGCCTTCAGTCGCACACGCAAGGCTCAAGCCATTTCGGCTTTGGGCCAAAACGCCGGGCCCTATGGCTTTTAAGCCCCCATAGTAATGGGCTTAGCCCATTACTGTTCAAACCATTTCGGCCTTTTACTGTTCAATGAACAGTGAACAATTTTTCTGTTCATCAAACCGAAAATGGTGATTATTGTTCACTGTTAGGAACAGTAAATCTAATTACTGTTCATTATTTGAAATCAGTAATTCTTGTTATTATACACTGATCTATTGACATAAATAAATATTAAAATAGTACTATTCACCATCCGACAACTTCTTCACCCGAAACCCTAATTTGACACTTTATACCCATTCTGACCGTCTCAAGCCCAGAAAACACATTCTTGACTCCGATCAGCTATACCAAGCTCCCAATAAATCTTTCCACCTTTCTATAGGATTCATTATTCCTTTACAATATTTTTGTTGTATTTGGATCCAAATCTCACAACTCCGTTCAGTCCAATTAAACATCAGATAAATCCCCACCCTCCCACACCACCTTCCTTTATGTTTCTCTTTCTGGTTTTATTTACTTGCATGTTGTTCCTAGCTCATTCCTTGTCGAGTCGGATTTTACTTGGTTTGTTTTATTGCATTGCTTCTCGTTATGCCACGATTTTGACGGCCAGACTCCAGAAGACGTCGGACAAGACCAGTATTTAGAATATGTTGTGCAAGAAGGCAAGTTGCATTCCTTGATCATTTTGAGCCCATTTTTCATACATCTATTATTACTTTCATTATTGTATTTGTGACAATTACTTTAAATATTCAAATAATACGTTTGAGTGCCATGATAATTAGATAAATCCTATTACCCCACATACAAACCCACCTAACACTTGTAGGCCATATTCACTTTGACAAATACCCAGCACTTGTAGACCATATTTGACAAGTTCACATAAAATGTTAGCTATATAAGTAGCATTATCACAAATGTGTTTATCAATCAAAAGATAGTATTGGCGGTTCGCCAATGGTTTTGGTGGTGAGTTGAGGGCTGTGTCCAGAAAGTTGGACAACCCAATAGACTTGTGATAAAAGTGAGTCATCAATGAGATCTGGAGGTGAACAGCCACGAGTTGGTGTTGGGCCATCGCCTCACTGGATGACAAGTAAGGACAAGATCCTTGTGCCAAGTGACCAACACAGAAAACCGCTCAACCACAAGCGTTGTCGGTGTTTTAGAACCGAACTTACGTAAAGATTGTTTGATTCAGGGGGTCTCCTAGAATGAAATCACGCAGAGAGATCGACACGGGGATTTTTATACAGGTTCAGGCCTTCTCCGGAGAGAATAAGAACCCTACTCCTGTGTGTGTATGGTATTGAGTATATTCTGAACAATCAGGGGAAAAACTAAGACTATTACAGATAGTGTTTGTATTCCTGATGGCCTGATTGATCCCCCCTTCCTTTCTCTGGTTGTCGCCTTTTATAGTATATGAAGGAGCGGCAGTTACTCCAGGTGAAGCGGCGCCTCATCACATCCCGTAACTGGCGCACGTTGGTAACAATCACCGGTGTATTAACTCCTCCACGTCGCTCAACATGACTATATACCGAGATAATGGAGTATTATGTGCCATTACTCATGAGAATAACAACAGATGATGATTGTTTGAATCCCTTAATCAATAAGACCCACTTGTGCAGAGGTTTATTTGATCATAAGGTGGTCGAGCCGACCTAGTCGAGAGGAGCCTACGACTATGAGGTAGTCGTAGCAAGACTTGCGACTATAGGATAGTCGTAGCGTAACTTACGACTATGGGGGTGGTCGTAGAAGGACTTACGACCACTCATTAGGCTCTTCCCTCATAATATTAAGGGGTACACTCAGGGTCCACATGACGTCATATTTACCTATAATAAGAATTACAGATAAAAGATAAAATGAGGATTATTATATCCTCGTCATCTAGCCCCCCAGCTTCAAGTGAAAGCAACTTACTTGGTAAAGGAGCTATAGATGGTCTTACGACCACGAAAGGATCGTAGAAACATAATCGAAGGAAAAACTCTTCGATTGTATATTACTTTGACCAGAAATGTGCTTGGTCAAGAAAATTACCTACGACTATCAAGTAGTCGTAAGAGCATTCCTACGATCACGAGGTGGTCGTAGTATAGTGATCGGAAGAAATAACTTTCCGATTACCGTTTCCTTTGGTTGAAAAGATCTAACCAAGGAAGTAATTTCGCTTGAGGTGTAAAAACAAACCTGATTTTCTCAAACAGACACACTGGGGAATCTCAAATGACGCCCGTTAGTCTGTCTGTTGAAGCAGATTCGAGGCAGTGGCGACCCTTGGAATGTCACGCCTCCGACTCAAGGTACGCGGTTATAAATACCTTCAGGGGTAAAACCTAAGATCTTACTTTTCCCCAAATCATTCTACTGTTCGTCAAGTTCTTGCTTTCTCCTCCGCCGAGTCGTTCTTGCCTTCTCCGCCGCCACTCCAATTGTGCCCTCTTTTTCAACCCAAAATTTCTTGTTTCCGAGAGAAATGGCCAGGAAAGTTTCCGAGTGGGAAGAGTCGGAGATGGATGCGGCGAAGATTCAAGCCCTAGTCGTCGCCAAGAAGATTCCAGAGGAGACTCTTGTGAAATGGATTCCAGCATTTGGGCAGCATTGGCCGTCGGGGGAGAATGGGCAAATTCCTGTCTTCCAGGCTTATTGTGAGTGTGGCATTCGACTGCCTGCTCACCCCTTTCTCACCGTTGTGCTTGAGCATTTTGGGGTGGAGTTAGTGAACCTTGGTCCTAACTCCATCACCATGTTGAGTGTTTTCGTATATCTGTGCGAGGTGTACCTGGGAATTCCGGCGGACCTCGAGCTTTTCCAATATTACTATGGAATGTCTCGGCAAGCCGGGATTGCTGGAACTTGTGGTCTGAAACTCCACGACTGGAAGTCGAGGGAGTATATTCAGAGTTTCACCCGGTCCTCATGGCCGGGATGGAGGAAGAGGTGGTTTTACTGGGAAGTCACCTCAGAAGATAGCCTCTCTTTCGTGGGGAAGGCCGCCGAAAAGAAATCTTCATGGGATTCGACTCCTGAAGATATCAGCCGGATTGCCCCTTACATTCAAGCTATCAAGGACTTGAAGAATGAAGGGCTGACCGGATGGCATGTGGTGAAAGATTTCATCACACGCCGAATTAGTCCCTTGAAGAAACGAGCATCTCCTATGTGGAGATACTCAGGGCTAACAGACCCGACCAGGGACTACAACGAGGGTAAGTGAATTTTCGACTTAGCTCTCAGTTTGGTCTTTCTGCAAAGTTATTTAAAGGATGCCTTTATCTGTTTGAACAGATCTTTCACCAGCGGAAATTGACGTTAGAGTCAAACTCGTTTGTGAGAAGTCCCCGCCACTTAGTGTGGCAGTTCCTAAGATCCTTGTGGTCGTATCCGCAGAGGAAAGGATGGTTCGCCTAAAGGTAATCAGTAGTTGATTTTATCCTTAGGACTTTATAGTCGTAGAAAGAACTTACGACTAGAGAAGTGTTGTAGAAAAAACTTACAACTTAGCAGTGACCGTAGAAAATCTTACGGTCGAGGAAAGGTCATAGAAAAACTTATGACTTGATACTGGTCGTAGCAGATCTTACGACCAGTTAGTAATTCTTTTTTTTTTCTGTTTTGCTTTACAGAAATTAGGCATGGAAAATCGTCGGGATGATGAAGAATCTGTACTGATAACCATCGGCGCAGGGTTGACAAAGGATAAAGGCTCAGCTCCTCCGTCCAAGAGACGTCGACTTTTAAAAGGTGTCGACAAAGGAGGGGCGAGCTCGAGTTCTATCCTTGACGGATCCTCGCAAAGCTCGTGGCGGATACACCAAGAATCGAAGCCGAGGATAAAGCAATTGCCGAGGAGGTCAAGCGGTGAACCTCTTAAGCACAAACCTCGCAAGGCCAAGGTACCCTTCTATTATGACAAAAAATCTTTCACAGTTTCTGCCACTCCTAGATTTGTCAAGCAACTAGAAAAGGAGAACTGGAAGGAATTTATGTCTTTTGTGAAGGACAATGTTGATCCAGCCGAACCTACCGTTGAGGGTAGCACTGTTCTTGGAGTGGTCGAGACCGATCTCGGCTCTCCGGAAAATCAGGGGACCAAAGAAATGGTCCCTGTTCAAGATCCACGACTAGACGTGGTCATGGTCGAACCTTCTCTCCAACCTGATCTACGACCAGACGTGGTCGTAGAAAAGAAGTCGAAGAACTCTTCCATCAGGAAGATTGCTCCAATGTTTTTGATTAAATCCAGGACGCAGAGGTATGTGAAAATAAGCCAAAGTATAAGAACAGCATTTACCTTTTGCTTTTCACAACTTGACTTGCTATCCTTTTGTTTGTTTTAGCTCGACTCCTTCAGCCCCCGAGGTGGCTTCTATTGAGAAGCCCATTTCAGCCTCTCCAGTGATTGGAGAGATGATAGTAGAGATGGTCGAAGGATCATCCACAGCCCGGGTTGTCGAAGGAGTTGTGGCTCCCGAAGCGGTTGTCACGACCGCTGAAGTCGTAGCTATGGCCAACGAGGCGTGCCATAGTTCTTGAGTGGCGTCTCGACCTTTGAAATAGCCATACGACCATCGAGGTTGCAGCTAATTCCCTTTCAAGTAGCGGCAACAATCAACGAGTAACCACCATGACTCTTGATGTGGTCGTGGAACCAAAGCAGAGCGATCGAGAAGCCTCTGCTCAAGGTGGTGATGTACCTGACCACCGTGCGAGGAAGGAAATCATTGCAGACCCCCTTCCTGGTACCCAAAGAGAGACTGCAAACTCAGAATCAGAAGATGAGGAATACTTCAATTTCTGTTCTGACTTCTTTGGCCCTGCTTCCATAGTGGGGTCTTCCACTTTTAGATCTCGTCACCGAGTCCCCCATCCCAAAGACATTCCCAATAGAGGGAACACTTTTGATAATGAGCGCCTTGAGAAGGTTTGGTGGAACCAAGTTGAGAGAGTGGACGAGCTGAAGCACCCAGAGCTGGTTTACTCGATATTTGCTCGATCAACCATGAGTGTAAGTATTTGATAATACTTATACATACAGGTATAATCTTCTCTTATTTCTCACTGTCTTTTGCAGAAAGCCATAGAGCAAATCGCCGTTGTCGGTGAATATCATCGACAACTTATAGAGCTGCGATAGGAAAAAGAGGAACTCTGCAAACAGGCAGAGAGGTGGTAAGTTACTATTTTCATAGTCATTTTCGACTTGACTACTTATATAGTGCTTACAGGGTTTGTCGTGGAAAAACTCACGACTATATGCTAGTCGTAAAAGGCTTACGACCGGGTGTTTAGTCATAGGAGAACTTACGACTAGTCCCATAGTCGTAGAAGAACTTATGACTGGATCAATGGTTGTAGGAAAACTTACAACCGATTAATAATATTCATGTCCACTTTTAACCTTTACAGGTTAAACAGCGATGAAAAGACTCTGGCCGACTCGCTCGATTATCAAAAAGAGGAGTCGAGAAAGTTACAGGAGAAAGTGGAATTTCTCCTGAGGAAACTTAAAGAAGCTAACTCTGCAACCGAAAAGGTGCAGGAAAGGATAAACGAAGAAGTCTTTGGACTTAAAAGCGCTTATGTTTTCGATCTTTGCCTAATTGTCGCTTTTTTTAGAAAAAGAAGATGATCTGAGACGACTTCAGTGAAGTTAAGGAAAAAAGCGTGGTTATTCGCGAGCTTTTTCAGTATATCCAAAGAGAAGGATCAGAAATTGAGAGGTGAGATCTCGCCGATCGTAAGCAATTCTTTACCTATAATCTTTTACGAGTTCTTTCCTATTCTTACTCTCATTTCTTTTCCGAAATGGATCTTGAGCTAGGAAGGCTCGAAAATGAGCTTGAGGATAAAACCAAAATTCTGAAGAGACCATTCGCATTGCTAGGGCGAATGCGAGAGGAGATCAAATCATGGGAGAAGAAGCATCTTTGATCTATTGCTTCCCATGAAGAAGAAATCAAAGCTGGATTCTCGACTAGCGTGTAAGAAAATCTTTTACCTTTGATATTTTTGTTTTCTTTTCCTCTAGGAGTTTATTTTTCTTGACCGGTCTTATTCTTTTTGAGCAAGCGGTCGAAAGTAAACAACTCCGCGAGGCTTCAACTCGTACCCAACAGGAGATGGAGGTAATGAAGATTAATCTTCAAGGCAGTGTCACACTCCTGAACAATGTACTTAGTGAGCTACATGCTGAGGGAAAAACTCCTCAAGATGATATGATAGCTGCTCACGCAAATACTATTGGGGAACAAGCTGGAAATTTGCAAGAACTAGTAATTACTCTGAAGACCAACCAAACTGAATCGATAAAGGAGGCGGTCGAAGGTGCAGTAAGTTATGCATTGGCAAAACTTAAAGCTCATGACCCCAGCCTTAATGTTCAACCAATCGAAGCCGACTTCGACTGCTCTGAAGCAGAAGCAAGTCGTCTGATTGAAGAAATGCAATCAGTTGGCCGGAAGGTTTCGGAGGAAATGCAACTGGGCTCTCCCTCTTCAGAGTAGTTTGTAACAAACCTGAAAAGCAATCTTTTGTCGATATAATATACGATCCATCTTGTTTCCTGTAAACTATCTTGTCGAGTAGTTAGTAACTCAAAAGATAATTAACGAATTTAAAGACTAAAAATTGAAGTCAAATTAATGACTTTATCCTAGCCCCCGACTATTTGCTTAGTTTGTTGAAGCTAAGTAAATAGTCTTGTCTCCTGCAAATCATCTTGTCGAGTAGTTAGTAACTCAAAAGATAATTAATGAATTTAAAGACTAAGAATTGAAGTCAAATTATCCTAGCCCCCGACTATTTGCTGAGTTTGTTTAGACAAACTAAGTAAATAGTCTTTTAGAAAGGGTTTCAGAAAATAGAGAGGTTTGGTTAACTTGTAGTTTTTGGCCTCAATTGTCATAGACTGGTCGAAAGAGTGGTAACGAATTGACACTAGGAAGTTCCTTCTAGTGGGCAGGACCACGTGCAGAGAGGAGAGGCTTCGACTAGGTAATGTTAACATCTCCGACTAGATTAATTAAATCGAGAACATCAACTTGAGTTAAACAAACATCCAGAGAACTTCAAAAATTCGTTCGCCCTTCTTTGGAGGATTCAATAAGTCTGCCCTGTTATCAAGAGTAGGAAACTGAACGATGCTAGGAAGTTCCTTCTAGTGGGCAGGACCACGTGCAGAGAGGAGAGACTTCGACTAGATGTGTTTCTTCCTCCGACTTAGTTAAGACGAATCAAATACACCAAAGACAGCTGAATAAATCTTAAAAAGTGCACTCTGCTTAGAATATTTTTCAAAAATGAAGTGAAGAAATAATCTAAGGTGAAAGGAGTTGGCCTTCAAAAACATTTCGACTAAACAAAACCCGAGTTCCTTGTGTTGGTAACAAAAGCGAGTAACGAGTTGACACTAGGAAGCTCCTTCTAGTTGGCAGGACTACATGCAGAGAGGAGAGGCTTCGACTAGGTGATGTTATCTGCCTTTCGACCAGTGTAAAGAAAACTGGGTGTTTGAAACATAGTCAAAAAATTATGAGAGCACTACTCAAAAGTAAGACAATAGAGATAGAGAAAACCTGAGCCTTTATTGTCCGAATGATTGGTTACACATAGAACTTGCGTAACTGGTCGATGTTCCAATAATTCGAGAGAACCTGGCCGTCTTCCATTGCCAATCGTACCGACCCTGGACGAGTAACTTCGACCACTGTGTAAGGACCTTCCCACTTAGGAGAAAGTTTGTTCCGATTAGACTTGGATTGGCAAAGCCTCAAAACTAAGTCGCCCACAGCAAGGCTGCGAGGTTGGACCTTACGATCGTGGTATCTTCGCAGGGCTTGTTGGTAGATTGCCGAACGAATTAGGGCCTGGTTTCTCCTTTCTTCAAGCAGATTAATATCATCTGCTCGATGTTGTTCCTGGTTGGAGTCTGTGAATGTTTCGACTCATGTTGACCGTATCTTTAGTTAGGAGGAAGCATGGCTTCAAAGACCAAGACTAGAAAGAAAGGTGTTGCTCTGAGTCTGGTGGTAGTTGTCTGAATCGCCCATATCTGAGGGTAACTCTTGTACCCAAGTCCCCGGCGTTTGTGAGCTGGTGAAAACTCGAGTCTTAATTCCTCTCATTATTTGGCCGTTTGCACGTTCGATTGCCCCATTACTCGGGGATGGGCCACGAAGCATAACACAATTTGGTACCCAACTCGTCATAAAATTCACGAAATTTTGCGCTCGAAAATTGCTTACCATTATATGTAATTATTCGACTCGGTACTCCAAATCGAGTAATTACGCATCTCATCATAAACCGTTTTGCCGCTTCGTTGTTATCGATCCACGAGTTCGGCTTCAATCCATTTTGTGAGCGTATCAATAGCTACAAAAGGAATTGAAACCTCCCGGAGCTTTGGGGAGCGGTCCTGTGATATCAAGACCCCAAAGTTGCAAAAGGCCAAGATAGAGGAATGGTTTGTAATGCTCGAAATTTGGTTGGTGTATTTGCTCGCTATGAAACCGCTTTGGACACACTTTTAACCAACTCTTTAGCATCGTATAGGGTTGGCGAAGAAAACCTTGTCGAAAAGCCTTGCCGACCAACGTTCTGTAGGAAGCATGATTTCCACAGATGCCACCATGTATGTCGTGAAGGAGTGTTAATCCTTCGCTCTGCGGAACGCATCGCATGAGCACCCCTTGAGTACCTCGTTTATAGAGAACTCCTTCGACCAAAGTATACATTTTGGCTTTTCGGGATAAGCGATCTGCCTCGAGATCGTCTTCGGGTACAGAACCCTTCTGAAGATAATCATAGATGGGCGTCATCCATGTATCCTCGTACTCTAGAGAGGCTGTCTCAATAGGAGGTGTCTCTGGCTCGTCGACCAGAGAAGGCTTCTGGAGCTGTTCCAAGAAGACTCCTTTTGGCACTTCGGATCGGGAAGAAGCCATTCGAGCAAGCTGGCCTGCGAGGAAATTATCCTTTCGAGGGATGAATTGTGCCTCGAAACCTAAAAAATGCTTTTCTAGCTTACGCACTTCCAATAAGTACCGAGACATTGTCGGGTTAGAGCACTGGTACTCTTTGCCAACTTGATTCACGACTAGTTGAGAGTCTCCTCTCACGAGTAGTCGGCGAATCGAGAGCGCTTTCGCTGCTCGCATACCAGCTAGCAAACCTTCGTATTCTGCCACATTATTAGTGGCCTAAAAGTTTAATTGTATGGCATACTTTAAGGTCTCTCCGGTAGGAGATACCAGGACCACCCCAGGCCCCGAGCCACTTAAAGTAAGTGACCCGTCAAAGTACATCGTCCACTGGTCGTGGGAATCGTACTGGGGATCCCGAACAGGTTCAGGATTTGTCTATTCGGCGACAAAGTCTGCCAAGATCTGGGATTTAATTGCCGTTCGGGACACGAAATGGATGTCGAACTCCCCAAGTTCAACTGACCATTTTGCCATGCGCCCCGCTGTTTCCCTATTCTGGAGGATCGCTCCCAAAGGAAACTCAGACGGCACAGCTAGTTTGTGCGCCTTAAAATAATGCCGCAGTTTCCTCGAAGACATGAGGAGGGCATACAGAAGCTTTTGGACCTGAGGGTAACGCTCCTTAGGTCCGTGTAAGACTTCACTTACGTAGTAGACTGGTCGTTGTACATTTTCACGTTCTACGACCACTCATCGCACTTCTCGCTGTGGCGTGGCGGCTAGGTAAACCAAGAGCGTTTCTTCGGCCTCGGAGAGACCGAATAGGAGCACTCAGTAAGGTACCTCTTGACATCCTCAAAGGCGGCGTTGCCTCTTTCGTCCCTCAAAACTTTCGTGTTTCCTCGAAGTTTAAAGAAAGGTAGTCCCTTTTCTCCCGATCGTGCGATGAAACGACTTAAAGCCGCCATGCACCCAAAGTGAGTTTCGGACTTCTTTCCGTGTAGTTGAGGGCGATTTGTAAAATGGCTTTTATCTTTTCCGGATTTGCTTCAATTCCTCGTATAGATACTAAGAATCCAAGCAATTTTCCTGAAGAGATTCCAAATACACATTTCTCAGGATTAAGTTTTAGCGATGTTTTACGAGGTTGTCGAGCGTTTCTTGCGGTCGAGAATATGATTAAGTCTCTTGATGCTTTTGACAACTAGATCATCAACATAGGCTTCTAGATTTGGCCTAACCGAGATGAAAAAGTTGCTCTGCATCAAGCGTTGAAAAGAAGCGCGGCATTTTTAGACCAAATGGCATTTTGACGTAGCAAAATATACCAAATGGTGTAATAAATGCGGTCTTTTCTTCATCGTCTAGACACATATTGATCTGGTGGTATCCGAATATCGTCTAAAAACTTAACATTTCACAACTGCAGAGAGTCAACCAACCGATCGTCTGAGGTAAAGGAAAATCGTCTTTTGGACAAGCTTTATTAAGATCGATAAAGTCTCACGACATCGCCATTTGCCGTTTGACTTTCTAACCATTACAGGTTAGCCAACCATTACGGTGGTTGACCTCTCTTATAAAGCCCGCTTTAAGTAGCTTATCCAATTCGATTTAATAGCATCTCGTCGATCGGGGCAAATCTCCGTAATTTTTGTTTTACAGTACTTTGTCGGTAGTAAAGCTAGCTCGTGCTCGATCACCTCCCGGGGACTCGGGCATGTCGGATGCTTGCCACGAATACATCTGCGTTAGCTCGGAGGAAGGTGATGAGGCGTCTTCCTATTTGGGGTCGGAAGTATCCCGATGCGAACGATCTTGAGGGCTCCCTGCGTCGGAGGAACCTCTTTGACTTTGTCGTTCGGCTTTGGTGCGACTTTTAGGCCGACTTGCTAGTCGAAGGTCGACTTTCTTCTCGAGTTGGTATTTGTCCTACCATCTCGAGGGATCGTGATCGCGGTATGCACCATCTTCTTGTCACAATGGATTGTGATTACTCCTTTGGGACCTGGCATCTTAATACATTGATATCCATAATGAGTAGCCATTAAGAATTTTGCCAAAGTTGGTCGTCCGAGTATGGCGTTATATGCCGTATCGAAATCGACCACATCAAAGGAGATTTTCTCTGTCCTGGAATTACTTGGCGAACCAAATGTTAAAGGAAGAGAAACTTGACCAATTGGTTTGGCCGAAGATCCCGGTACAATCCCATGGAAAGAGTATCGTACCGGTCTTACTTTGGTTCTGGGTACTTGCATGTCATCCAGAGCACTCGTAAATAAAATATTTAACGAGCTCGCACCATCAACTAAAACTCGATTAACCCGACAATTGTTGATGGTGGGTTCGACCACGATTGGATATCGACCTGGTCGAGTCGAAGGAATCGGGCAGTCACTCTTCTCGAAAGAGATGGTGACTTCCGACCACTTTGGTAATTTATTGACGAGAGGAAGGTCTATGGAGTTTACCTCACGTTCAGCAGCCTTAAGCTGTCGCTTTGATTCATATGCCGATGATCCCCCGTAGATGTGTTCGATGGTGTGTTGCGGATCCTGGAACGGCATCTCCTCTTCGTCATCTGAAGGTTTATGACCACTTGTTTGACCTACCTGTTCAAGAGTGGGAAGTGGTCCTTTGCCGTTGTAGTAGTCTTCAAGCTTTCGTTGGAAGACCCGACAGTTGCGAAGATCATGCCCTTCCTTTTTATGGAAAGGACACCACCTAGGTTTATCATTCTTCCGATCAGGGCGCTTACCTTTGCCTCTGTCGGAATGCAGTTTGGATGTGCGTGGCTCTTTATCATTCACAGCCAATACCTCCTTGGAACCGTTGGTTTGGAGTTTTTGACTCTTCGCCTTGTTCTTGGACTTTTTTGCTTTTTTATCCTTCTTCTTTTCAATGTCGCCTGGCTCTCGAGAGGTATTATCTTCTCGATCTATTGTATTGTTCCACTCGACCGCCTCAGAGGCAGTGGCGTATCGATCAGCCATCTCGAAGAGTTCGGCAACAGAAGTAGGTGGGTTTAAAGCAATGTCTTCTGTTATTCTTCTACTACGGACTCCCTGCTTGAATGCCCTGATGACAGATGAATCAGAAATTTTCGGAATGGAGTTACGAACCTGACTAAAGCGCTTGATAAATTGGCGCAATGTCTCGTTGTCGTTCTGTCTCATCCGGTGCAAGTCGTCCTCCTTTCCAGGGCGATTGTATGTGCCTTGAAAATTCGCCAGTAGAAGGTCGCAGAGGTGTTGCCAAGAGTAAATCGACTCGAGTGGTTGGTTTAGTAACCACGATCGAGCGGATCCTTCGAGCACAGTTGGAAGGTAATTTGCCATTACATGCTCTCCTCCTCCTGCTGCTCGAACGGCTGTTGTGTAGATTTGAAGGAATTCGATGGGATTTTGGGAACCATCAAACTTCTCCATGTTCACTGGTCGAAAACGAGGTGGCAATGAACGGCTCGGAGATTAGGCGAGAATGCCCGACATCCAGTAATGACTTCTTGACGCCTCCTTTGCAGGAAAGAAGGGTTGATATCATCAGGTGGTCGTACTCGACGATACCCAGTAATAGGTTGACCGGACCTGTGATAGATCTCAGTCCTACGAGGGGAATACTCCTCGTAGTTTATCTGCTGCTGCAGATTCCCATGTCGAAATGGTGAGCGATCACCTTTCTGAGGGGTTTGCTGATCATCAGTCGTTCGAAAGACATTTCTCCGAATAGGTGATCGATGTGACTTACTGTTGCGTCGATTCCTCCATGGTGATATGTTCGATCGACTGGTAGCCGAGGAAGTCGTATTGCTATGACTTCCTGAATGATATCGGCGAGGCGCTTCCAGCCTTGCTATCGTGTTCCTAAGCCTTTGCGCGATCTCTTCAACGAAGAGGTCGTAACCTGGTGCTCGGGCTAGCTCTTGAGTTGGATTCTCGAGCAAGTCATTGATGTACTGAAGTTCTCGAGCTTCCTTCGATCGATATTGAATGCGCCCAGACAGATTTTTCTGGGCTTCAATTTTCTTCCGTCGAATAGCCTCAAGAGCTTCTATGTCGGACTCTTGAGACTGCCTCAATGAAGTGCGAGAATGTCGAGGATTTCCCTCGCGTTCATGAAGGTGTTGGTCGTGTCCGCCAGTGGTGGCGTCCTTGCCAACGTCACGAGGGGGCGTAGTGTGTGATCTTCGGGAAGGGTCTCCATCTCGGTCTCTAGAAGAGTGATCTTGATCTGAGGGAAGGACGAAGACCTCCCGTTGATGATTCTCACTTGCGCTCGAGGCCTCTCCGCTTGAGGAGTCGTCGAGAGACACCATCTGGTGACTTGGAGTAATCCCCTCCAGGTAGGGGAAGTCTGGGTTATAACCGTCTCCGTCGGCAGGTGTGATCTGCGGAGAGATGGTCAAATTTGTAGGAAAAGCATGCTTGATCCCATTCTCTCTGGCGTTATCTGGAGAGAAAGGATCACCAGATGCCGGTGAAGTCCCAGAATTGTGGCTTCCAGAGCTTGCCTCACCAAGTCGGACCGCCTTAGGGGGACTTGGACACTTCGAGGAAAAACTCTCGTCGTGTCGTGAGTCCGCCTGGGTATGGTCCTGGTCAGATTGACCCTTGTCCTTTGAGAGGGTAGATTCCTCTCCCGGACGTACTGTTGTGGGAGATAAGGATCCCTCCTCAACTCCACCGGCGACATTGTCTCCTGGATCTGTGGGAAGATTCCCGGAGGCAGCAATGCCATAGGATGAGTCATCACTTGGTTCGTAATCGAATCCGGCATCCATGTCGACGTCTGCGTAATCTGCCAAGTCGAACCAGTTCTCCTCGTTCCATTCTCCTGCCATGAGTGCATGAGATTTGGAAAACAGAGAGTATGTTGACAAGAGATTACCGGAAGATCCCCACGGTCGGCGCCAACTGTCGGTGTTTTAGAACCGAACTTACGTAAAGATTGTTTGATTCGGGGGGTCTCCTAGAATGAAATCACGCAGAGAGATCGACACGGGGATTTTTATACAGGTTCAGGCCTTCTCGGAAGAGAATAAGAACCCTACTCCTGTGTGTGTATGGTATTGAGTATATTCTGAACAATCAGGGGAAAAAACTAAGACTATTACAGATAGTGTTTGTATTCCTGATGGCCTGATTGATCCCCCCTTCCTTTCTCTGGTTGTCGCCTTTTATAGTATATGAAGGAGCGGCAGTTACTCCAGGTGAAGCGGTGCCTCATCACATCCCGTAACTAGCGCACGTTGGTAATAATCACCGGTGTATTAACTCCTCCACGTCGCAACATGACTATATACCGTAGATAATGGAGTATTATGTGCCATTACTCATGAGAATAACAGATGATGATATTTGTTTGAATCCCTTAATCAATAAGACCCACTTGTGCAGAGGTTTATTTGATCATAAGGTGGTCGTAGCCGACCTAGTCGTGAGAGGAGCCTACGACTATGAGGTAGTCGTAGCAAGACTTGCGACTATGGGATAGTCGTAGCGTAACTTACGACTATGGGGGTGGTCGTAGAAGGACTTACGACCACTCATTAGGCTCTTCCCTCATAATATTAAGGGGTACACTCAGGGTCCACATGACGTCATATTTACCTATAATAAGAATTACAGATAAAAGATAAAATGAGGATTATTATATCCTCGTCAAGCGTGATCATTACTCCCTGGCTAAGTACACTGCTCTCCCAATTGAATATCTACTGGACAGATAACTGCTCTTGTGTGATAGAGTAGTTGCGGAACTGGGGTGTAACAGGAGTGGACTTGAAGGGACACTCGGTAGTCAACACAACAGTAGGTGCAATCAGCATAGGGGTGCAAGATCCAATGGGGCCGGTAGAGTCTCCCGAAGGCTGTATGGAGTTAAAACCTACCGGGTAGAGGCTAGAAAGGTTTAGCAGTGAAAAGTCTTTGTTATCCCAAACTCAGTCGCACGCTAACAGGTTGCGTGTCTATAGCTTAACAGTATGAGTTTGAGATATCTCGTAGGTAAAGTTGGACAACTCTGCAGAGTGTATAATTAAAGGTATTCGAATACACCGTGCTTCCAGTTAATCAAACTATGTTAATGGGTGATTCCAGTACATGAGGCATAAGTAGAGTTTTTGAGATGGTAAGTTGGTAATTGAGTTTGTTGAGAAAACCCCTGATGTTATTATTTATTATTGTTTTACTGTTTTAAATGTAAACTGTTTTAACTGCAAATTGCATCCACATACGCCTATTAAGGTAAACCCTAACCATCCATTGAACTCCGTGCATATAATTATTTAGCTTTTCCATGTAACTTGTTAAGTATGGAAGTTGTACTCAATCTTGCATAATCTGCAAAATTATCTACAGAGGAAATCTGGGAAAATCTCGAGGATCTTGATGAAGAAGGTTTTGGCAGGATCATCAGACGGCGATGATTGCTGTTTTAGGTCTCGACTGCGCTCAAGCGTGCCTGTGGTTTGAAGTTCTTTTGTCTTGTATTATATCAACTTTGGGCTTGGATGCCCATGTCAGTGTTAAAAATGGTTGTTAAGCATTAATCTTATATAATAAAATGTTGGCTTTTGTTGTAATCGAAAGTTGCTTGAGACACTGTTTACTTTACAACTGCATATTCTGAGCGGTTGTGAAGGGTTTAATGGTCCCGAAAATCGGGGCTGTTACAATTAACTCAATGACAAACAGCAAAACATCTCATCTTGCCGCTCGCTACAGATGCCGAGAGGAAAGAGTCGCTCGAGGTCGCTACAGAAAAAACGTCTACACCATGTTGCGTACCGCCGCCAGCACAAAATCACCTAACGTAATGACTCCAGACACAGCTCAATAACCAACTAAGGCCTAAAAGAAATTCTAGATACCCTGAAATTTTCTTATGTTTCCCGAATGTAAGGTGCGGTTTGCAGCGCACGACGCCACGACCGGTCACGTCGGGGGATCGAGGTCCTCGTGGAGACGCGGCGCGTGAACCGGCTCTTTCCGGATGCTGCTGCGCCGCACGAAGGCCGAGGCTACTGGGGCGCGCGCTGACGCTCCCACGGGACCAGAGCAGCTGCCTGCACCTTTGTGCTGTTTCGCCCGCGCGCGTTCCCTGCGGCTACGGGCGGAACCGAGCCGCGCGCGGCAAGGTGCCGTTCCGTCTTCTCGTGCTGTGCAGGCAGCTAGCGGCAGGGGAACGCGCCGCGCGTACGGGTGGGCTGGGTGCTCGTGTTTTCAGACTTCTTCGCGGAGCCGATCACTGGATTTTGCGGGAGTCGGTCGTGTTCGTGCCGACTTGCTGGCCTGTTGCGTTGCTGTAGGACACGTACGTTGCATCTCATCTTTCTCACCACGCGACAAGCCGCGGTCAACTGCAAGTTTTCTTTTTGGGTAGCTTTGGGTCTGAGCTGTGCTGATTCTATTTGCTGCTAGTTCAGTCGAGAGTTATGTAACTAGATAAGTAGAATAAGTAACCTAGATTAGCATAACGACAGCGGACTACTACTCCACGCAATATGTTAGATACATCGAACAGAGGTGGTATACAACTTCATTGCACAAGAAAGAATATGATAGGAATTACAAATGCTACATATAGTCCTTATGGCAGAATCGGTGACAGTAGCTGCACACCCTGTCACAGTGTCACTGATACATACATATATTAGATATTATTTTTTACAGATAGCCACTTTATTTGTAACACAAGGAAAATACAAGTACTTTCATGGATTCTCAAATTGATTTTTTTTTTGCCTTAAAAAAGACTAGGAGCATGTCGAATGCAAGCTTCCAGCCATAGCTTGAAGTAGTCTTGGCATCGGGACCACGTTGATTTCAAATAAACCCTCCAGAATCTGAACCACCTCTCCCATTGTTGGTCTATCAAACTCATCATCTTGTATGCACCAACAAGCAACCTTACAAACTATTTCAGCCTCATTCAGATTGACATCACCATGTAATCTGTGATCTACCAAACTCCCCACATCTCCTTCAAGAAGTTTACGTGCGGCATGCACAGGGGAATAAATATCATGATCACCACCAGATGAACATGGTGCATATGAATTCCTCCTCCCTGATATGATTTCCATCAACACCATCCCATAGCTGTAAACATCGACTTTTGGTGTAATAGCCACGCCACTAATCCATTCAGGTGCAAGGTATCCTGCAGTTCCTCTCACTGTAGTCAACACTCGGCTAAAATCCCTTCCCAAAAGCTTTGCCATCCCAAAGTCCGCAATTTTCGGAATGAAGGAGGCATCAAGAAGGATGTTTTCTGGTTTGATATCACAATGTATGATACAATCTTGACAGCTCTCATGCAAGTAGGATAGTCCCCTAGCAACTCCTAGTGCTATTTGATACCTGGTACTCCACGAGATTGTAGTATTGCTCTGAAATAAATGGAGATCAAGAGAACGATTTGGCATGTGTTCATAAACAAGCAATCTCCTACCACCCTCACAACAAAAACCAATTAATCTAACTAAATTAATATGCTGGATGATTCCAATCGAGCTCACTTCGGCCCTAAATTGCTTCTCTCCTTGACAAGCGTGATCAAGCCTTTTCACTGCTATGGTTGTGGAGTCACTTAGTAACCCCTTGAACACACAACCAAAGCTGCCTCCCCCAAGCTTCTCCGAGTATCTTTTAGTTGCACGTTGCAAATCAATGTGCCGAAATACAATGATACCATTGAAGCCTTGAGTATTGTTCAATGTATCACCGGAGAACTTTGTTTCGTTCCTCCAAAACATCAGTAGTAGGATCAGTGCTAACAAACCTAAAGCAGAAACACTTGCACCAATGATAACTCCAATAATCATTCCTCTTTTGTTGGCTTTCTGACTGTGCAATTCTTTGGCGGAGAGGCGAAGGTAAAGAGTTTCTCCATCTATGTTGGTAGTGCCACTACATTGCTGTTGTCTTAGGTTAAGCAATTCATTTTGCCAAATAGAGCATCCACCATTCCCAAAGGAATATGCAGTGCAAGAACAGTCACTCAGGCAAACGTGTGCACATTCACCAGCACTGGCAGCAATTTGCATGCTTTGGGCATTTTCGGGCAATCTAACACATGGCATAGAGTAGAACTTGTCTGTCGAACTGGTGCTTCTGTTGCTAATGCAGTCTAATGGAGTATTTCTGAAGCACCCACCGGTTCGATCATCTAGATACCAATCATTGGGTGATCTCACGGTGAAGCCCTTCATACAATTGCAAAATGGCAGCGCATTATCGTTGCAAATTGTGAAAGGTCCACAAACTGCGTGGACATCACATTAAGCTCTAGGTAGGGAAAATATCACCACCCAATCCTTTGAGCTTTCTAGCCAAATACGTCCCTTTCTTTGACCTGAGACGCCCAAATAACTATGAAAAACCATGGTTTCATCGTCTACTGTATATATGAAGTACTTCTCTTGATCATTGTTGACAAATGTAAAATTGAAAAGATAGCGCTTTGACATCTCTGTTACCGAGGCAAAGTATTGGCCGTTCCATACACCGCTGGACCAATATGGTATGGACGAGTTCAGTGGTGTAAGGAGGTACTGGTTAACACCACTGGGGTCTAACTCATGACAGTATATACCAGTAGCTGGGTTGATCAAGTTTTTCCAAGAAACAAGGCGGCGATTCAGACCGGTGAGCTTGTCCCATCCAAGCTTTGCCCCAGGGAAAAATGTGTCTGTGGGGTAGTCAAAGCTCTGCCACAAAATGTCTGATGAGTTTGAGGAATTCTGTAGGATGAGATTTCCACTATTCAAGAGGACAGCAATGGTGTCATTGGTTGTGATGTTTGCTTTGGTAGACCAGATTATGGAGTTGCTGGACTGGTTTAAGATGACAAGGTTGCCATCATGGGAGATTATGAGCTGCAGCAGGGTGGTGTTCTTGATTGGGCTATCCCTATTTGCAACCCATGCCGGAGTCAGCTTGGGGACTGTATTGAACCATATGCCCAGGTACCAGTTGGTAGTATTCTGGGAGGACTCGCTGCCGGTTGCGAAGAAGCCGAGCGCGTACCTGCCATTCTGGGAGACGAGCTTGTCGCCGCAGACAAGTGGTTGGACGACTGAGATGGTGTCCGTCGTGGCAGAGCTTGCATGGATGTGAAGGTAGAAGAGTGCAGTGAAAATGAGGAGGAGAGGCATGATGAACCAAGGGAGAGGGAGAGACAGCAAGTGTAGGATGGATGCTCAGTGGTTAGTGCTTCTTTATCATTGGGAATGCACGACAGACACAGCAAAAAAAACAAAAAGCATGGTGAAGTCAAGCACAGCTGCCAAATTAGTAGAGTGAAAACATGTCCCGATGGTCAGACTCAATTTAGTGATCGACTGCGCAACTTCCACGGCACGGCAAATGTTGTTGTCATGTCCTGATGGTGATGTAAGATCCTCAGACTCAATTTAGTGATCGACTGCCCAACTTCCATGGCACGGCAATGTTGTTGTCTAGTGATAGACTATGTGGTTAAGCCTAGAATAATTTTGTTGATGAATAATTGACAATATTGCTTACTGATGTTACTTGAGGTGTGTGACGTGTGTTTGGACTTACCCGAAGGCGATCGTGGTCTACGACGAGGATTAGAAGATGGCTTAGCGCGAAGTCATGATTCAGAGGGTCGACAATGCTGAAGGAGACGGTCGAGCTCGAGTTAAGGTGCGTGGAGATCAAAGATGGATGATGCGTGTTGGAGTTACGAGGGTGCGATTCGGAGGCTAAGACATGTGATAATTTTGGGATGTTCAAAATTAGAAAGCTGAGTAAAATTGGAATCAGGTCCCTTGTGTGTAGGGATTGGATTACAGAATTTCGGTGGAAGATAAATTCGGCAAGAGGTGATTTCGGTAGGTGTACAGAATTTTGGTTGAGGCATGCCGTGATGAGGTGGACTATTTTGGTGGGGCACTGTTAGACCATGCGGCTAGGTCTACTATATTTTAGTTGATGATTAATTGACAATGTTGGGTACTGATGCTATTTGAGATGTGTGGTGTGTGTGGACTTATGTCGATCAAGTTGGGAAGAACTTGTGCCGGAGAAATATGTTGTTTTGGTCTTGCATGTGCAGGGTAACTCGAAGGCGATCGTGGTCTACGGCGGTGACCAGGAGATGGCTTGGTGTGAAGTCCTGGTCCAGAGGGTCGAGGATGCTGGAGAAGACGGTCGGCTCGACGCTGGAGAAGACGGTCGGGCTCGAGTTGGGGCACGTGGAGATCAAAGATGGATGATGCGTGTTGGAGCTACGGAGGTGCGGTCCGGAGGCTATGACACATAGTAATTTTGGGGTGTCTAAAATTTGGAAAGCTGAAAAGAGATATTTTTGGCAAGATATGATTTCTGCAGTTGGAGATCTCGGCAGGAGGTCAAGTGCTAGCAGTGATGGTACACATAGGCTAGCCATGCTTTGAAAGTCTTTGTACGTGAGGCTGTAGGGAGATTAAGTGCTAATAGTGGCATGCATTATAGGCTATTGATGCATGCATGATGGGCCAGGCTGGAAGGCAGTAGGCCTATTGTTGTAGACGTATACGAGTAGGTACTGTGGACGCATATAAAAGTGCTAGAGGCGGCTTGAGAAATGAGATTTTTTGCTGGGGTTTGAAGGGTGCTTTTGAAGGCACTTTGTAGCTACGAACAAACATGGTTCAGCAATAAAAAGTTAGATCTATTCAGAAGAAAAAAGCGGCGGCGACGCACCTCGTTCCGCGCGGTCGAGCGGTAACAACACGTCGCATTGTCTTGATCCGCGCATGGCTGAGGAAATCGCTCGTAGTGTTTTTTTTTCATCCTCGGTCCGCACGCCGTTAAGTCAATGCGCCTGTGCGACGTTATTTGACTGCCGATTGATCTACGTCAAGAATTGTCGGCGGATCGAACTATCCATCTATCCATTGTGCTGCTGGTTCAATCCAACGCCGGAGTTATCAAGTTCTTGACGTCGGCTGGTAAGTATTATATTCGGTTTGATCTCATCTCATTGATTACACCGAATTGGTTACTACCGTGAGAATATCTAGTACTCCTGGTCGGCCAAAATTAGTGCTAAGGACTTCAATAATCATCTTCCAAATTGTTAATGCATCAGAACAGTGCATTCATTAATTGGTGTTGCTGATTAAAGTAGTTGGTGCTCCTGTTCTGTTGATTCAAGTCGCGTAGGTGATTTTTATATCAATTGTTTATTACATTCAACTGAGTGCATCCTTTACTTGGAATTGCTGCTTGCTGTTGGTAGGTGAGAAGAAGGTTAATCAAGGAGATTCGTTTTAGATTACTATAATTTGCACGGTAAAAATCTTCCACAATCATTCACCTCCCCCCCCTCTGATTGTCATTAACGATCCTACAGACACGTTCTGCAGGTTGATGAGATTAGGTGTGGGCGGCTGAACAGATGCCGTGAGCCATTAGGTGATATGTGTTAAGAAACTATGGGTTTAGCCCAGAAGCCAGCTCTTGTATGGACTCTCCATCCTAAACCTTAGCAGGGTCTCTAACCTATAAATATGGGGTGCTATTCATTGTAAATGATTGATCGATTGATGAAGGAATGAAGAGAAGCAAGAAGCCCCCTACATCTCTGTGTTCAATCTACTATTATATTCTTGTGTTCTTGCATTGTTCTTACGATTTTGAATTTGTCTACGAGGTAATCGCTCGGACTGGACTCGCCAGCGACGGTTCCTCAACACGTTATCAGCATGATCGACTCTCCTCGGATCGAAAGGTAACCGTCAATGAACAACACTCGTAGATCGAATCGTTTTTTCTAAATTGCTTTCAATTCTGCAAATTTGGCTTTCTAGATTGTAACCTATGGTGCAAATCCGCTCTAATCTACCGCGAGCCGACTTGAAGTCGCCGACACAATATCGATCGGTGGATTGTATGAAAAGGTGGATGTCGATTGTACCGTAGATTGAAAATTACAAATCCGTCCTAACCTACCGCGAGCAGACTTGAAGTCGCCAACAAAGCTGATCGGTGGTTGCATGAAAGAGCAGATGTTGATTGCACTGCATCGCATTACATGAACAGTAATCCCGCAGATGAACAGTAATCGCGCGATGGACAGTATTTCTCGCCTAATGAATAGTAATCACGTGATGAACGGTATTCTCGCCAGATGAACAGTAATTGCACGATGACTATTATTTCTCGCCCCCGATAAACAGTGACGATGAATAGTATTCGAGTGATGAACAATAATCACCGATAAGTAGTAATCGCGTGCTGAAAAGTAATCCCCCAATGAATAGTGATCGTGTGTTGAACAATATTCTCGCTCCCGATGAACAGTAATCGCGCGACGGACATCGTCCTCGCTCGATGAACAGTATTCTCGCGCGATGAACAGTGTCGCGCATCGACAATATTGCGCATGGACAAGGGAAGAAAAGAAACTCCTATCTAGTGACCGTGTGGACACATAGTCGCCGACACAATATCAATCGGTCAAGCTAGATGCATGGAAAAATTGAAGGCAATGCACGAAAGGCACCATGTGCATGGCATTGCCTGCAAGCGGCCGTCACCACCTCCGCGATACGTTACCGGTCAGCTAGTCCGCCACCATGCATCGCTACGGAGGCAACAACAGAGCTACACCGCTAGCACATGGCAAGCATGCACACGTCGGCCTAGAGCCGCGCCACCGCACCGGCCATGTCGCGCCTGAAGTCGGCTGCCCCCGCACGGGCTCCACACCGTGAGCCCCCGCCGGTCGTCCGCACCATGAAGCCGGCCGCCCGCACTTGAAGCTGCCCCCATGCACGATTGGATATCCTGCATGCGCACTTGAAGCCGCCGCGCCACCACACTGTCACGCCCGAAAATTCTGGAAATTTGCAAATAAACCCTTGAAGTTCTGAAAATTACGAGGAAATATTTTGGGAAAGAAATTCTTGCAGAATAACCCCTTAGAAATTGAAAAATTGCATAAATTTTTTTCTCGAAACTGAAAATTAGCGCTTTAGCCCTTGCAAATTGCAGAATTCACCGAAAGTTCATATTCTAGCAGAAAAGAGCCTCAGGAATTCAAATTTTGAATCATTTTTCATTTTTTAAAGCATGTTTAACTCTGTTATTATTATTTCTATGCAATTTATTTATTGTATTTACTGTTTTGATTATCTGTGATTGTTTATATTGCTTTTAATCACTAAAAATAGCAGTAAATCATGAAAATGCATAGAAAAGTATGGAATCACGAACCGGCAGTTCGAAGAGAATTATGAGAATTTTACAACCATTTTATGTAAATTACCAGCAGTAGTCTTATGAACTTTTTGCATGAATATGAAAATGACTGGCATCACGAACCAGGAGTTCGAAGAAGTGACCCAGTATGGCCAAAATTTGTACAAGTCTTCAACTCTGTGATAACGTAATCACAGATGAGCAGAAGATTGAGAAAACTCTGTCTACCTTTCACCCAAATACGGTGCAATCCACACGCAACCATCGTCAAGACGGCTACAAGGAGTATGCCGCATTAATTGACACTATGCAAGTTGCGGAAGCTCAAGATGATGTTCTCAGGAAGAACTACATCTCACGCTACCTAGTAGCAATGTTGGCCATGAAGCCAATACTAACAGCTACAAGGTGATGAAGCCTCTTACGAAGGAGAGGGGCAAGAAGGGTAAGGTCGTGGGTCACACGATATTGATGTTCTACAGTCTAATAAAAGGGCAAAGGATAGCATGAGGCACACCTTGCCATTGCAGGCGCGGAAGATCCACACTCATTAGTTGCACTCATGGATGTGGACAGCCTAGTAGCAGCCCCC
Source organism: Phyllostachys edulis (assembly GCA_036346405.1). Classification (NCBI taxonomy): domain Eukaryota; kingdom Viridiplantae; phylum Streptophyta; class Magnoliopsida; order Poales; family Poaceae; genus Phyllostachys; species Phyllostachys edulis. The sequence goes on from CM070552.1 coordinate 35,018,406, forward strand.
ATTACCCCTCCTTTGGACATCGCAGCAACTGCAGCCGTAGTTGCCCAAGAGAAGAAGATCGCCATGGAGCAGATTGAGGTAGCAGTTTTTTTAATACTTCGCCGATTCGATCTAGTGCACGCATTGCACTTGGATCTTTTATAGTAACGTGCAGTTTGTAATTGAAGCAGAACATTGAATTATTTTCTTTAATAATGGTTGTAAGCTCTAGGAGAGCAAAGCATTAAATTCTTATGATGAGTCCCGCAAAACTTATTTCCGTATTTATAATAGCAAGTTATGTTCTGATATCTGAATTATTTTATTTATGTGTTGCTTGCTTTCTGCTAGATATTAATAAATTACATTATATTAGAACACATGTGGCACCCTATAGAGGAAGTGTGCTTAGCAGGTAGCAGCACAACGAATACCATCTTGAGAGAGACGAAAATCTTTCAGTCGATCAACAAGAATGCTGGTAGTCTTATGACAATCGTGGGCAGCGATGGTTGTATAATAGGCTCAGGAAGGGCCACAATTATACCCTCAATGGGCACAACATTGGTCATTAAAGAAGCCTTGTTGTACCCAGAATCGACTAGAACTCTCAAGGATATTCGCGCTAACGGTTTCTACGTAGAGACTGAAGAAAAGTATGGCAATGAATACCTACTCATTATAAAGCGTGAAGAAAGTAGAAAAATGGTATCAGAACGACTTCCTTCATTTGAAACTGGGCTATACTACACTAATATTAAGGCATCTGTAGCCTATACTGCCCTGAAAACCGTATTTAGAAGCTCTGAACATTTTCTATCTCTGGCATGATAGATAATGCCATCTAGGTCTTAGAATGATGAGAAATATAATTAACAATTCACAGGGACATAATGTCAATGTAAAGAATTTCCTGAATCAAAAAGATTTTGTGTGCCCCGCATGTGCCACCGGGAATTTAATTACTAAACCTTCTACTCTGAAAGCGAATGATGAAGTCCCTACATTCTTGGACCGTATCTAGGCAGACTTTTTGCGGTCCTCTACAGCCCTTGTAAGGGCCATTTAGGTGTTTTATGGTGCTCATCAATGCTTACTTGAAATGGTCGCATGTATGTTTATTGTCTACGAGAAACTACACCTTTGCAAAGCTAAATCTCGCAGATAATTAAAATTAGAAATAATTTCCCTGATCATCATGTGAAATCCACCAGAATAGACAACGCCGGAGAATTTACTTCAAAGGCATTTGATGATTATTGTATGGCAATGGGAATTAAAGTTGAGCATTCTGTATCGTATGTCTACACCCAGAATAGACTAGTAGAGCTTTTAGAGCTTCTCGCCGCCGGTGGAAATTCTTCGATTACGCCACCGCTGTTGCTCCGCGTCGACGTCGAGTGCACCGCCGTGTTCGCCATCACCTCCTCCACCTCCCGGACCCCTCCCCGACGCCAATACCTCATTTGGGCAAATCACCGTCGAACCGAAGCCGCCGCCGCTCCCACCGCCGCCGGCCGCCACCATCGTTTTCTCGACCGGTGAGCACACCCTAGGATCGCATTAGCGCCTCTTCACGCCGGTACCACCCATTTTTCGCCGGCGAAGCCGCTGTTCATGGGACCCTTGGTTCCGTCTTGCCGCCGCCGCCTCCGCCGTCCGTCGGCGTCGGCTCGGCCCGTGCTTGCGTGTCACCCATGTGGCGCGCGTCGTATGGCGTGCGCGCCGCGTGTGCGCTTTGTGGCGATCCACCCCGCCCAGATTCTAAGGCTCGGTGAACCACCATCTCAGGAGTAAAATCCGACATGTGGGTCCCACATGTCGATTAATTCTTTAATTCATTTATTTCCGGAAAATCCTTCACGACGTCACCTTGCGCAATAATTAGAATTTCCTTTAGAAAAATAATTCGGAAATTGTTAAATAATGATTTAGGTTTAAATTTGTAAAATTCATAACTTTTGCATCCAGACTCCAAATTGGGTGTTTCAAATTTCCAAATTTATGTAAAATTAAGATCTAGCTAATCCAACCAAAATTATTTAAATTTGACTTTTGTTTAAATTTAGAAATTCAATTAAAATTTCAAGAGATAGGTTAAAACTTGTAAAATTCATATCTTTTGAATCCTAACTCCAAATCTATCCATTCAAATTTCTAAATTCGTCTAAAATCCAGATCTATCTATTGGAGCTTTTTATTTATTTTATTGGAGTTATTTGCTTCTGTTGTTTATTTAGTTTTGTTTGTTGTATCGTTTGCGAGTAGACTTCGACGCTGCTGGAAGAGTTGAAGAAGAAGGACCTTTCCAAGACCAAGATCAATTCCTAGATCCTTTTCAAGGCAAGCTATGCCCTTGACCATTATGCTTCCCAGTTTTATAAAAGTATTTTAATTCAAAGTACTGCATCTTAATTCAAGTAGTTATTTAAAAGCTTTTGGGTACAGTAGTTAATTCCAAATTGTTATGCCATCCTTGTTAATTGCTATGTCCTCATTCCTTGTCACCCTAGTTGATAATTAGTTGGTAAATATTGTAGCACCAACGTGGGTTGGTTAGTTGCGTATTAGATTGCTTAGCCATGCCACGAATCATTTGTCATGTAGATTGCTATATAAATTTGACTAAGTGAATATGCAACTATGTGATAAAAGCTGTGTGTACTATGTGTCTTTGTGGCATGTGTTGCACTTAAAACCAATGGGGTGGAAAAAGGATTTGGACTGAGGCAAGTGGTGGAAACTGTGTGAAAGGGTGGACTGTGTGAACTGTGTGGACTGTGTGAACTATAATAATCTGTGTGCCTATGTGATTTAATTAGCTGGAAGTCTTGCCTTGGTCAATTAAGGACCTCACCTTGTGCTCCATTGAACTGAGTTCCCTGTACGACCACATGTCTGTTTTGAGACGGGCCTAGCATAGTAAGATAAGGTATCTGAAATGCTTTGTTATGATTAGTGTTAGCTACACTAATTGTATCTTGTGGGTAAAGTGTACAAACCTCTGCAGAGTGTAACTTAATCTATTCGAATAGCCGCGTCCGCGGTCATGGACAATGCTCGGGGATTTGACACTAGGGGTAGCCTTTCATAAAACTGTGTGGGAAGGGAGCTATGTGATTAAATCATCTAGCTATGTGAATAACCTGTTAGGCTGTGTGTGTGTCTTTGTGAAATAACTTGTTAAAATTATTATTGTCTATTTGTTTTACCTGTCTTTAATCTATTAATTGTATCCAATTGCAAAAGTTGCATTTATGCAAAAGAGCCACAGAATGCCTTCCTTTGTAAAAAGCCAGCATTTATATATATTTTGCATCTCTGTGGTGTGGCTTGCGAGTACGGTGTGTACTCACGCTTGTTTTGACGAATCAAGCAGAGGAGGAGTCTTCACCAGCATTCGAGGACGAGTACATCGAAGGTGCCTGATCGTGAGGTCTTGATCCCAGTCGGTTGCCTGTGGCGAATCGATGGGGTGCCACTACCGTTTGTGTTTCCGCTGCCGTTTATTTCCTATGTTAGCCCTGCGTGGCTCAATAGTTGTAAACTCGACCTTAAGGTCAAAACCATTATTTGTTAATCAACGTTAATCGTTTATGTTATTATTCGTTTGTATGGATCGATTTCCATCTTTGTTGACACTGTGTGCACTAGCATGATCCTGGGCTAGTGCATTAAACACAGAGGGTCCAGAATTGTAATTTTGGGTCCCGACAGCTCCCTATCCCACACCCTAGTAGGGTCTCTAGCCTATAAATAGGGGGTGCTATTCATTGTAAACGATTGATCGATTGATGAAGGAACAAAGAGAAGCAAGAAGCCCTCTATATCTTTGTGTTCAATCTACTATTCTGTTCTTGTGTTCTTGCATTGGTCTTACGATTCTGAATTTGTCTACGAGGTAATCACTCGGACTAAACTCGCCAGCGACGATTCCTCAACAATATGGCCTTGTTTGGTACAGCTTTAGATTCTCGTTTTCCAGATTCTACTCCTGATTTTCTGAGAATCCACTTCTCTAAGAATCTGGAGCTGTCTGTTGAAAGCGTTTGGCTGGTAGATTAGTTCCAAAAACCATATAAGGGAGGATTAGAGGCAAATAGACCATATTACCCCTAGTTATAATACTTCAATTATATTTGTGTCTTTCTCCTATGTATTTGTACACAAATTATAGAATTTTCCCCCAAATTTATTTAGACCGTAGGAATGTATATACGTTGTATTTGTAGACAATGCCAGGTTTTATTGCATTTACACTTCATGATAGAGTACAACTGCTGGCAAATAACGAATTGACGCACAACCATTGATTGTGTATAAGCAAAATTTGTATTGTTCACGCTGCGTTGGATGAAGCTGGACAAATATTGTATTTATATCGTATAAGTGTTCAAATGATAATTAAATACTATAACGTACAAATATTTGAATGCTAAATGAGTGATAACAAAAGACCACAAAATATCACAAGCAGTGTGTCCATCATCCTGATTGAGCAATTGCACTTACAAGGTTATCACAGAAACTATCCATGGATGTAGCACTCGTTTGCGACGTTGACGCATCCGATGCATCCTAAGAAATGACATATCACGGATCTAATTGTTGAATGCCCATCAGAAATACGTTTAAACAAGTCATATATCCTAGTCAAATCATCGTATTCGTCATCAATGAGCATATTCACAAGACCAGAGTTCTCCATAAGAATCAACCTCTGCATGTGATTTGGAGCATCTCTTTATCTACGACATAATGTAGCTAACATTACTATTCAATCAGAAATCAGAAGGAAAAAATTTGTTATCACTGCAAATATCACTAGAAGATGAGACAAAACTAACAAACAATTTTATTACTAACCAGGTATTACAATGTCACCAAGGTCAAGCATAGAGAACGGACGTGCAACATCTGCGGTTGGAAATAGAAGCTATGCACACAAAAAAATGCAGAACGAGATTAATTGAACTATTTGTAATAAACTGGAAACAAATTACATGGGATTAAAAAAAGATTGAATTCACTGAGAGAACACTAACCTTTATCGGAGCATGAAATGATTTAGCAACACTAACCATAACTGGAGTGAAGAACACCCAGCAAATGTCATACACAAAAAGTCCAGCCTGAAATTGCAAAAGGAAACCGAGCAACCATTCACATGACAATATTGAGAAATGATCAGAAAATGATTCTGTGGCAATATGTTGAATTAAAGCAACAAAGATGGTTCAGCCATAACAAATAAAATGGTTGCAACTAACATTTTGAAAAGCCATGCAGTTACAAAGCAAGGATTTAGAGTACTCAGTAAATCAGTACAAAGTCCCAAATTATCATATTCATGACATAGTGAGATCACAGTTCAATACTCCTTGCACAAGGATGAGGGCACAGACTACATAGGCATGCCACATATGTTGGAAAAGGAAATCATGAATAGTTAACTTGCCGACGTGATACACCAGCTAGAACCAATTTTGCTGTGAATTGCCGAATAAAATTGAGAAAAAGTAAGATATCATCACAGTAAAAATAATCAATGATTTGGAACTTCATTATACATTATAAAATCAAAATATGAAAACAAAGCACATTTTCTAGACTTGGACAGCTCTATCCTCTTCCTATGCCCCTGCTCTTTGAGTTCTAAAATACTGTGGCAGAACCAGAAATAGAGGATGACTGGGGCTGACATGTTATAGATTAAAACTACTAAAAAATTTCAGTGGAATTAAATTATAAACAAAAGCATTCAATAATTGTTAGTCCAACATGGACAGTGAATGAGGATGTCCCTTATATAGGAAGAACTTGACTTAGACGAATCCTATTTCTATTAGAACTTCTCCTAACACAACCCTACTCTATTCCTAGTTCTTTGACCGAACTCTACTCTGAACATATTCATATTACTTATTCCTCCTGAGTCCTGAACTCTACTACTCTTCCTTCTGGACTTGGACAGCTCTATCCTCTTCCTGTGCCCCTACTCTTTGAGTTCTAAAATACTGTGGTAGAACCAGAAATACAGGATGACTGGGGCTGACATGTTATAGATTAAAACTACTATAAATTACAGTGGAATTAAATTATAAACAAAAGCATTCAATAATTGATAGTCCAACATGGATAGTGAAAGATTGAGTTGCCCTTTTCCAATTATTAACCTGTCTTGTGAATGCTTAAGGGTCCATTAATTTGTAACACAAGAATTTGTAACAATATCATTTGGATTGAGCTCAACACGGGTTTTCTTGTCATTTAATTGCAACTAACTTGTGTCGTTAAACTCTATTTAGATTCGTCATATATTGCTAATCTTCATTTTACAGGGACCCTTTTTTAGATACAAGAGACAAAGATACATCTCCATAATCTCAATTCACCATAGCAGTACAAAATAAGGACAACGCATTTAGCACTAGCAGATGGCAATTGAAAATATAGAGGCAAAGAATTTGGACTTCAATTTGCGAACTTTTAAAATGAGAAATTAAATGAGGAATTATGCCAATTATCAAACCTCGCTGCTGCCGAGACAGGAGGAATGAGGTGTTCTTGGGGTTGGCATTGCAAGACTGCAGGCAGAGGGCGGCGGCGGAGGCAGAATCAAGCGTTGAAGCAGCAGCCAAGAATGGAAGAGGACGCCTGACGGGCGGCGGCGAAGACGGCACGCAGAGGGAGTAGGAGCCGAGCGGCGGCTGGCCACCGGCCATGGCCGTGCGAGAGGGGCCAGATTAGGACAAGGTGACGGCGAGCAGAGTAGGAGCCGGGCGACGGGTGGACACAGAGAGGCGGGAGGAACCGGAGGAGGCGGCGCCGGAGGAGCTCCAGCCAGAGCCGGGGCCGAGCAGGTGCCATGGCGGGCCAATCCAGGGCAGAGCGGCGACGACGGGCTACCACCAAGCTAGGGGGCAGCGGCGGCAGGGAGCAGGCGGCCGGAGGTGCCGGGACCGCGTCGGGAGAAGCGCCGTGGAGGAAGGGGAGAGGAAGGAGGAGATTGGGGAAGAGTGGAAATGAGGGGGGAGGACGTCGGATGTGTGGAGGTAACTCAATGGCATTTGCAGGTAAAAACCTTCAACTTCAAAGGGTATTTTCGTTTCTGAAGGTTAGATTCTCACAAGAATCTACGAGAAGGCTGCTTCTCGTTGTTAGTTTATTTTTGAGACAGCTCCTCGCGAGAAGCAGCTGATGGTTTTGAGAATCAGGGTGTTTGGTATAGCTTCACAAGAATCGATTGAGAAGCTGGAAATAGAAGCTGTACCAAACAGGGTCTTAGATCTGACTCCGCGCCCTTCTCTCGCGCGCGCTCCAGCGTTGAGGTTTGACCAATGACGATTTTGGATAGGCCCTTACCCCGAATGCCCAATCAGTATAAATGAATTTGTACCACCACTACCAACTATATAGGCAAGATCGTTTAATATACACTACACCATGGCATAGTATTAAGGGCAATGCAACCGCCGAGAAAAACTGCGTTGCAAGGCAATTTACCTGCCGGCAATTAGTTTTCTCAGCACTTATTGCCTACCCGGTAAAGTGCTACCGGGAAAAACATTTCCCGGCAGATATGTGAATTCCCAGCAGTTAACTGCCCTAGAAAAGTTGTTTTTCCTCGACAGTTATAGTTTCCCCGGCAGTTATAGTTTTCCCGGTAGTTAAATGTATTGCCGGCAGTTAACCTGCCCTTGATGTATGTTTTCCTCGGCAGTTAACTGCCCTTGATGTATGTTTTCCCCGGCAGTTAAGTGCCCTTGATGTATGTTTTCCCCAGCAGTTAACTACCCTTGATTGTCTCTTTTCCCGGTAGTTAAGTGCCATAGATACTTGGTTTTCCCCGGCAGTTAAGTGTTTTCCCGGCAGTTAACTGCCATCGATTGTCTCTTTTCCCCCAATTCATTTTCTAATGAGCAATTAGTTTAGTTGCTGACATAAGAAAGCTTATGAATTATGAGATCCAATCACCATATACACAAGAGATGAAGGAAAATGAAAAATTATAATCAAATGTGCAACAATGTCTAGCAAAAGTTATCATGTAAACGATATCAGAAGGAGAAGCTGATCAGCGAGATGTTAATACTTTTTTCTGTTGTGCCAATTGCCAAGACATCTTAAATAGGATTATGTTTGGTCATTTTAGCAGAATTAGAATGACTTATAATATGAAATGGAGGGACTATCATTCAGATAACTTCTAATGATTATTAGCACTAGACTTTACACCACTAAGTGTGCACAAACAGCACTCAATCTCCTCGGTCCTCACAGAATTCTAACATGAGATAACTAATCTAAATATACAAAATTTGCTAGTACGGGCTAAGGACAATGCACTTTGCAAATCGCATTTGAGTAATGATAAAACGTAGTAGAAAAGGTTTGCTGCGTGTTGATATGACAAGTATTTTACTGTTTAACATCCTAAGACACAGAAGATGATAAGATATGCTACCATTCATAGTTTTTGACTAAAAAAACTGTGTATGAAATAACTCATGGAATGCTAGCTCAGATAACATCTAATGGTCTAGATAGCTCAATAGCTATTAATGGCTATTATATCCACATTGAGAATAGCTACTCCAATTTCTACACAGAACAAGGCCATTCAATTGTATACTTGAAGCAACTATAACAATAAAGTTGTACAATTGCAAATCAGCATATAAGTGACATTTTCAAGGAGCGACATTGCTCACATATGAATTATGAGATCTAGACCTACTCTTCCTTTTCATAAAATCACATATATAACTCAAGAGCTAAATTCTAATGTTTATCTTTTCTGCAGAACTCACAAAAATAAGTAAAACGTTACAAGCATGACATATTACTTCAGGACTGAAATTTCTGCCAATGCCATTGCGCATGCTAGCCCCAAGGAATTTGAATTATGATGAGCTCTAGACCCCACACGATAGCTACAAGAAGTGCAGATGCATTCAGCGCCCACCTGATCGACAGAATATCAAAATACAATAGAAATTTGGTTAATTATGCTCAGAAGTAAATATTGTGAAGGTGGGAAACAGATTAGTATTATATGCCACAAGAAGCTACAAGTTAAGAAAGCACAAATGGAGTATTCATGAGTACATGCAACTAGGATTATAGTACAGAAACCATAGCGACTCGTCAAACTCCCTTTTGGGTCAAGAAGCAGTTTTTTTTTCTCAGGTTGGGAATCGATTAACAACAATCTAGCATTCCTCAAAGATATTAGCACTTAGAAGTTAGAACAGGTTGCCACATTGGTAAGTGGTAACCTTTTGAGGGGAAAAAATGAACAGACTCCAATAAATACATGCTATGATGCTGACGTGCAATAGGAACAGTAAGTCAGTAACAACTAATGAGTCATTTCAAATAGATGATGCATTACTAGATGATCACACGCTGGCTACTTAGCAGCAAAATGACCAAAGGATCATGAGCATTGATTTGGATGAGGCCCGTTTAATGCATAGCAATGTTGGTTGCTTCATAAAGAAAAACACTTCTATGTTTCATGCTTCTAGTGGATGAGTTTTTTTAGTAATCAAGAGTTTGTCAGAATTTCACATAGCATGCAATCAGAGACTACATAATTATTTGCACAAGCGAGTGTTTGCTTCACATTAATATTTAAGATCTCAAAAGGGGGAAATTTATAAGCATTGTTGGTATCAATTATCACCACCCTCTCACTCTTTCATGTCTAAGTCAGTTCATTTGAATTCTCAAATATTATATTATTAAGATATGCCGCGATAAACAAACTGACTATAAAGATAACATCTACGCTGACATAGAAAGCAGGAACAAAAAGCGGGATGACCATAAATCAATAAAAGTAGAGGCAAACATTGCTAACATACCTTAAAACTTTCAACACCTAAAATTTAAGTCATGAGAAACACATCAAAAAGCTTTAAATTGTCCGGTATATTAAAATCTAAGCATCAAGTAAGACAAAGGTATCAATGGACCACATAAATAACGAAAGTTACAGCACCGACTTGGTCGCTATATATACCACCAGGTTTTCTAAGACAAGTTCCTATAAACAATCACCTTCAGATGATTAAGCTTCAGCTTCACACTAGAGGGGGAAATGGAGCCGGAGAAACGGCCAAACCCCAATACATTCACTACGAGCCATGTTAACATACTGATAGCCAGAAAGCAAATCACGACAGTGATTTTTTTACTCATGTGCCTAGTTTGAGGAAAAGTAATAAAAAACATAGAAATAATGAATATATCGATCGTAATTGGACAACAGGTAATAGCGTATAGATGCAGGAAGGAGAATCGATTCACGCATGACATATTATATAATGATATTATAAGCATACCCTTGAGTAACACTCAAGTGCAATGGCAAAATCCTTGGATTGAAAAGCACCGCTCCATGGTTCTTGACAACAATACTATCGGACACTGGCTAGTCCATGATTGAAAAGATACATGTAGCTCAGTAAGTTCCAAAGTTTCAAAAGCATATGCAAGACATAAAATAAAGCATTGTCAAATGATCCTCCCCTCTGTTACTTATCGGTTAAAGCAACACCTCGAAGCAAGGTGACAAAACATGGAAAAGCGAAAATGTGGCAAACATGGACCACCAGTTAATGGTGACAACAATCTTGTATGATGTATTTTAGATCGACTTACGGATAAGTTATCCGTCATGAAAAGAAACAAAGAAATGTTCTATTATAATTTAGGGCTAGAGAAATTAACAAAAAGCATGGCCAAACTAGTTAAAATTTGACTTAAGATCAAAGTAGTGACACATGTAGAAATTTCATGAGCACATAAACCCCATTGATTTCTCATGCGCCCCGGCTTGGTTAAAAGTTTGTTACTTCATAGCAAATGTCCAAAATAAGCAATATAGAATTAGGTAATGAAATCAAGAAGACAAAAAAGGAAAGAAGCAAAGATAAAACATGAGTCGACATTCAGGACCATTGATGACAATTGCAACCTATATCTAACTATCACAGGTCTTGGAATCAAACTAAGTCTGGCTACTTTCCCATCTTATGTACCAAATAAGTGGATTATCTTGGGTCATCTCCATAATTGAAATATTCCAGGCTGAGAGAATAAAGCTCAATAAGTTTCGCAACAATGAGTGTCGGGAAGGAGTTATCACAATAGTGAGATATCTTTTGTTAGAGTAAGGTTAACTAACAAATAGTTTTTACATCAAAGGTTGCTATTTCATCCTTGTTATATCCATCATTCTCCAATATCTCATGTACCTCATCAAGGTCTGCTCTGGAATAAGCTTTCCCGGTAACAGATAATGAATGTTGCTCTGAGTTCGTATTATGTGGAATGCCCAGACACTACTGCTTTCAAGTTTGGACGGTCACGAGCTTCATATTGCAAACAACGGGATGCTAATCGCATCAAGTTAGTTCCATCGGCCTTCCAAGCAAGAATCCATCAACACCAGGAAATTCTTTCCTCTTACAAGGTCAAGTGCCTACAGCAAAACCAAACAAAGTGAATGCTATCCTAGGATAAAGTCGATCATCAACAAAAGTTAGTTACACTCAATGACCATGTACAAAAATAATATATAGTATATACTAGTGCAAAATGCTAACTGAAAATTGAGCATTGTAATTTTCCATCATAAAAGCAGGTTATGTTAACAAAAGAGCAAATAGCCAAATATCATTCCTTACATGACAACGTGAGTATATCCAAAGCATATATTCCAGAGGACATAACCAAACTTTATGGTATAGTTTATTCAGCAATATGGCCAAAGAGGTGCTCAACAGTGGGCAGGAGGATAACTTACATGGCTTGGTGGAATATGCTTTCCACTTAGGAGATCAAGCAAGATAGTACCAAAGCGAGACCACACTCTCTGGAATTACTCTGCTCAGAGAACGAGAGGATGTTAAGAAACAAATAAAATCCGGTGCCCTTAAGCTTCCATGAATGAAGATTCATTTCATGGAGATTGTAAGAGATAGACCTAGACTTGCAATACGTAATTGCATTGCTTATCTATGAGTAAAATAAGTAAATATTAAATATTATCCTTCATAAAAATGTAAGTGCGCACATGACTTAAGTTTTTGCTCGAGATTTATGTTTGCCAACAAGGTAACAATAGGGTATATCATTTTACAAACAAAAACAAGGTGTGAGTTACTAAAATTAAGCAACAGAAGCTCAATAAACAACAATTGCATAACAAGATCCACCCACTAGTAAAAAGACTATAGTGGCAAGGAACATGGATTTAGAATAATACACTTTAAAAAAATCATTACTTTGAGCACCACTTGAGTATGAACAGGCTATAGCTATGACTTGTAGCTTCATGATAGCACATACAATTCATGATGCATTCATGTTCACAGAAAATTTCGCTTATATATATGAGACACTTACCAGTCTTAAGGTACTCAGGAGGCGTGAAAGCCAAATTGGTACTATAGCTCTTCCCATCCTCGCTTGTTCTTCATCATATCAAACATGATAGTCTGGGGTACCATCCTATAATTCATCGTCCAGAACATAAAAGAAGTTACATGCCTTGTATGTGAAAGCCCCAACAAAGAAGCAACTAAGGAGCACAAGTCTTGACTAACCACATCAAAGAGGACCTCAGATGCATGCAGTGTCGTGGTAGAGAGCTCTCCTTTGTCTGCTGAAGACTCAATGCTCGTGCCACAGAGAGTGCAACTCGTACCCTCATAGCCCAGCTCAATGGATTTGTCTCCCCTACCAAGCATAACCACCGTGAGGAGTTGAGGACAAAATGCAACCATCATATCAATGTCATATTCAGAATGTAGACTCCTATGGAAAACCTTAAATGCTAAAAGCCAATAATTGTTCATTTCACACAAACGAACCACAATTAAATGGTGGCATCATAGGTAGTAAAACCATTCCTTAATGCAATAAGCACCTTCTGTTAGGAATCAACCATTGCAGATTGCACAGTAGATGCAATTTTTCAGCCATGCACAAATTCATGGTAGCTGCATCCGTCTGTACAAGCTGCACACTGAATGACCTCATTTGAAAGATGCATAATGCAACAATATGGCTCGAGTCTTATTCCCGTATGGTTAGTTACGTGGACACTAAAACAAGTTGAAAGTTCTGTGCATGGTTTCCTACATTGTCATAAAAATGCATTGAAGCTAGATTTCAGACTCCTAATTCCACATGAAAGATGCATTTGCAAAGGTTATACCAAAAAAAAACATACACATGTTATAACAAATTAGCGTCATTTGCCATCTAGTTGAGATGCAGCTTGACATAGGAGGCAAGTGGACTGTTTCACTAGGAGGTTGTAGGTTATATTAGTTCTTTGTTGGCCGATGTAAGAAGTTTTGACATTGCATAAGAGCCTGTTGGTCGCTTCAGAGGCAGTTTCCTCAACTTCAGGAGATAATCCCATAATATAAATTTCATATATTTTTTATGTAAATGACCATCTGACTGTGGATACAACATACTACTGTCACAAATTTACTGCACCGTAAAAGGATTTCTAAGTGAAATGTAATGAAACTTAGGACAGAAGCAGTGAGATGCATATACCACTACAATGTACGATTCTCAAAAGGTTAGCTTCCAATTTCTTAAGTGAAACTGAAAATTGCTAATATTCGAAGACAATGGCTTTTATCTTATTGCAGCTACAAGAAGAATTCAAGCTCGTATATGTCTCATTCATCACAAGAACAAAGGCAAAGACAAGCACAATCCACATCTGTAACTCCTAGTTTCCCACAATCAAGTGAAACAGGAACAAAAAACTGCAAAGCACCTTGCATCTCATGTTACTCCACGAAGAAAAAAAAGGGATTTCAGCATCCAGATTAATACTTGACCAGGAAGAAACCATTACATCCACTAGTCTAGAAATCATGCAAAAATTTGATCCACTAGTCTAGAAAATCATGCAAGAAATGTAGAACAGATGCAATAGAATACGACCTATTATCTATTCTCAGTAGGAAACTACCATACTTCAGTATACAACTCAATAAAGAAGCATACATTCATAGGCCATAGCAAAACATCAGCATCTAATATAACCTGGGCAACGGTGGTGAGGGAGAGGAGGGAGGCGGCGGCGACGGAGGTGGCTACAGAGTGCGGAGGGAGGGGGTCTCCGCCTCTCCGGGCTTCCACCTGGGCAGCAGCGACGAGGGAGGGGAAGGGAGGCGGCGGCGACGGCGACGACTTCGGGCTTTCACCTGGGCAGCGGGGCGAGGGAGGGGAAGGGAGGCGGCGGCGACGGCGACGGAGGTGGCTGCGGAGGGAGGGGGTCTTTGGGCATTCTCCTGGGCAGCGGCGGCGAGGGAGGGGAAGGGAGGAGGTGACGGTGGCGGTGAGGGGAAGGGAGGCGACGAGGGAGCGAAAGGGAGGAGGCGGCGAGGGAGGGGAAGGGAGAAGGCGGCGACGAGGGAGGGGAAGGGCGGGGAGGATGGAGCGGTCAGGAAGAGGATTTTTGGGAGGGATAAGGTGGAGAGGGGTCAGGATCTTGCGCGCCTATCTTCTTTCTTATTTTCATCTTCCCGCTCAGTGTTTTGCCCAATATTATTCCCGGCAGATATATTGACCTTATTGACTTTTTTAGGGCAGATGTATTGTAGCTAATACAATAATTATTGCCAGCAGATAAGTTGTTCTAAACAATAATTATTGCTGGCAGATAACGTGACCCTTAATCTATTGGATATTCTCGGCACATGTTTTGCCACTCATCCTATATTTTCCCGGCAGATTATTGTCCTTAATACTATGCCATGGTGTAGTGATACTTAAGATTGCATGCTTAACTATACAAGAGAAATATAATTAATTAAGTAATCAATTAGATATATCAAATTAATTAACAGGTGAAATACTTATGCATGTATGTTCTATAAGCATATCAAGTCTCCTTGCAAGGAAAAAAAACATACAAAGTCTGCAGAGTATTAGCAAAAGTATAGCAGCAGCCTTGCCACTTGCCGCATATGTACATCCTACGCGTTGGGCTTGGGCCGAACCGAGATTAGTAGTACTCCCTTCACTTATAAAAGAATATCATTTTGGATATGGACATGATCTTAAAACATAATTTTGATCACTAATTTCTATTGTAATAGATTTATAGAACCTAATATAATTGTAATCATATGAAAAATTCTTTTCGAGACGAATCTATACATATCGCTTTCGTATATTAACCTGATGTTGACGTCAAAAATCAACACACGAGGTCGCAAATAACCAGATTGCTTCACTTTCGTAGAAGCGTACGACTAGTTTTCGAGCAAACTAGCAAGGGCGATAATTCTTAAATTACGGCGAAGAACCGGCTGTTTTACAAGCAAGAACAGCAAAAGATAGCTACTCCAATCTCATAGGAGCATGCGGCTGGTTTACAGGCAAACTAGCAAAGCATAGCTACTTTACTCTAGACCTAAATGCAAAAATTAGATGAAAAAGAAAAGAACGATTCTGTAGATTGATTTGTCTGTGTTGTGAATCGGCCTTGACCCTCTCTATTTAAAGGGCGGCAGGTCTTAGCCATAAGAGATCAAGACTCCTAAAACCGAACAAGATTCACAGATATGATTCGGCTATGCCATCTGATCTCCAAACCTCCTATAACTGATAAATCTTTCTTATTCGATCACGTAAGTTCCCACATATTAACCAATATTCCCAAGATCCCTAAATATTCCCTAGAGTGGTCTTGAGGAGCTCCTGGAGGGAGGTCCTGGATGTTCTGGCGGGAAGTCCTCGTGGGAGGTCCTGAGAAGGTTCTCGCGGAAAGTCCTAAGGAGGTCCTCGTGGGAGGTCTTGAGCGGTCCTGATGAAACCACGTAGGTACTCCAGAGAAGCCGCGTGGGTATTCCTGAGGAAGTCCTGGGTGGCCCTGATGAAGCCACGTGAGTGCTCCTAGGGAGGTCCTGATGAGGCCACATGAGTGCTCCTAGGGAGGTCCTAGGCGGTCTTGATGAAGCCACGTGAGTGTTCTTGGGGAGGTCCTAGGCGGTCTTGATGAGGCCATGTGAGTGCTCCTGGGGAGATCTTGGGCGGTCCTGATGAGGCCACGTGAGTGCTCCTAGGGAGGTCCTGGGCGGCCCTGATGAGGCCACATGAGTGCTCCTGGGGAGGTCCTGGGCGGCCCTGATGAGGCCACGTGAGTGCTCCTGAGGGGGTCCTTGGCGGTCCTGATGAAGCCACGTGAGTGCTCCTGAGGAGATCCTGGCCGCGCTTTTCCTTGTCCTCATGACCTGCTGCTTTGCAAAGACCACTTTTTGGATGTTTTGCAAAGACCACCCTCCAAGTCCTCCTAGGAGGTCTTTTGTGGATATCTTCTAGGACCTCTCAGGAGGTCTTGGAGGCCAGGACCTCTCAGGAGGTCTTTGAAGAGGTCGTCCAGGACCTGTTAGGCGGTTTTTGAGGCTAGGACCTCCCAGGATGTCTTTGTAGAGGTCATCCAGGACCTCTCAGAAAGTCTTTGAGGCCATTCTGCCTTTCGATTCAAAACCGAATATTAGTTGAATCGACGGTAGCTTTAAGTTCTTATCGTTAGACCAATCAGCACTGTAATGACCATTATAGATACCAAATCTTGCCATTAACACCTGAATATTGAAAAAGATATCGATAACCAAAATTTAGAAAGTTTGATCGCAACTATAAAAAGACATTCTATTTGTGACCGAATGGAGTAGCTTCCAATACTACCTCTGGGCTGAACTAGCAACGAATAAGAGTCAGCTGAAACCCGAAGCAGAGGTACAAAAAGAACTCTTGCAGTTGACTGTGGCACGATGTGAGATGAGATGCACCGCGTCGTACAAGAACGGCGCATGCCCGGCGAGTCACACGAACACGACCAACAACTCCCGCAAAACTGCTTCAAAGTGACGGTGAATTCCATCAATATTCAGTGATCAGACGGCCCCATCCACGAGAAAGTTTGGAAACACCACCACCCACAGCGCGTTCCACTGCCGCTGCCTACACGGCACGGAGTGCGTGCGTTCCACTGCCGCTGCCTGGCACCTTACCGCGTGTGGCCGTGTGCGGCTCGGTTTCCCTCTCGCCGGTACCCGCCGCAGGGAAGGCACGTGGCGCGCCAGTCGGTCCCGCTAAGCGCGCGTCGGCGTCGCGAAGTCAGCAGCCAAGAAGGCAGATGTCCGTGGGAGCTGCGGGGTCTCGCGGCCCAGCCGTGCCTCCACGGATCCGACCCTCCGACGAGATCGGCCATGGCGTCACGCGTTGCGCATCTCCACGTCTCGCTGTCCAGCTTGTTTAGGAATCATCACTTCACTTTATTCAGCTCGCCGTAGGTTGTCGTGTGGGCGAGCGTCACGAGCATCCAACCGGCCTAATTCATCAAATCATATTTGTTGGACCGATGAGTTGACTAGAAAGGGGTCAAATAGATGCCACACATATAACATTTTTTTCAAAATCTTTTGACTTAAAATGTTCATCATTATTTCACTTTAGTAGCTATGCAGATCTATGAAGATTAGAGTCTAAACCATCACAATAAAATCTCCAAGAAAAGCCGAACAAAATAACATAAAATTTACCCGAGCGGTCTGATCTCCAACTAGTGGGTAGTCTAATCTCTCTTGAGCGGTCTGACCACTCCTCTTGGGAGATTTGACCTCTCTCTCATGATAGAGCTGAAATCTAGTTATGCGTTCAGTTTCAATGTTCTCAATAGCACTCAGTGCAAATATAGCTCTAAACACTTCTACATAAGTGTTTGGTGTTCATTTACCCTAAGCATGCACCGCCGGTTAGACCTCCCCATATGGCTGCCTAGACCATTTGTACCTTGACAACAGGCTAACTTTTGCAAAATAAAGAGTTAAATTCTCAAACTCTTCAACAACAATGTCAATTATTCATCTTTTTTTTTGAATGCCCGGGTTTTAATCTCATCCGGTCCACGTTAAAGAAGAAAGCACCTACACTCGCGAGGCACCACGAGAGCCAGCGCTCAAACCATGGTGGGCTAAGAGCCTATAGCTCCCCTGTGCCACTGTGCCCCATGCATAGTCCTCCAGCTTGAGTCCCAGCTCAAACCGTAAATACCCAGGCGAGAAATCGGAGCTGAGGCCCCAGCCTCGAACCCACAACCGGTTGGTGAGGGCGACGCCTCCCAACCAACAAGCCAAGGCTCGCTTCTCGTCAATTATTCATCTTGTAAACTAGGATCAAATCACACGGTCTCTACGATATTGCTACGAAGAAAACAGGAGGAACAACAAAGCTTATCCGCGATCATGATCGGTCAAACCTCAACGCTAGAGCAAGATCGTTTAATATCTCCCAGTTCCTTTCTTTTTTCTTTTTGCTTTTTTGCACACGACTGATTCTTTCTTAACATCACTTCAATGGACGTCACTCATTCACGACTATTTTGACCATGTAATGGTTTTAGGTCCAAAGTCCAAAGTTCAGTAGTGGTACGAAAATCTTGGAACGCACTGAGATGGCAGACAGAGATTCGAGGAGATTTAAAAATAATTCAGAAGGTAAATCAATTGCTCTTGAGAATCGTGAAGGTCAGCCTAATTCTAGTATTAAGGGGAACACTTTGAGGCTTATAGCATCAGATTCCACCCGGGTGACTCCATCAGCGGCCAGAAAGGAAGCTAAGGTGCATGTGGATGGTATTTCATACCAGCAGGAGCAAGGCTCGGATGTTGAGCATCCCTCGGTTGTGGATCTGTTACCGACCTCTTGTGGAGATATGTATTCAACGTATAATCCAAAGTATCAACAAGAGTATAGACGAGTATTGGGATCAAAACCAGAGAAGAAGAGGAGGTTCAGAGGAGGTTCAGGGAAGAAGGGATAGTTCTATTACATCATTCATGCCCGTAACAGAATACCAGGACCACTGCTTTAAGCCAGCGACAACTCTCGGAACTGTCAGGTGGGTCCGACCTTGCTCCACCGCCAACACTTAGCCAATTCACCGAGCCCAGTCTGCTTCCGGAAAACGCCCGCTGGGCCTTCGTAGCCGTTTTCCACCCGGTCTTGCTTCCTTCTCCTCAGCAACGCCCTGTAGCCCATCCGGCACGGTAACAATCCCCTCTCCTTCAGACTCGGCTTGTCCCCAAGCCGGTGCAGTGGGAAAACGACTCTTCAATTCAGCGAAATCCTCCCAAGTAGCTGCGTCCGGTGATACTCCAGACCATTGAACTAGCACTTGTGTTTCCGACACTGATCCTGTTCTTTGCAAGCGTTTGCCCAGTATTTTTTCAGGCACCCTGACTGCTGCATCATCTGGCAATTCTTGCTGCACCTTCTCATTCGGAGCCAAGGCCTTTTTTAACTGAGAAACATGAACCACCGGATGTATCTTACAGGTTTGCGGCAACTGTAACTTATATGCCACTGAACCGACTGTTTGCTCAATCTGAAATGGCCCAAAGTATCTGAATGCAAGCTTATGGTGCGCTCGGTTTGCCACTGACGTCTG
Organism: Phyllostachys edulis; assembly: GCA_036346405.1. Taxonomy (NCBI): domain Eukaryota; kingdom Viridiplantae; phylum Streptophyta; class Magnoliopsida; order Poales; family Poaceae; genus Phyllostachys; species Phyllostachys edulis. The sequence goes on from CM070552.1 coordinate 35,037,889, forward strand.
TATATAAGGCTGTAGCTTCAAGAAAACCCAGTCACCAACAGTGAAATTGCGCTCTGATCTTTTTCTATCCGCCTGGGACTTCATTCTTTGAGTAGCTCGATGAAGGTGTTGACGCAGTAGCTTGGTCATTAGCTCTCTGTCCAGCAACCATGAGGATAATTCTGGGGAGGCACAATCTGAAGCATCCACCAAACCGAAGTGGCGTGGACTATGACCATATAAGACCTCAAAGGGTGACTTCCCAAGTGTTGAGTGGAATGAAGTATTGTACCAAAATTCTGCAAATGACAACCAATCTGACCATTTACGAGGACAAGCATGCACAAAACAGCGCAAATAGGTCTCAAGGCATTGGTTGACTCGCTCGGTTTGGCCGTCTGTCTGTGGGTGGTAAGATGAGCTCATTCTCAATTGGGTTTGCACTAGCCGAAATAGCTCTCTCCACAATGTACTGGTGAAGATGCGGTCTCTATCGGATACCAAGGACTGAGGCAGGCCGTGGAGTTTAAAAACATTGTTGATATAGGCTTGGGCCACTTGAAATGCCGTAAAAGGGTGAGCAAGAGGCACAAAGTGAGCATACCGTGAAAATTTGTCTACAACGACCATAATACTGTTGTAGCTTGAAGATCTTGGCAGCCCCTCGATAAAATCCAGCGATACCATTTGCCATGCTTGATCAGGTACCGGCAAGGGTTGTAACAAACCCGGATACTTCACATGTTCTGTTTTAGCTTGTTTGCATACGATGCATCTGGATACAAACTCTTTGATGCCTTTTTTCATCCCTGGCCAAGCAAAGAGCTTACGGATTCTGTTGTAAGTTACTTGAAATCCGGAATGTCCTCCAATTGCACTAGCATGCATCGCTGTGATTATCTTTTGCTGCATAGGAACACTCGACCCAACCCATACACGCCCTTCATACCTTAACAGTCCATCCTGAAGCCTGAATTTCGGATGAGTTGCCCCCTTCACACTCAGCTGAATCAATAGCTTGTTGGTCTGTACATCAGACGCATACCCCTCCACTACTTCGGCCAACCATGATGGCACGCAAGTCGACACCGCGACTAAATCCCCCACCAATCCAGTGGTATGACGGGATAATGCATCCGCTGCCTTGTTCTCCACTCCCTTCTTATAAATCAAGCGGTATCTCAACCCGGACAGCTTGGTAAGGGCCTTCTGCTGCCAGGTGGTGTTTAACCTTTGATCATCCAAATGCACTAAGCTTTTTTGATTAGTTTTGATTAGAAATTCTGAATGCTGCAAATAGGGTCTCCATTGGTCGACAGCAAGCATGATTGCTAAGCTTTCTTTTTCGTATGTTGATAAGCCTTGGTTGCGTGGTCCAAGAGACTTGCTGAGGTATGCTAGTGGGTGACCTTCTTGCATTAGTACTGCCCCAATGCCCTTGTCAGATGCATCAGTCTCGACGACAAACTGCTTGTTGAAGTCCGGAAGAGCTAAAACCGGTGCAGTCATAAGAGCTAATTTCAGAGCCTGGAAAGAAGCCTCCTTGTCTGGTGTCCACAAGAAGGTTGATTTCTTCTTGAGCATATCTGTGAGAGGCCTACTCATCAAGCCAAAGTTCTTCACAAACTTTCTATAGTAACCGGCTAGGCCCAGAAATCCTCGAACTTCTTTGACATTGTTTGGAGATGACCAATTCTGCACTGCTTCGATGTTCTTGGTGTTTGTTGCCACCCCATCCTTGCTAATAACATGCCCTAAATAGGAGAGTTGCTGCTGTGCAAAAGTACACTTGGATCTTTTGATTCTCAATTGATTATCAGTAAGAATCTGCAACACAGTCCTCAATCTGCCTTCATGTTCAAGTAAGTTGCTACTGTAAACAAGTATATCATCAATGAATACTATCACTCCTTTGCGCAAAAGAGGGGATAGTATCGTGTTCATCAGTCCTTGGAACGTGGCCGGGGCACTAGTGAGGCCGTAAGACATCACTTTGAACTCATAATGTCCGTGATGGGTCTTAAACGCCGTCTTATGCTCGTCTTCTGGTATCATCCGAATCTGGTGATAGCCCGCTCGCAAATCAAGACTTGTGAACCACTGAGCTCCAGCCAGTTCATCGAGGAGTTCATCAATTATGGGCAAAGGGTATCAGTTTTTTACTGTCGCTGCATTCAAGTGGCGATAGTCTACACAAAAACGCCATGTCCGGTCCTTCTTCTGCACTAGCAACACCGGTGACGAGAAGGGACTAGAGCTTGGTGAATGATACCTTGAGCTAACATGTCAGCCACCTGCCTCTCAATTTCATCCTTCTGAGCCGGGCTGTACCGATAAGGTCGAAGATTCACTGGTTTGACTCCTGGAAGCAATGGAATGGTATGATCAAATTTTCTGCTCGGGGGTAACCCTTGTGGTTCCGCAAAGAGGTGATTGAACTCCTCTAGCAACGCTTGAATGGATGGAGGTATAGTATCCACTGATGTATCCGCTGCACATAATGATAATCCTCCCTCTACACTGAGAGTGCTTCCCGAGTCTGCAGCATACTGTAACCAAATCATGCAACATTGTGGCTGTTTCAGCCTAAGGCCTTGCAAACACACCTCCTTCCCTTGATGTGAAAATGATAAAGTCTTCTTCAACCAATGCACATTCATAGGGCTGTGTTTCTCCAACCAATCCATACCGAGTATCATATCATAACAACCCAAGGGTAGTACTCTGAAATGTGTTTGGAAGTAATGACCTTGAACATTCCAATTACCATTGAGACATTCCTCCGCACATTGTAGCAGCTCCCCATTGGCAATTCGAACACGCAGAGGAGATACAGATTTACTGACCCCCTTTATGAGATGTGCTAGGCCCTCGCTCATAAAACAATGAGAACTACCGGAATCCACCAACATGGTGACAGGCCGGTTCTGAATTTCACCTTGTAGTAGCATAGTACGCGAAGTAGTTTCAGTTCCTTGCAATGCCTCCTTGGAAATAGACATCAAATCAGCTGCTAAGTCCACTTCCTCACCCTCTGCTTGTTGGGAATCTATGTCCGAGATTTTCAATAAGTCCCACAACTCTTCAACTACATGCAATTGAACTGTGGGCGCACAACGATGGTCCCGAGCCCATTTCTCCCCACAAGTGAAACAAAGACCTTTAGCTCTCCTGTACGTACGAAGAGCCATCAATTTCTCATCTGTCTGAGTGGTTCTGGTTCCTTCGGGACCCTTTCTTTCATCCATCTTTACCGGGTTCGGGATTTTGCTCGGTGGCAATGGCAGAGGGAAAGTTGTCCTCATGTTAGTGCGCCCGCTGGAAGCTACATCACTTCTCCGATTATCCTTCCGGAGAGATTCCAGCACTTCTTCCTGTAAGCATGCCAGTGCCACTGCCGCGTCCAGATCCCGCGGTCGGTGTAAGATAACCGCCGAGCGAATATCCACCTTTAGCCCATCCACAAATTGTGTGATGAAAAAGACCGGATTCCACGAGTCATGATGTGCTAACAATTGATGTATAAGCTCGTTGAACTTTTCAGCATACTCCACCACTGAATGAGTTTGGTGCAAACGATTAAACTGACGAATCAATTGTTGCAATTCTTCCTTACCGAATCGATCACAAACGGATTCAGCAAAAGTTTCCCAAGTGGTGAAACGGAGGTGCACCTTGGAAGATTGTAACCATCTTAGTGCTCCTCCAATAAAATACATGGTAGCGACATTGACCATCATCTCCGGATGAACTGAGCACACCCTGAAATAAGCCTCACACTTGAGTTGCCAATTCTTCGGGTTGTCACCACTAAAAGATGGAAAATCCATTTTCGGATGGTGAAAGTGGCTTTGATGTCGACTGAATGTTGTTACCCCCTCATACGGCTGCGACAACCATTCATTGCGATCTGTCATAATGTTGGACTGGAATGGTCTGGGCGAAATTTTTTCCCCCATTGCCTTTTCCCTGATTGGGCCTTCCTCCCAGCTGCTGGATGGACCTCGGTTGATTTCCCCCACGGAGGTTGGATCAGGTTTGATTACTGGTGCGGGCAAAATCGGCGGTAGAAATCCCGATCGACCTGGTAGGCCGGAGGCTCGGGTAATCTGGACCATCTGCGATCGCAGCTCCACCACTTCCGCGCGTAGCCCTTCAACAGATTGTTCCATATCAGGTTTCCATTTTTGCAACTCCATAACAGCGGGTTTGATTTCCTCCACTGCTGCTTGGATCGCTTCGCTTCTGGTTTCAAGTTTCTTGAGCGATTCTCCTTGAGCCAAGATGGCCTTGGTCAGATCAGCCAGTTGTTGATCCATCTCCAGCGAACGAACTTGCGCTCGGGTTCGGAACCGTGGGATCTCCAGGACGAAGAGCGGACCGTCGTGACGAAGAACGGTGGCTCTGATACCAGATTTGTTACCGACCTCTTGTGGAGATATGTATTCAACGTATAATCCAAAGTATCAACAAGAGTATAGACGAGTATTGGGATCAAAACCAGAGAAGAAGAGGAGGTTCAGAGGAGGTTCAGGGAAGAAGGGATAGTTCTATTACATCATTCATGCCCGTAATGAATACGGGACCATTGCTTTAAGCCGCCGACAACTCTCGAAGCTGTCGGTGGGTCCGACCTTGCTCCACCGCCAACACTTAGCCAATTCACCGAGCCTACCGCTTCAAAACGCTCATTGGGCCTTCAGAGCCGTTTTCCACCGGTCTTGCTTCCTTCTCTCAAGAACGCATACAGAGCCCATCCGCGCGATAACGAGATCCGGTGGACAATACATGACTGACGCAAGCGGTTTAGGGGGTGTTTGGTATCCTGGCTCTGGTTGGCTCGCACCAGCCCATACAACATCCTAGATGATTGGTTAACTGCATCAACAATCTAGCCAGGCCGGCTCATGCAAAAGGCAAGCCGAGCCAGCCCGACATAAACCGCACTTCCGCCTTCGCATGAAGCAGCCGAAAGCGCGAGCAACAGATACGCCTCGCGAGGATCTCCATGACAACAGATGGCGATGCATCCATCGGCGCAAGGTCGCTTCGCCTCGCCTCGGCGCCTCGCCGCCTCGCCTCCGCCTGCCGCCGCCTCGCTACTCTCAACGCTCTCACCGGCGGAGGTAAGCATGGCGATCGGTGCTCAATGAGGTACCCACCGCTGCCGGCCCGTGCCCCTCTCCTCCTATCCCCTCCTCTCCCGGCCTAGATCTACTTGATCTGTACATTACAGGGGTGTTTGGTATCTGTTAGTTCTAATCATCGCAATTTTGACCCTGTTAGTTCTAATCGAAATTATTCAAGAACAACTCACCGTAGTTTTAGTATCTAAGGATGGTATTATTGATCGCATACTAGTTTAATTTGAATCAACTCCTATTAGTTCTTGATCGCTATTTCGAGGATGGTATACCACTATTTTGTTGATCGCATTTCGACCCGGATAGCGAGATAGCATTTCGACCCGCATTCTTGATCTACATACTTGATCGACATACTTGTTTAATATGAAGCATCAATACTTGATCTGCATATTTGATCTCGCTTTCTTTGCTACCGGTTGGATAATTGTTATCTTTGTTCATCTTTGTTATGCTATTATAACAACTGTATAATTGTGTAAAAAGATGTCCTTGTGATTCGAAATGAGCATTTGGCATTTAGGTGGTGAATTGCTTTGTTGGTAGCAAATGACGTGTTTGATCCTTGATTTCATTTAATTCAATGTGGCACACGATTCTTTGCATTTGTAAGAACAGAATGAAAGCCTGATGTTTACAGTGTAGCATGGTTCAATAAAATCTGCCTGACTAAAGTTTGGATGTAGATTGTTGTATTCAGATATTTTAGTTCTTTTTGGATGACTTATTTGAGACAAGATATTACCCACTTTTTACTGTCTTAGTTCCTTTATGTAGCTGAGAAGGATGTGTGAGTCCATTGACATTTAAGGTGAGGAACTTACTAAGTGTACTTTTATTCAGTCATCATTTTATCCACAGATTTAGTTATCAGTGTCATTTATATTCAGGTAGGACATATGATCTGGGAGGACAAGGTGAGCAAACTTGATCTTAAACTACACGCATAGTTCATAATACTTCATATCAAGTTGTTTCAATAATAACATGTGTTTTGCTCTTTTTACTTGTCATGTCATTTGTAGTGGTTCATACCAAGATATCAAGAAAGACATGTTATGTTTTGCTCCCCACTCAGATTTTAGCTACTCTATGATTTGCATATCCATATTGAAGTGTGATAATTAAAAAAATTCTCTAAGTAAAAATATATTGTGTTTTGGTCTGTACTCAGGCAAGCAGTGAACATCCTCTTGCAAAAGCTGTTTTAAGAACTAGTTTTAAGGACCATGTATCCAAAGTAATCATCATGTTGTCAGGAACTGTGTATATGCTTGCACTTACACAATGTTGTTAAAGAATTTATGTTGCTATTCATATGCTATTTTTTTCTAGTTTACTGCATGATTTCCTGTTTTTTCTTGCACTAACATATGATTGTTTCTTTGTAGGGCTACGAGAGACGAAATTTTAGTTTTAAATGGCAGCTAGAGAATAGCTTGGAGTAAGATTTTTCATCCGGGATAGAATGGGTAGCTGCTGTTGCTGTTCTATGGAGATCATGAGATCATGAAGAAGTAGTAGTTGTTGTATTTGCTCCTGGCCATTTGATAACTTGGAGGGACATGGTCTGCTACATCGTGTCCGAAGCTCATACCACGAGGACAGAGGCAGAGGACATTCCTTTGGATATGCAGGAGAAATCGGGAAGAAGTGTGCTCTCGTTAATTCATATCTTATGGTTTTTATTTTATTTAGCACGTAAATTTTGGCACGTAAATTTTCTTGCATGAATTTGAGGTGTCCATGGTCGAGAATGGGCAAGATTGGAGTTCTTCTTGGATATCAGAGAAATCAGAAGAAGTGTGCTCTCGTTTATTTTTATTTTATTTAGCACAAAAATTTTGGTCCATGAAACAACCAACCAAACAACATCTCAAAGACAACTGCCCAATGAAAGCTTGACCAACCAAACAACATCTCAAGACGGCACTGCTCAATGAAGCTTGACCAACCAAACACCCCATCTTGCATCAACTCAGCCTGGCTCAACTCAGCCTGTATGACTCGTATGGGACAGACTAGTCTCATACAGGGAACCAAACACACCCTTAGGCTCGGTTGGGCATTGCTCGGTTGTTGATCCGGTTGGACAGACTGATGCAATAGCTGGCGGTTTAGTTCAGGTTGATTGGTGGGCAGCGAGTCATGTGGAAAAGGAGCAGATGACTGTGGTTACAGATAGCATCACCAACTTGTGTAATGAAGATTTTACAGAGGTGGTCAGCGACTCATCCAAGTCAGCTATAGTAAATCGGGCCCAGGGAGCTGTTGTCCATGCTTCTGTTGCAGTGGAGGATGGCATTTCGGTTGGTTCTTCAGCAAAGCGTGGAGTGGCAGTGGAGGATGGTACTCAGGCTGATCCAGCAGACAAGCGTGGGGTGGAGAAGGATGTTTTACCTGTCACGGTTAACACTGACAGCAATATGGTTTTGGCAATAAGAAGCTCACGCCATGTAGGGGTGGAGTTAGCGGAACCTCGGCAGAGTGAACGCCTTAAGAAGCAACAGTTCGAGGATGAGGACTTAGTGAGGAAGGCTTTGTGTCGGGCGAAAGTTCGAAATCTCGAAGAAGAACCATGTAAGTCTGAAAATAAATTTTCCTTTTTGTCTTTTTCCGATGAGCAAATTATTGAAAAGGTTGCTAGCATTGTAATTTCATTAGGAGATGATAGTACCGAGATTGTTAATGCGATTAAAAGTATTAAGAATCTTGATTTAGAACGATTAAAAAAAATAAAAGAATAGTAGATGAAGAGATGATTGAGGAGGAGAATCAGAATGTTTGTGATATCTCTACCCTTAATCATTTATGTAGTGATCTAGATGATTTTTTGGTGGCGGACGATTTTACGTTGGCTACAAATAAAAAGAAGTCATCTAGATATGGGAAGAAGAAAGGAAAAATGCTTTTGTTAGGACAAACAAATTATCGTTGAAATGAAAGGTCTTTTTTGGAATAGCAGAGGTCTAGGCGACTTGGCTAAACATCGTTTTATTTGTGAAGTGGTTAAGGAGCAGCACTTAGATTTTGTAGCCCTTCTTGAAACTGGTAAAAAAGACTTTTCAGCTTCTAGTCTTAAGCATCTTTGTGGAGGACGGGAGTTTTTGTGGCATTTTTCTCCACCTCTAGGAAGGTCTGGAGGTATTCTTTTAGGGGTGGACACTCGAGTGTTTGATATAGGATCTATTGATGCTGGTGATTTCTATGTCAAGTTTCATTTAAAAAATCGTGTTGATGATTTTCATTGGATTCTTGTGGCTGTTTACGGTGCAGCTCAAAACCAATTCAAAGAGAAGTTCCTTAGTGAGCTCGTTAATGCCTGTAGAAAGGAATCACTCCCTATGTTAATTGGAGGTGATTTTAATATTATCAGGCACTCAGGCGAAAAAAATAATGATAATATTGTGCACAGATGGCCTTTTTTGTTCAATGCAGTGATTAATAATTTGGACTTGAGGGAAATTAATCTTTCTAGTCGTCAATATACTTGGGCCAATTCGTTAGCTAATCCAACCTTTGAAAAGCTGAATAGAGTTTTAACGAGTACTGATTGGGAACATAAATATCCTTTGGTCACAGTTAATGCCCTTGAAAGATCATTGTCCGATCATACACCTTTACTTTTAAATACGAGAGAGGCCTCCTATCAAGGGAATCAATCTTTTATTTAAATTTGAATTAGGTTGGCTGTCTAGAGAAGGTTTTAAGGAAATGGTGGCGGATGTGTGGAAAAAGGAAAATAGAGGTCACTCTGCTTTACAAATTTGGTAAAATAAGGTTAGAACTCTTAGACAACATCTTCGCGGTTGGGCTAAAAATTGCAGTGGGACATATAAAAAGGAAAAGAAGGAGCTTAACATGTTAATTGATGAGTTAGACAAAAAAGCTGAGTTAGTGGGTCTGACTGATGAAGAGCGTAATTGTAAAAAAGATGCTAATCAGAGGTTGGTCCATCTGTTAAGGGAAGAAGAAATTAAATGGTATCAAAGATCCAAAGCGAAATTTCTTCTGGAGGGTGATTGTAACGTCCGTTTTCGGACGATGCATAGTAGTTACCTTTCCGTTTCATTCTTCGTCGTATTTCAAACCATCAATAATTTCGAAAACCTTTCCTTCCTTTCGGGTTGTGTTTCAAATGTAATTTCGGTAACATTTGAAATTCAATTTGCAAGTTTGAGCTTCCCCTCTATCTTTCGGGCTCAGCCCATTCTTTCCCCAGGCCGAGCCCACTCCAGCCCGGCCCGTTCTCCCCTGCCCTGCCCGGCCCTCTTTTTCTCTCCCCTCCTTTTTCCTGTGCGCCCAGGCCACTGTCATCTTCTTCTTTCTTTTTCCCGTGGCCTGCACCTTCGCCTGCGCCCGCTCGTCCCCTCCTCGTGCGCGTCGCGCTGCCCGCACGTCGTTGCAGTCGTCGCCGCCCTGGAAGACCCGCGCCGCGCGCTGAAGCTCCAAAGCCATGCCGTCTTGTTGCCGCCCCGTCTTGTCGCCGCCAAGCACGTCGCCATGCTCGCTCAGTCACAGCGCCGTGCAAGCGCCACGACGCACGCCCGCGACCACAGAGTCGCCACGAGCCAGACGTCCTCGCGGTGCCTCCTCAAGACTCAAGACGCGTCGTCGCGCCTCGAGCATGCTGGCCGCGCCAGGACCGGACCCCCCTCTCGGCCCCTTGCTCTCCGCGTAGCCTCCCTATAAAGCCCCTTCCCTTGCTTGAGCTTCCACGCCACCCCAAGCAGGTAAGTCCCAGGCGAGCCCAAAGCGCGCTTCCTCCTCGGCGCGCCGCCTCCTCGCCTCGCCGCGCTCGGTGAGCTCCACACTGGGAACGCGTCACGAGTATCCCATGACGCCAAGAACCCAACCCCACCTCCTTCGCCTTCCCGTCGCCAAAGCGGCCCGCCGCGCCGCTTCTTCTTCGCCCAGGCCGCCCACCGGCCAATCCGGCGCCCAACCACCCATCTGCTCCCAGCGCCCAAGGAGCAGCGGTCAAGTAGCGCCCCGCCACGCAGTGCAGCACCGGCTTGTAGGAGCCGCCGCCGCCTCGGGCCTTTGCCTGCGCCGCCTCTCCCGCACCGCCGCGACCTCCGCTATAGTCGCCACCTCATGGCCTCGCCCGCCATCTGCGGCCTCCCGCGCCTCCCCTCGCCGGCACCGCCTCCACCCGTGCCGCTCGCGCGCTTCTCTGCCTCCCCCTCTATTCTTTCTCTGAGAAGGCAGCGAGCAAAACAATTGGGGATGAATTTTGAGTGGCCGCTCTTAACCCCCCTTTGGCTGCCTTGTGGGCCCGCCCGTGGCCGGTGCACCACGCGCCCAAGTGCGCCCATGCGTGGACATGGTCCACGCGGTCACCCCTTAAACCGCACCCCTGCACCGTGGGCTCCACCCGCCAGCATGGCCCTCTCTCTCTCTCCTTTCTTTTATTTCTTGAGTTTTGTTAAAAAGGAGAAACTTCAAAAATTCATATCTCCTCCATTTTAACTCCAAAAATTATGAAATAAATTTCTAAAATTTTGTTAAATCAAGATCTTGCTAATAGCATAGGACTTGATTGATTTGGAGTTCATTTGTTTATTCTTGTGTATTTATTTGCTCTCTTTGCCGTTGTGTCTTTTTCCGGTATTGTCGCCCGATTAGGATTTGAAGACGCCAGTGACCCTCAAGTTGATCAAGACCAAGAGTATCAAGAACCCCTTGCTTTTCACCAAGGCGAGTCAATACTTTGACCATATTGATCCTACATTTTATGCAAATTATATTCGTTTAAATTAGCAAAATTGCATGCTTTATTTCTTTATTAATGTATGTTAAAGCTTAAGGTGGTTAAATTTCCACTTGTTGAATAATTAAATTAATATGCCATCCTTGATAACTTGAATCCATTAATCCTTGTCACCTTAGTAATTATATGGTAATACTAGTTATAGGTTGTACTTAAGCGACATGCTAGTCTTGCTTAAGTACCGGGGTATTAAATACCCCAATCATCATTTCCTCAACATAAAAATGATTTGGGTAGCCATTGGTGGTCCATTGGCTAAAAGGTGTGGAAAATAAATTGGTTTACTCCTCAAAACCCCAATTGCTAGCTCTATCTGGGCGGATGGTGAGGTGGTGGGTGCTCGGGGAGCACATGGATGGTTGGGTTTGTGGAATGAACCGCCCAGATAACCCTAAGGACTTAATCTTGTCACGACCTCCCATGTTAAACAAGTACTACCACAAGTCTGCAAAGTGCAACGTGGCTTAGTAAAGTTATTAAACCTTGGAAGTCATCTCACTGGAGGGGAACGAAGAACGTACAAGTCTTGAAGATACTCGGCTTGGAAGGACACCAAAAGGTGAAGTTACCAGTGCGCTAGTCGTTGTGGCGGGCCATTGCGCTAGTCGTTGTGGTGAACATCCCGCACAACATATGGGCGAACCCGTATGGGTGGAATGACGGAAAGGGCGAGATAGCTAGAAAAGTTATCGTGATTTGCCGCCCAACTACATGACTACGGAATCATGTGGGGTAACGGGTAGACTATCTCTTGTGGGTAAAGTGTGCAATCTCTGCAGAGTCTAAAACTGTTTAAGCAGTAGTGCCTACGGTCAAAAGCGGACATGGGAATCATAACTTGAGTTAGTTCTATTTCAAACAACTTTGTGGGTGGTATAAAAATGGTGGAAGGGCTCACCTAGCCTGTGTTGGATTTTTCTGGCCGTCGAGCTCGATGGGTGTGGTCATTGGAGGCGGCTCAATTAAAGGATGCATTGGTAGAGTTTCACGGATGGAATCTCTACTAAAATAATTATTGCACATGCTCTCTTTAATAAAATGCAATTTGTTAAAATGCTAAGTGATAGGACTTTGTAATTATGATATTTGGAAACTGGCTTTCGCAAATAAAAGAACATGAGCCATCCTTGTTAAGCCTTGCATGTATATAATTGCATTGTGTGTTGGCTCGCGAGCACGGTAGTAGTGCTCATTCTCGCTTCTCCCCCAACCCTTCAGATAATGAAGACGACGGAGACTACGCTTTCTACGACGGCCCAGGAGATGATGGACAAGGCTATGACGAGGAGTAGTATAGTTCTGTAGTTTAGGTCTCGCCCAGTCTAAGTAGACTCGTTGGTACTCGCGTACAACTGATATTATCCAACTCTTGGTTAATATCCGTCAGTACCTGTGTTACCCGATCGCTTGTTCGTGTGAGATGAGCCCTACTCGCCTTTTGCTTCCGCTGTAGTTTACGTTGCTTTTATGTGATGTAATCCATTTGGCCTTTCGCCCTTTTGTAAACTTCGACCCGACGTGGTCTATGTCACTCAGTTGGTTGTAATATTTAATATTTCAGTTCACGCTTGTATGAATGATTCAGCAATGTGTACTGTGAAGTGCTAGCTATTGATCCAGGGAATAGCATCGTAATTTCACAGAGGATTTGCATTCTCAAAATCCGGGTCCGACAGTGATAGAAATACAAGATTCTATCATATGATTGCGAATGGTAAACATAGAAGACAACGAATTTTTCAGCTCGATCAAGAGGAGGGGATAATTCGTGGAGATATACAATTAAAGAAGTATATCACCAATTATTATAAAGGTTTGTTTGGTCCTACCGAAGTCAATCAGTTATCCATGATTGATTCGTTTAGGATTGATATACCTTAAGTTTCGGATATTGAAAATAATACTCTTATAGAATCTTTCACTGAGAAGGAAGTGAAAGAGGCGATCTTTCAAATGTAAAAGAACAAAGCGCCGGGGCCGGATGGCTTTCCAGCGGAGTTCTATCAGGTGTTTTGGGAAGTTATTAAAAATAGCTTGATGGACATGTTTCATGAGTTTCACAGTGGCTCTTTGTCTCTATATAGTTTGAATTTTGGGATTATTATTCTGCTTCCCAAAAGAACGAATGCTCAACAAATATAACAATATAGGCCTATTTGTCTCCTTAATGTTAGTTTTAAAGTGTTTACTAAAGTGGCTACTAATGGAATTATTGGTGTCGCTAATAAGGTTGTTAGATCTTCACAATCGGCGTTTATGCCGGGAAGATTTATTCTTAATGGAGTAGTCATCCTTCATGAAACCATCCATGAGCTTCATAAGAAACAATTGGATGGAATAGTTTTCAAAATAGATTTTGAGAAGGCTTATGATAAAGTAAAGTGGCCGTTTTTACTCCAAACTTTGAGTATGAAAGGTTTTTCACCTAAGTGGTGTGCCTGAGTGGAACATTTCATTAAGGGAGGGAGTGTTGGAATAAAAGTCAATAAGGATCTTGGGGCTTTCTTTCAAACTCAAAATGGTCTTAGGCAAGGTGACCCTATGTCCCCAATTCTTTTTAATATTGTGGCAGACATGCTTGCCATTTTTATTTCAAGAGCTAAAGAAGAAGGTATGTTATCAGGTATAATTCCTCACTTGATGGGTTGTCAATTTTACAGTATGCTGATGACACTATTTTATTCCTGAATAATGATATAGAACAAGCAAAAAAATCTCAAACTCATTCTTTGTCTTTGAACAATTATCAGGTTTAAAGATTAATTTTCATAAGAGTGAGATTTTTTGTTTTGGTAAAGCCAAAGAAGTTGAACAACAATATACTCAGCTATTTGGTTGTGATGTGGGTACCTTTCCTTTCTGATACTTAGGTATTCCAATTCATTACAGGAAATTACGGAATAGTGAATGGAAAGGGGTTGAAGATTGAGTCGAAAAGAAACTTAGTAGTTGGAAAGGAAAAAATTTATCTGTTAGTGGAAGACTAGTTCTTATTAACTTGGTACTCAGTAGTCTGCCAATGTTCATGTTATCTTTTTTTGAGGTTCCTCGAGAAGTTCTTAAAAGACTAGATTATTATCGATCTAGATTTTACTGGCAGAGTGACAGTCATAAACACAAGTATAGGTTGGCTAAATGGAGTGTAGTTTGCACGCGTAAAGAGCTGGGCGGTTTAGGCATCCAAAACTTAGAGGTTAAAAATAAAGGTTTACTAGGGAAATGGTTGTTTAAGCTACTTAACGAAGAAGGGGTTTGGCAATCTTTGCTAACAAAGAAATATATGGGTGAAAAGAGTCTTTCACAGGTGGTTGTTAAACCTGAGACTTCTCAATTCTGGTCGGGTCTAATGAAAATTAAAGATCAATTTCTTCACTTTGGTACATTCCAAGTTAAAAACGGAATGCAAACTAGGTTTTAGGAAGATATTTGGCTAGGCGAGTCTCCTCTAAAATGTCAATATCCTACACTTTATAATGTAGGGAGGAGAAAGAATGATAATGGTTATGCGAATTAGGTCGCGTCCTCCACTCGATTGCATGTGGGCATATTGGGTGACCTCCACCGGATGTTTGGTTTCCGCTACAAGCTTCCTTTTGTTGTTAAGCCCTGCGTGGCAAACTTTGTAAGACTTGACCATAAGGTCCTTTTGCTATTTAATATTAATTTGTCTGCTTCATCTGTAGTTTGGTGTACGGTTTTGATTACACCAATGTTGCGACTGTATGCACTAGCTACTGATCCAGGGAATAGTGCGGATGTACACAGAGGGTCTAGGATCCGGAGATCCAGGGTCCCGACAAAGGTGGTATCAGAGCTGTGTCGACTGTAGGACATAACAGTAGTTAGCATGGTCATTTAGTCAAGACTTCAAAATTTTATTTTATAAATCAAACCAACAATTAACTTGAATAGTATTCTCCTCTCATCTTACTCTATTCCTCCTCATCCTATGCTAATCTTCCCTTATTCCATTCTCAAGGTCTCACTTCTTATCTTTGCTGAACTTTGTTTCTGAATGTAAAGTGACCCTCTTATCTCGATAATCTCTATAGAATCGAGCTTTGCTTGAAGTCGCCCACCCACATAAGATAGATTAGTAGTGTTGTTACCCTTTTTCAATTTCAGTGTCGTTTAGTCCGATAGATAGGATCCTCGGCTTGAGTTTTGTTGCTTCTTATAGCTTTCCGGCTATTGTTCGTTGGGTTAAACCGACTTTCCCTAGTTAGGTTGTTCTATCTCTCTCCCTTGATCTTGCTCGTCTTTGTGATTTTCCCTCTCACCTACTATGCTTTCTTCCTCGTGTCTTTTAAACCTGGGAAGACTTGTGCAGATGGTTCAGACCCGCAGCTCTACAAGT
Organism: Phyllostachys edulis; assembly: GCA_036346405.1. NCBI lineage: Eukaryota > Viridiplantae > Streptophyta > Magnoliopsida > Poales > Poaceae > Phyllostachys > Phyllostachys edulis. Next base: position 35,053,142 of record CM070552.1, read on the forward strand.
CAAGAAGAACCCCTTCCGCCACCACCTCCTGGTCTACCCCAAATGAACCTGGAACAGATGATGGCCATGCAACTGCAACTACTTTAGGCACTTGTTCAGAATCAAGTTAATCAACCTGCACCAGCCCCAGCTCAAGCTCCAGCCTTTCCACCTCAGTCCAGACTTGGAGAGTTCATGAGAACTAGGCCGCCCATTTTCGCCGGTTCAATTGATCCACTAGAAGCTGATGACTTGTTAAAGGATGTTGAGAAGAAACTTATCTTGGCTCAGTGCAATGATCGGGAGAAAGTCATCTATGCTGCCCACCAACTCAACAAAGATCAAGAAGAACTCGGTGGGAAAATTATCACTGTGACCCGTCGAATGTTCAGGATATATCTTGGCAGGAGTTTTCGGTTGCTTTCCATATGGCGCACATTCCTTTGGGAATGATGGAGATGAAAAGGCGAGAGTTCCTTAAACTGCAACAAGGCAATCTTAGCGTGTCAGAGTATCTCAACCAATTCACTCAACTGTCAAGGTATGCACCGGAAGACGTTGCAACTGAAGAAGCTAAGATCTGGCGTTTTATGGAAGGACTTAACCCCAACCTCAAAGTACAATTGGTGTCAATCGACTACCCCAATTTCCAACAGATGGTCAACAAAGCCCTGGTGCAAGAAGATGCTCAACGTCAGCTGTACGAGTCCCGTAAGAGGAAGATGGTGCAGCAAGAGTCTCATCAAAACCATCCATAGAGATTCAGAATGGATGTACAACATCCCGTTCGTTTCACTCCTCCTGTCGCATTCAGAACTACCGCACCAACACCTCACCTAGCTGTTTCAAGATTCAGCAACAACAACCAACCTCAGGGAAGCAACAATCCAGCCCCTTACAGATGCCACCAGATAGGTCATTATGCTCACAGTTGCCCACAGAAACGTCGAGCCATGACTCCAATTCCATTCAACTTGGGAGCTACACCAGCCAAAATCACTATCCCAGGAGCAGGCCAAGGAACACCACAGATCCCAAATCAGCCACCAAGACTCCAGCTCCTTCTGCAAGAGGTCAAGTGAATCAAGCCACCTTGCCAAAGGCAACCATTTCGAGCTTCATTCCAGGTAAGATCGAGTCAGATTAGTTTTCGTTTCGGTTCTGCCTCACTTAGAAGGGAACTAAGTTCGGTCCAATGAGCAGAGGCCGAGTTTTCAAACCTAATCTTTAGTCAGCTCGAATCTCGGGGTCGAGATTCTCTTTAAGGGGTGTAGGTTTGTAACATCCCAAAATTCCTGAGTTTTTGAAATTTTCAAAACTTTAAAAAGTAACCATTTGCTTTTACTAATTTGCCAAAGCTTAACTTGTAATTTAGAATTTTAAAAGTGATTTAATTTGAATTAATTAAAACTTCAACTAATTCAAGTTGGTTTAGTTGAGTTTGGTTGGATTTTAAAATTGGTTTTTCCCTTTGCCTTATGTTAAAAATAATTACTTGCAAAAATTAAAAGCAAAAGTTAAGCTGAAAATATTTTTATTAAGTTCCATATAATTCAAGGATTTCGTGAATTTTCCTAGAATTTTGGATGACTTTAGCTATTTTCTAAAAAGGTTTTTGCTTTTCTGGTATTTTCTAAAATCAAAAATCCTTAAAAATCTCTTTAAGCCTCTTGGGCCGAATTCCTTGACTTTGTTCTGTTTTCCCGTCAGCCCACTTCACTGCCCACCTCGCAAAGACAAAGACTCGTCGGACGGTGGCAACCCGCGTCGCCATTATCTCCTTCTCTCTCTGATTGGTGGGCCCGCCTTGTCAGCGCCCTCCAGGTCATCTTCTTCCTCCCGCCAGCGCCACGCCCGTGTCTGCCTCGCCGTGAATTTTGCCGCGCCGCGCCACTCCCTCGCCATGCCCTAGCAGCCTACCCCATCCCGTCTGGTCACGCCGCCCTTCCCCGCATCCGCCGCAACCGTGCGCCCCGCTTTTCCCCCTCCTCCGCGCGGTCAAGCCAGCACCCATCGCTCGCCATTAATGGCCGACAAGCCCTCCGCGTTGTCCTCCTCCTCTGGCCATACCCGTGCCTATTTAAGGAGCGCACCAGGACCGCCTTGAGCCCCTCTACCTCCTCCCCCAACTCACTCTCCCTCTCTCGCCGTCCTTTCGCCGGATTTCGCGAAGAAGCGCCGCCGCGTGGAGCTTTCAACCACATCCACTGCCAACGTCGAGCCTCCTCCGGCGCCATCGACCTCGCCTCCGGCATCACCAAGACGAGGGACACCCCGTGCGCACCTACCCGTCCCCGGAGCCCTACCGGAGCGCCGCCACCGCCGCTTTCTCTCCTCGCCGACGACCTTCCCGTGCCACCGCGTCCTCCAAACCGTGAGCATCGTGTTCGCCTTGCCGACACCTAGCCGCTGGTGCCCTCGCCGCCGGCCATCTCCCGACCTATCATGGCGACCCTTGGCTCCGTCTGCGCGCCGCTTCAGCATGTGGCGATCGAGGTGGCGCCACCTCAGCGCCGCGTGGCGCAACGTCAACCCTCCGCTGACATGTCAGCTCCGTCAAGCCCAGTCAGCGTCCGTGTGGCATTTAACCGATTTTCCCGTTGAAAAATAATTCGGAAAAATTAGGAAAATATCCATTTCATCATTTCATGTGTTTTCCCACTTCCTTTGGCCATAACTTCCTCATTCGAACTCCGATTCGAGTGATTAAAATTTCTAAATTCATTATCTTCCTATTAGTATTTATTTGGTATTGTTTTATTTATTTAGCTTTGTTCACACGTATAGATTCTGGTGTTTCGGAAGACTTCGTGGACCCGACGACCGAAGCATCTCTACTCTTCAACGAAGGCAAGTCGTAGACCTTTGACCATATTGAACCCATCTTTATAAAAGCATATTGTTTGATATAAACATGCATCGCTAATTTTATAATAAACGGTTTTGGGAATTTGTTAATTACCTAATTGCCATTACGCCTCCTTGATAATTTGTGAATAACATGTATCCTTGAATGACATAATCCTTGGACACCTTAGGATGGTTAATTATGAGTTGGACATTATTGTACTACCAATATGGGTACGCTTTATTGCTTAGTCATGCTCTAGTAGACGTTGGTCTCGATCTCATGATTCAATAAATATTAATTTGCCCTAGCGCACATGGTTTGTGGCTTGTGTAGTAACGACCTGTGTTGCTGATAATGCGAAGTGTGGCCTGTGTGTTGACACGGCATCTGTTGCCGCCATAACTAAATTTTTGTGTGCTGGGACTGGTGGTCCTTTGGCCGGGTTGAACCCAACAATGATAATCTTGACTAAATGAGCTATGGAATTGTGGCAACGCCACTGTTGATAAATTTGGTGTGCCATGGTAAGGCTTTGTCACTTGGCCGGGTTGAACGAAAAAGAATTAAGCTCGGGCAAGTGGTTGGATGGAAAAGGAGGAATGTGCGAGGCAATGCGGGAGGCATATTATTAGGGTACGGGAGGTACTTAGGTGCACGAGGCACATGGAATGCGGAAAGCCTCACCTGAGCAACCACTAAGGACTTAACCTTGAACCATTGATCTGGGCCTTAACCGTACAACCACATGTCTAGACTGGGATAGACCTGGCCAACTAATTAGCAATGTTTTGGTTCGAATCTGTCAAAGGTTGATAAGCGGCGCAAGAGGGGGCCCAGAATGGCAAAACCTCAGCGGGCAGATCTGAGTTAAAATAGAGCTTTGTAAAAGCCTTGTCACGTACTCTAGACTACTTACCTAAGGCAATGAGCGGTGGCATAGATATATGTCGAATAAACTAGAGAATTCGTGTCTTGTGGGTCAAGCTGTACAACCTTTGTAGAGTGTAAAACTATTAGATGTGTCCCCGGTTATGGACATGCCCGGTGATTTCACGCAAGGGGTAGACTTTTGTCGAAAATGTTGGAATGGGTTGGTCGAATCTTGTAGATGGTTGTTGGTTGGGAAGTGAACGGGGTGTTCACTAGTTGTTTCAAAGAAAATTGATTACTTATGTATTAATCTTTTAAATTGGGCTTTGCAATCTACTTATTGTATTTACTGTCAAATATTGCTTTCTGCAAAATAGCCATAAAGCTATCCTTGTCAAACCTTGCATGAATATTACTTGCATTCATTTCTCTGCGACTTGCTGAGTACATTCAAAGTACTCACGGCTTTATGCCATCTGGTTAATCAGTCACTGAAGAAGAACCTGGAAGCAACGAGTTCTATGAAGAAGACTTCTTTGAAGACTATGCGAATTAGGTCGCGTCCTCCACTCGATTGCCTGTGGGCATATTGGGTGACCTCCACCGGATGTTTGGTTTCCGCTGCAAGCGTCCTTTTGTTGTTAAGCACTGCGTGGCAAACTTTGTAAGACTTGACCATAAGGTCCTTTTGCTATTTAATATTAATTTGTCTGCTTCATCTATAGTTTGGTGTTCGGTTTTGATTACACCAATGTTGCAACTGTGTGCACTAGCTACTGATCTAGGGAATAGTGCAGTTATACACAGAGGGTCCTGGATCTGGAGATCCGGGGTCCCGACAGAGAGTCTTTGCTCTTCCATTATCTAAAAAAGAAGGCATGTACTAGCTAGTCCTTGTATATTAATTGAAATAGTTTCCACTATTGAATGGATGAAAGCAATCTGCAGTGGAGCACAAATTTGGATCATTCACGACGTGTGTGTTAAGAAATCTAGGCCCGGACTTTGCAGGCCTGGTCTATGATAGGCTCCTTATCTATCGGTAGATTATAAATAGGACAGGACCTTCAATCATTGTACGTGCTTTTGTGAAAGAGAAATAAAGAGAAGAAAGAAGTCTCTCAATATCTATGTGTTCAATCTACTATTTGTTCTTGCATTGTTCTATACGATTATATGCTTGTCTACGAGGTGATCGCTCGGACTGGACTCGCCAACGACGGTTTCTCAACACGTTATCAGCACGATCGACGCCGGCTTACCTTTAGGCCTACTCTACTCGGATCGAAAGGTAACTGTCGTAGCACGACGCTCGTAGATAAATCGCATTCTCTAGATCGCTTTCAATTCCGCAAATTTGGCTTTCTAGATTATATCCTACGATTCAAATCCGCTCTAATCTACCGTGAGCCGACTTGACATCGCCGGCACAATACCGATCGGTAGGTTGCATTAAGGAGTAGATGTCGATTGCACTGTGGATTGTATATTGCAAATCTGCTCTAATCTACTGTGAGCCGACTTGAAGTCACCGACCAAGCCGGTCGGTAGATTACATGAAAAGAGTATATGATGGTTGCACTGTTCATTGATGAACAGTAAAAGAACCCAACCGACGCAACCCGTCTGCGGCCGTCGTTGCCGCCGATCTGCCGTCGACCACCCGACGTAGTCTGCGCCGCCAAATCTGGAGCCGTGCCATCGCCCGACTGCAGCCGCCTCCCGCCCCCAGACGCCAGTAGTGTCGAAGGTCGTTGCTCGTAGCGTCGCCAGAACATCGCCGCGGCCGTTGCTCGACCTCCCGCATGAGGCACCGCTGCTATCCCCTTCGGCCCTCCAGATGAGGCGCCGCCGCCAAAGATCCACACTAGCCGCCCCTCGCGCCACGCCCGACCCCGCCGCACTCAAGAAGACCGCAGTCTCTGCGTGCACCGATCGCCACCTCCGCATAGGCATTGCCGTACTCCGCTGCACTGGCGTCGCCACCACCTCCAGTGGCGCTAGGGTGCGCTAAGGGAAACCCTAGCGCCCATATGAAGCTATCGGCCATTGGGCCGGATTGGGCCATCGGGGCGCAGCCCAAAACCGAAAAAGGTCGAATAGGATCCAAAATTGACGGGTTAATGTGAGCTTATCCATGCGGTTAGGCACTCTTCAAATAGGAATCCATTTTCTAACCGGCTTTCGTGCTTTGGTGAGTCGTCCGAGATCCTTTCGATGACCTATGTTGTGTTGAGGGGATATCTATATGATCCGATCGATTGCATAAGACCCGTGGTAGCAATAGAACGGGGAAAGTACACAGAAAAGACAGTTCTTTTCAATTTTGATTATCTATATATTAGTTCGGCCCAAGACTAATCCGGGAAAGAAAAAAGGAAAAATCCTGATTTTTTTTGCAAAAAGGTCCTCGGATTTCCTAAAAATTATGCAAGAAAATTTCTCAGAATTGAAATTTAGCGGTTTAGCCCCTGAAAATTGCTGAATTCACCGAAAATTCATATTCCAGTAGAAAAGTGCCTCGGGAATTCAATTTTTGAACTTTTGAAGCATGTTTAACTCTGTTATTATTATTTCTGTGCAATTTATATATTGTATTTACTGTTTTTATTATCTGTGATTGTTTATATTGCTTTTAATCACTGAAAATAGCAGTAAATCATGAAAAATGCATAGAAAAATACGGGAACATTATGAGAATTTTGCAACCATTTTATGCAAATTACCAGCAATAATCTTATGAACTCTTTGCAGAAATATTCAGATGATTGGCATCACGATCCGAGAGTTCGAAGAGCTGGCCCAATATGGCCAAAATTACTTGACTTGGGCCTCTGACGTCAAGATCGTACTTGGGGCCAAGAAGCTCTGTGCTGCTATCGGATTTGGCACCTCGAAGGATGCCACTCCAACTGCTGAGAAAAGTGATCAGGCACTTTCACTTCCTTAGACACCATCTCTGCCTAACGCTCAAGAATGAGTATATGGTAGAGAAGAAAGCACTAGCTTTGTGGACCGCACTGAAGACGTGGTTCAAGAAGCTGAAGTACACCATTCTTCCTCGGGCAGAGTAGGAATGGACTCGACTACGTTTTGCAAACTACAAGACCGTGTGAGAATACAATTCTGCATTGCACAGAATTTGTACCAGTCTTCAACTTTGTGGTAAGGTAACCACAGATGAGCAGAAGATTGAGAAGACTCTCTCTACCTTTCACCCGAATGCTGTGCAATCCGCACGCAACTATTGTCAAGACGGCTACAAAGAGTATGCCGAACTGATTGACATCATGCAAGTTGCGAAAGCTCAAGATGGTGTTCTAAGGAAGAACTACATCTCACAATCATCTAATAGCAATGTTGGCCATGAAGCCAATTCAAGCAGCTACGTGGTGAGGAAGCCTCACTCAAAAGAAAGAGGCAAGAAGGGTAAGATCATGGGTCACAAGGCCAAGCCAAATGCTCAAGCCAAGAAGGGCGGACAAAAGAAGCGCGATGACAAGCCCTATGGCCAGTAAGACCAAGGATGCTACAAATGTAGCACATGGGGCATTGGTCATGGGTTTGCCATGAGTCGCAGCACGTCATTGATACTTTCCAGTCTAAGAAGACGGGCAAAGGATAGCATGAGGCACACCTCGTCATTGCAGGCATGGAGGATCCACAGCCATTAGTTAAACTTATGGATGTGGACAGCCCGATAGCAGCCCCCATCTCCCCTCCTTTGGACATCGCAGCGGCCGCAGTCGTAGTTTCCCAAGAGGAGAAGATCGCCATGGAGCAGATTCAGGCAAAAGTTTCTTCGTACTTCGCTGATTCAATCTAGTGCACGCATTGCACTTAGATCTTTTTATAGTCATTTGCAGTTTATGGTTGTGATGAAACATTGAATTATTAAATAATGGTTGTAAGCTCTAAAAGAGCAAAACATTAAATTCTTATGATGAGTTCTGCAATGTTTGATTTTTTCGTATTTATAATAGCAAGTTATGTTCTGTTTTTGGAGTATTTTATTTATGTGTGGATTGCTTCCTACCTCATATTAATAAATACTTTATATCAGAACACGTGTGACGCCCTATGGAGGAAGTGTGTTTAGCGGATAGCGGTACAACGAATCCCATCTTGAGAGAGAAGAAATTTTTTCAGTCGATCAGCAAGAATGCTGGTGGTCTTACGACAATTGTAGGCAGCAATACTTATATAATAGGCTCCTGATGGGCACAATTATGGTCATTGAAGAAGTCTTGTTGTATCCAGAATCGACTAGAACTCTCATAAGTTTTAAGGATATTCGCGCTAACGGTTTCCACGTAGAGACTGAAACAGAGTATGGTAAGGAATACCTGCTCATTACAAAGCGTGAAGAAAGTGGAAAAATGGTATTAGAGTGACTTCTTTCATATGAAACTGGGCCATACTATACTAATATTAAGGCACATGCAGCCTATACTGTCGTGAAAACCATATTTAGAAGCTCTGAACTTTTCTATCTCTGGCATGGTAGATTACACCACCCAGGTCTTAGGATGATGAGAAATATAATTAACAATTCTCAAGGACATAATATCAATGAAAAGAATTTCCCGAATCAAGAAGATTTTGTGTGCCTCGCATGTGTCACCGAGAATTTAATTACTAGACCTTCTACTCTGAAAGTGAAGGATGAAATCCCTGCATTCCTATACCGTATCTAGGGAGACATTTGCGGTCCTATACAGCCCCTGTTAGGGCCATTTAGGTACTTTATGGTGCTCATCGATACTTCCTCGAAATGGTCGCACGTATGTTTATTGTCTACGAGAAACCACACTTTTGCAAAGCTGATCTCGCAGATAATTAAAATTAAAAAAAATTTCCCTGATCATCATATGAAGTCCATCAGAATGGACAACGCCAGAGAATTTACTTCAAAGGCATTTGATGATTGTTGCATGGCAATGGAAATTACCGTTGAGCATTCTGTACCACATGTCCACACCCAGAATAGACTAGCAAAGGCATTAATTAAAAGAATTAAATTTATTGTCCGACCGCTTTTGCAGAATTGTAATTTACCAACTACATGCTGGGGACACGCAGTCCTGCACGCATCAACTCTCATCAATTTTAGACCGTCGGCATATAACGTCCATTCACCTATGCAACTAGCGCAAGGATCAGTACCGAAAATTTCTCATCTTCGCAGATTTGGTTGCAAGGTTTATGTACCTATACCACCACCACAGCGAACTGCAATGGACCATCTCCGAAAGTCTGGGATATACATTGGTTATGAGACAACATCCATAATCAGGTATTTGGACCCCATGACTGGAGATTTGCATACAGCCCACTTCGCTGATAGTATATTTGATGATGATAGTTTCCCGTCATTAGGGGGAGAAAATCAACCCCTTGATGAAAAATATCGGGAAATAATATGGCAAGCTACAGGAATCCATGCACAAGACCCACGCACTAGTGAAGCAAATAGAGAAGTCCAGAAGATAATTGATTTGCAAGCATTAGCGAATCAACCGCCTAACCACTTTAGTGATTTGAAGAGCGTGACCAAGTCGCATGTGCCTGCATGCAATGCACCAGAGAGGGTTGAAATACCAAAGAAAATTGAAGATACCCATAATCCCGTCTAGAGGCCTCATAATAAAAGGACGAGAACTCCAGCCCCCCGAATCCCAAGTAACCAGGACGCTTGGCAAAAAAGGATAAGAAGGATTTGACATAGCCGATCACTGAAGTTCCCCAGAATCAGAAGAGGAGCCAGTTGAGACCTGGCACCAGTATGGAATCTTCAGAAAAAAGCATACCGAATTTGAACATTCCCACGCAGAGAGATATCAGTATGGATGTATGTACACACATCGAAGCTAAAAAACTAAAGGGACTTGCCCCCCGTAAATGGAAGCAATGGCGGGCAAGTAGAAACGTTAGAAGAATCGCTCCATAAAGAAATAGTTATAAACTATGTGACTACAGGAGAATCTATGAATAGGACAATAGCCAATGTCGATATTTATTTTGCAAAGAAAATTGTCACAATCATCGATCTTGATCCAAAGCCTACATCGCTCGCTGAATGTAAGAAAAGATCAGATTGAAAAGATTAGAAGAAGGCAATACTGATTGAATTATTATCTCTGAATAAAAGAGATGTGTTTGGGCCTGTAAGCCGCACGCCTCCCCATGTGCGCTCCGTAGGGCACAAGTGGGTATTTGTTTGAAAGAGAAATAAAAATAATGAAGCTGTAAGATATAAAGCAAGGCTCGTTTCACAAGGTTTCACTCAATGACCAAGAGTTGATTATGAAAAAACATATTCCCTGGTCATGGGTGGAACCACCTTTAGATAGTTAATCTCAATGGCAGTAAACTTGAATTTAAAAATAAAATTGATAGATGTGGTAACTGCATATCTTTATGAAAACTTGGACTCGAACATTTATATGAAGGTACATGAAGGCATCCATGTCCCGAACCAAGACAGAGCAAATAGAAATTTGTACAATGTGCAACTCAAAAAGTCACTGTACGGACTTAAGTAATTAGACAGAATGTGGTATAATCGCTTAAGCGACTTTCTATGTAAGAAAAGCTACACGAACAATGAGGATTGTCCCTGTGTATTTATACGATGATCCCAGGATAGATTTTGTATAATCAAAGTGTATGTAGATGATCTGAATATCATCGGGCCCTGGAAGATATTAAAAAAGCAAGCTCTTACCTGGAGTCGGAGTTCGAAATAAAAGATTTGGGAAAAACCAAATATTATCTAGACTTGCAGCTTGAGCATGCCCCTTGATGAGGATTAAAATCTCTATGTATTTCCTTAATACATAGTTAAAGACTGTACGTCTTCATGGTCGTAACCTCGAATGCTAACGACCCCCTGTGGTCGTAAGGATTTCAGAGGATACATAATGGGTACCCTGGTCGAATGAGGTCCTGTACCCAGTCCCTGACCAGATGACTGCTCGTAGAAGTAATGAACTGGCATCTGAATTTAACTCTAAGTATATTATTTACCGTGTGATGAATAGAACACATGTCGTATTTGCTCCATACCACACGATGCTTCGTGGTCCTAAGACACTGATAATAACCACTATACGGTTTAGTGTCTCACAGACACTTAACCGATGATTAGTTATTGTTTTATTAATTGTAACCAACCCTCCAACCGGACGCATCACTTCTAACAGGCATCTTCTCCAAGAGTAACTGTCACCCCATTCGATGGTTACTTAAAGACGGAGCGCGGAGGAACAAGGGCATAGGATTTGAAGCATCACAATAAGCATTAGACCCATGTTTCAAGTCTAATTCAACAACATAGTAGGCATTACGCTTAGTGTAATTAGGATTAGTCCACTGCCAGCCGAAGGCATCCCCTGTAATAGCCAATTTATAGCAATAAAGAGTAGTCACATTCTCTCCCATGGACTCTTTATCATTTTCCTCTATTTTTTTTGTAAGATCGACGACTCGATCGTCGACACCCCTGAATGGATATTAGTGCATACGTCAACCTACACTCAAAAGGTATTAGAATGGTTCAGCTTTGAAAAGGCATACCCTTCAAAAGTGTCAATGGTCGGGAGATCTTTTTAGCAAGATAAGGATCCGTACAGACCTAAAGAAGAGGGGGAGGAAGTCCTAGGACCGAAATTCTCATACTTAAGTGTTGTAGGAGCACTCGTGTATTTAGAAAACTATACTAGACCGGACATTGCATTTACCATGAACTTATTAGTAAGGTATAGTACAGAACTTACCAAAAAGCATTAGTAGAGAATAAAGGACATCTTCCGATACCTCCAATGAAGCAAAAGACCTTATTCTGTTCTACAGAAAGAACCAAGACCTAACTATGAATGGCTATACAGATGTCGAGTACTTGTCAGACCCGCATACAGCCAAGTCACAAACAGCTATGTATTTCTATGTGGTGGAACTGCAATTTTATGGAAATCGTCCAAGCAAAGTCTTGTATCAATTTCGACAAACCACTTAGAAATCATAGCACTGTACGAGGCCTCGCGAGAATGTTTTTGGCTTCGGCGGATGATTCACCACATCCAACAGTCATGTGGATTGAATACCTCGCAAACTCCCACTATTATCTATGAAGATAATTCATCTTGTGTTGCATAAGTGTAGATGGGTTATATGAAGAGTCAACTCACAAAACATATCAACCCCAAGTTCTTCTATGCTCATGAATTGCAAAAGATGGACGAAATCAACGTATTGCATACTAAGTCATGTGAAAATTTTGCAGATTTATTCACTAAGTCACTTCCACCATCTAGCTTTGAAAGGTGCATACGTGGAATTGGAATGATGAGACTTAGAGAAGTGCATAATTCAGCGGGGATCTTCACGAACTCATTATTGAAACTTGATCACGAAGATCGAGTGCCCAAAAAATAAATCCTAGAGATTAAATAAAAATGGGTGGGTTGTACTCTTTTTCCCTTGACGAGTTTTTCTGAAGTTTCTCGGCTAAGGTTTTTAATGAGACAATTCGTGCAACACAGCAGACACTACTACAGAAAAGGTAATCATAGATGGTTCAAAATTGTCATCATAGATGGTTTTTTGAACCGTTTGACCTTTTGGGTTAATGATACTACGAGGTAATCACAGACGGTTTTTTAACCGTCTGTGAAAAAAGTTATCATAGATGGTTTTGAACAGTAACCGTCTGTGATAGTCAGTTATCACAAACGATTCTTGTTCAGAACCGTATGTAAAAATAGACTATCACATACGGTTTTTTAGTAAAAACCGTCTGTGATAGTTTTTCCTACTGCAAAAAAAAATCAAAAATTTTTTTAACCAAACCAATCAATTGCTAGAACAGTAGTTTCCATATGCTATTTCGATAATTTGCAAGAAGGTAATTAAAATACTTTCTCAATCAATGGCTCACTCTCTGACAAGGATGAGGTCGAGTAGAGGCGTCCATCTCGAATCGAATCGACCTCCCTTATCGGCCACAGATGGGGGTCCTCATTGAGAACGAAATCTGATAAGATGGAGGGAATGAAATGGCCAGATCTAACGGTACTGGTCGAGCTGTAGCGCCCCGCTCACCGGAGGCGCCGTGAAACAGTCGGTTGTGTCTTCTCGCCGAACCGCGCTGAGGAATCGAGGGCGATCGCCGGAGCTCGGTGTGGGGAGGGGAGAGGGAGAGACTGATGGAAGACAAGGCGGGAGTGGGTATAATATATATAAGGATAGCGCCAAAACATTTCGCCTCCCGCGCAAGCGTTCAAAAAATTTCACGAATCACAAGCGGTTTCAAACAAAAACCGTCTGTGATGAGCTAATATCACAGACGGATCATATTAAAAACTGTCTATAATAAGTATCTCTGATTTTACCATGGCTTGAAATCATTAACACTCTGATCATGGTATGGCTTGGAGAAGAAAGAAAATCCCCCATATGTCTGTGTTTAATCTACTATTTATTCTTGTATTGTTCTATGTGATTTTACGCTTATCTATAATATAATTGTTTGAACTGAACTTACAGCAACGGTTCCTCACAGTGTGAACCTCAAATGTCATATGTGCCGCTACACAGAGCCCTTTCACACAGGCAACTACCGAAATCCAATCCACAACCGTCGATACAAACCACTCGTATTTTCAGATTATTTATATTTAATCGCCGGCCGGCTAGTTGGTCAGATATATCTGACGTGATTGTATTGCCACTCCTATGAGTCGCGCGCGTATCACGGCAGATATCTCTGACGTGATGTATTGCCACTCGGTTGTTTTGTGGTGGAGTATTTTACCGCCATGCCAGGTCGTCAAGGCCAGCGTGACTTTCCCACCATGCTTACCCACTCTTCGTCTCTTCGTCCAGTGTACTTGTGCATTCCTCGTATCCTGACGCTAAAGCAGCACTTACATCATCCACTCTCTACTTCCCAAGTACCTGCGCTGGCTAGCTCTTCCATTTGTCCACCATGCCTCTCCTCATCACCGTCTTCGGCCTCCTCTTCGCGCTGCACACTCCTACATGTTGCACGGCGATGGACACCATCTCAGCTGGGCAAGCACTCGCCGTCAATTCAGGCTTGTCTCCGGCAACGCGAAGTTCGCGCTTGGCCTCTTCCCAACCGCCAGTATGTCCTCCCACAATGCTTCGAACTGGTATCTAGGCATATGGTTCAACAGAGTCCCAAAGTTAACAACAGTATGGGTCGCCAATGGAGATAAGCCTGTCACTGGCTCCACTTCGCCGGAGCTCGCAATCTCCGGTGATGGGAACCTAGTCATCCTAGATCAGGCCACTAAGTTCGTCATCTGGTCTAGCCAAGCTAACATCACAACAAACAACACTACGGCCATGCTATTGAACACTGGTAACCTTGTCCTACAGAACACCTCAAACTCCTCTGATATCTTGTGGCAAAGCTTTGACTACCCAACGGATACTCATCTCGCCGGTGCAAAACTTGGCCGGAACAAGGTCACCGGCCTGAATCGTCGTCTTGTTTCCAGAAAGAACTCGGTAGACCCAGCTTCTGGCATGTATAGTTACGAGTTACCATACTGGTCCAGTGGAGAATGGAACAGCCACTACTTCGGTTCTATACCGGAGATGTCAGGCCGCCGTTTGATTAATTTTACTTTTGTCAACAATGAAGAAGAGGAGTACCTCACATATACCATACTAGATGAATCGATGATCATGCGTTTTGCGTTGGATATCTCTGGTCAATCCAAGATATTCATGTGGGTCGAGAGCGCACAAGATTGGGTACCAACCTACAGCAAACCAGCCCAATGTGATGTGTATGGCATTTGTGGAGCTTTCGCAATCTGCGAAGAGAACAAGCTTCCTTTCTGCAACTGCATGAAGGGCTTCTCCATAAGATCGCCCGATGACTGGGAGCTAGCTGATCAAACAGGCGGCTGTGTGAGAAGTGTTTCAATATAGCCACACTTCCATTCCAATGGGCCAAAAGGCCAATATATAATATATACAAATGCAAATAACACCCTACACAATATATATATCTAACACCCCCCCTCAAACTCATGGTGGATCAACAACACTGAGTTTGGAGAGGTAGAAGTTATGCTGAGCTTGAGTCTGTGTCTTAGTGAAGAAATCTGCTAACTGAAGCTCCGAAGGCACATAATGAAGAGCAATGACTTGGTCTTGCACCTGCGATCGCATGTATGAAGCATCCACTCCAATGTGCTTGGTAAGCTCATGCTTCACGGGATCACGAGCAATGCTGATCGCACCAGTACTATCTGATAAAAGCGGAGTCGGTGCAGAAACAAAAACGCCAAAATCCGCAAGGAGCCACCGAAGCCAGGTGATCTCAGCTGTCAATAGTGCCATGGCTCTCAACTCACCTCGGACTTCGAGCAGCTGCATCGCTTCTTAGTCTTCGGGCAATCAAGGAGGAACCAAGGAAAACACAATAGGCGAAAGAGACCGCGATCGGAATGATTGCTAGCCCAGTCGCATCGTCAGTCGTCTGAAGTCAGAAAGAAGCTGGAGCGAGGAAAGAAAAGACGTCAGTGAGGGTTCCACGAAGATATCGAAGAACACGAAGAAGGTGATGTAGTGGAGTGAGTGGGAGCAGAGACAAACCGACTCAGATGTGAGCAGGTGAGAAATGTCAGGTCGAGTGATCCCAAGGTAGACGAGATTCCCGACAATATGGCGATAGCGAGTGGGATCCTCAAGAGGCTCACCATCAGTGGGGCGAAGGTGAACACCTAACTCCATAGGAGTATCCACTACGCGCTGATCAGTGAGACAAGCACGAGTAAGGATATCCTGAATGTACTTCTCCTGGGAGAGATAGTAGCCCTCAGGCGTAGAAGTGATCTCAATCCCAAGGAAGTAACGAAGAGGATCCAAATCAGACATCAAGAAGCGCTTTCGAGGCGGCTCCTTCACAAAGGCAATGTCTCGAGAGTCATCTCCGAGAATGATCATGTCATCCACATATAGAAGGAGGAGCGTCAGGCCCGTGGAGAGGTGTGAACAAAGAGAGCGGTCGTGATCATGCGGAGAAGCCGCGGCGGTGACAACAGAGGAGAAGCAGTCAAACCAAGCACGCGGGGCTTGTTTGAGCCCATAGAGAGAACGACGAAGGCGACAAACCATACCATCAGGGACAGAATACCCAGGGGGCGGCTGCATGTAGACCTCCTCACGCAACTCGCCATTGAGAAAGGCATTCTTAACATCCAACTGAGAGATGGGCCACTGGCGAACAGAGGCCACAGCAAGGAGAGTACGAACAGTGGTCATGTGAGCGACAGGGGCAAAAGTCTCATCGTAGTCGCGACCATGCTCCTGCTGAAAACCACGCGCTACAAGACGAGCCTTGTAGCGCTCAAGAGAACCATCCGAGCGAGTCTTGATCTTGTACACCCACTTACACGTGATAGGAGTAACACGCGCAGGCAAGGGCACAAGATCCCAAGTGCTAGTGCGCTCCAAAGCAGCAATCTCCTCAGACATCGCGAGCTGCCACTCGGGGTGGCGCTGCCTCCTGAGAGGTCGAGGCTCGAAGAAAAGCAAGCGGCGGAAGCCATAGCTTGCAGTGCCTGATGGTGTGGCGATCACGAAGAGCATATCTGGGAGGAGAAGATGGAGCTGGACCCAGCAATGATGGAGAGGGAGGACTGGGAACAGGGCCCAGTAGAGATGGAGGCTCAAGAGAGGAAGTAGGAGGCCGAGGACGGCGAGAGTAGTGGAAGGGTAAAGATGGAGCCTCAACAAAAGAGCGAGAAGGAACATCCGGTGGAGGTGGAACAGATGGAGCCGGAGGAGGAGGAGATGGAGAATGAGGCGAAACAGTGGTGGAAAGCTGAGAGTCAGGAAAAATCAGAAAGGAGATCGACTCGGCAAGAGAATCCGGGCTGACAGTGGGGGAATGAGGGTAGTAAGGGCGGGACTCGTCAAAAGTGACATCCCGAGAAATCCTCATCCTACGAGCAACAGGGTCATAACAACGATAACCCTTATGCTCAAGACTGTAGCCAAGAAAAACACACTCAACTGACTGAGCAGTCAGTTTGGTGCGCTCACGAGGTGGAAGAAGGACGAAACAAACACAGCCAAAACAACGAAGATGACTGTACTCTGGAGCTCGACCAAAGAGACGCTCAACAGGAGTAGAACCACGAAGAAGCGAGAGAAGGTCAGAGGTTGATCAAAAGCAAGAAGAGAAAGCGACCTCGGCCGAAGTGAGGGGGAACAGAGGAGGCAAGCATGAGAGCGCGAGCGGTCTCAAGTAAATGACGATGTTTACGCTCAGAGACACCATTCTGAGCATGAGCACCAGAACAAGAGTACTGAGGAAGAGTGCCTTTCGGCAAAGAAGAAAGCGAAGAAAGCAAGCAGAGAGATACTCACCGGCAGAGTCGGCACGAAAAACACGAATGGTGAATCAAAGCGAGTCACGAACCATGGTGGCGAACATCGATAAATAGAAAGAACTCGGTCGCGCTCGGACATAAAGTAGATCCAAGTATAACGAGAATAATCATCAATAAAGATCACATAATAGCGATGACCCCCTTTCGAAACGAAGGGAGCCGGACCCCAAACATCAGAGTGAACAAGATCAAAAGGACAAGTAGAAATAGAATCACTAGTGGGATAGGGGAGTTGCAGCTGCTTGCCAAGCTTGCAACCCATACAATGTAAAGAGGTGTCCCCAGAAACAGACCCAAGAACACCACGACCGACTAAAGACGATAGACGCGAGCCACAGAGATGACCGAGATGATGGTGCCACTGAGCAAAAGATGTAGTGGAGGACGCAGCAAGAGCAGAGGTAGTGGTAGTGGCCGACTGGCTGGTGGAGACAGCGGAAGGAAGATGAAGCCAGTCGAGCTCCCAAAGACGCTGCGAATCATGGCGCCGAGGGCCAATACCAAGCAGAGTCCCCGTGCGGCGGTTCTGAACACAACAAGAGTCAGACTCAAGAACAATACGATAGTCATGATCAGTGATCTGACCAGCCGACATAAGCTGCATAGTAAGCTGAGGAACATGAGATACTGTAGGAACATGAAAAGAAGAAGTGAAAAGGGTGCCACGGCCTGTAACAGGAAGGGAGGTACCATCTGCAGTCTGAACAGTGGAAGAAAAATCGGTGGACTGCACAGAAGTAAGGTGGGTAGAATCTGGTGTCATGTGAAAAGAAGCACCATAGTCCAAGATCCACGGAGACAAGATACCTGACGAGGAAGGAGGCGGAGGCGAGGAAGACTGCTGAGAAGCAAGAGCCAGACGAGCAGAACCCGAGGAGTCCGAGGATAAGCCGACACCAAGGCGCTGAAGTAGTGAGAGAAGTTGCTGTGTGGCGTCACCAGAGGAGCCCTGGCGAGAGGGACCATCCCCTGAGGGAGAGGAACCTCCAGAGCCCTTCGGGGGACGTCCACCCCGACGACTCTGGTCCCTCCTCCGCTTGTAACAATCTCGATACTGGTGGCCACGCCGACAAGAGGTGCAGTGGAGACCCATGAGAGAAGCAAAGAACAACCTTTGGAGGAGCTGGAGGAGGGGTCACGGTCGGTGCTGAAGAAAGCGGCAAAGGAGCAGATGCAGAAGCAGACAAGACAGACTGCATCTGAGCCATGCCACGGTGACGAGTCTCCTCAGCACGCACACTCGTGAGGGCCTCCACCAAGCTCGGGCGCGGGTGGCGAGTCAGAGCCTGGCGCCTGATCTCGAACTTCAGCCGAGAGCGCCAGAAGTCGAGAGGCGGTGAGTCTCTGGTGGCGTGAGCCGCACTGGCGAGGATAGGTCCGGCAGACATCCGGCCCCAGAGAGTCAAGCTGACGCCACACCTCTGACAACTTCTGGTAGAAGTCATCAACGGTGGCATCAAGCTGCTGAAGAGAATGTGCCTGGTGCACAACTGAGAGATACATAGCATCACTCGTCGGCTGGTAGTGAGCTCGGAGGCGCTCCCACATGAGCTGTGTCGTCGGCAGCTCCGCCACATCCATAGAGATGGTCACAGGCATGCTACCCACTAGGATGGCGGTAGCACGAGCCTCAGCCTCCTGCCAGCGCTCGTAGGCGTGTAGCTCAGACTGATAGAGCTCTAGCGCCTCCTCCAGTGCAGCATTGTCGACCTCCTGAGCCGCCCCGTCCGCACCAGCAGAGAGAGCGGGCAGTGCTGGCGGTGTAGGACGAGGCGGACATGGCTGCTCACCAGTGAGATGACCCTAGAGACGCTGACTGTTGAGGTGGATCCTCAGGTGAACGGCCCACTCCCGGAAGTTCGTCCCATCAAAACGAACTGGGGGAAGTGGGATGGCGAAGGAGCCTCCGGTAGAGGCCATCAACTTCTGCTTTTCTTTTTCTTTTCTTTTTTTTTTCTTTCTTTTTTTCCTTTTTTTTTCTCTTTTTTTTCTCTTTCTCTTCTTCTCGGCTGGGCCTCGGCCAGCTAAGACAGGCGTCTCACAGGCGGCATTTTAGGGTTTCGGCGGCCGGGCGGCGGCGGCGGCGGCGAGATCCGGTCTTGGCGGCAGCGTCAGGCGGTCGGCGGCGGCGGCGGATCCGGTGCAAGCTCCTAGATCCGCACGGAGAGGCGACGCTTCGACCAGCGAGGGAGGCGGCGGCGCCACGACCAAGCACGGATCCAGCAAGTGAGAGTGGCGCCGACCGACGGAGGGCGGCGGCGGCTTCGACCCGATCCGCGCGAGGGCAGCGGCGGAGTGGCGAGCGGCGAAGCGGCGGCGGCGGGGCAAGGGGCGGAGGAAGGAGAAGGCGAGGCGAGGCGGAGGCGGGCGAGGAGGGCGGCGGCGGCTTCTGATGGCGGCGGCAGCGGCTCTGAAGGCGGGCGGCGGCTGGTGACTAAGAGGTGAGTTTCAAAACCCTAGCTCTGATACCATGTTTCAATATAGCCACACTTCCATTCCAATAGGCCAAAAGGCCAATATATAATATGTACAAATGCAAATAACACCCTACACAATATATATATCTAACAAGAAGAACTCCATTAGATTGCAGTATCAGAAATAGCTCAAGTATGCAAGACAGGTTCTACCCGATGCCATGTGTGGGATTGCCCAATACTGGCCACATCATGGAAGATGCTACAAGTGCAGGTGGATGTGCACAAGTTTGTCTGGGTGACTGCACTTGCACTGCATACTCCTATGGTAACAATGGATGTTTTGTTTGGAATGATGAATTAATTAATGTGAAGCAGCAACAAGGTGGTGATATTACTAATACGAATGGAGTAACTCTTTACCTTCGCCTTGCTGCCAAAGAGGTGCAAAGTAGGGAAAACAAAAGGAGAGAAATAATCATTGGCATCACCATTGGTGCAAGTGTTACTTTGTTTGGTTTATTGTCATTCTTCTTGCTACTGATGATTCGGAGGAACGAGAGGAGGTTGTCTGCTCACAGAACGAAAAACCTTCAAGGTGTCGGTGGCATTATTGCGTTTAGATACGTTGATTTGCAACATGCAACAAAAAACTTCTCGGAAAAGCTAGGGGCAGGTGGCTTTGGTTCTGTATTTAAGGGGTTTCTAAACGACTCTTGTGCCATAGCAGTTAAAAGGCTTGATGGTGCTCGTCAAGGAGAGAAGCAATTCAGAGCTGAAGTGGGATCAATTGGAATCATCCAGCATATTAATTTAGTTAAACTAACGGAATAAGTTCATTTTACCCTCCTAAACTATGGACTGAGTCCAAAGAACACCCCGAACTACAAAACCGTTTACTTTACACCTCTCAATTGTCAAAACCAGATCAAATTACACCTTCGCCCTAAACCACCCAGATTTTGAATGACGTGGCATCCACGTGTACATTTTCTACTAATGTGTCATACTAACGTGGAATCCTTTCTCCTCCAGCCGCCGAGCTCGCCGTCCTTGGAGCAGAGCTCCGCCTCCAGCTTGCGCGCCGTGATCTGGTACGTCTTGAGGAGGTGGCGCTGCTCCTCGGCGTGCGCGGCGAGGGCGGTGTGGCCCTTGGTCGCCACGTTCTTGCCGCCCTGGCGGGTCCTTGAGGTACCTTCGCTGGTGTCGGACAACTGGTGAGCTCGCGACCACAACGGCATCCGCGGGATATGTCGCCTCCGCGTCATTGGGGAAGCTACATGAGCTGCTGTTGCAAGATACACCGCTTTCACCGCCGAGACGCAATGGCGAAAAGATTAGCGGCGAGTCTGCGGCGGCATCCGGCGTGGCGGCGGCGGCGTGCTTCCCATTCACCGCCGCCTTCTTCTCGGCGGCATTCGGAAGAAGGCATCCGGGGAATACGCGCGTCAAGGTTCCCGACAACTTCGGCTTGCTCAATGAGCGGGATGGAGGTGTCCATGGAGCCGTCGTGCTGCGTCTCCGACAGCGGACGCCGGTGCTTCCGGCACCCGCCGCCGCCGTGTCGGTGGCGCTTCCGAGAGAGCAACCGTGAAGGTGCGTGCGAGTTCGCCGCCTTCATTCTTCTGCTGCGGCGGCGGCGGCGCGGCCGCCATTTGCGCCTCCATTGGGTTGCGCTCTCACCGCCGCTTCCTCTCCTCTTGCGGCGTCCGGCTTCTTCTTGGCTTTGCCCTGCGGACGAATGGGGGAGTGGGATTAATTTAATTCATGTACACGTGGATGCCACGTCATTACGCCACATCAGCAGAACATGTACACGTGGATGCCACGTCATTCAAAACCGGGGTGGTTTAGGGCGAGGGTGTAATTTGATCTGATTTTGACAATTGAAGGGTGTAAAGTAAACGGTTTTGTAATTCGGGTGTTTTTTAGACTCAGTCTATAGTTCAGAGGGGTAAAATGGACTTATTCCTAAACTAATTGGTTTTTGTTGTGAGAGTGACAGGAGGTTGCTTGTCTACGAGCACATGCCAAATCGTTCTCTTGATGCCCATTTATTTCACAGTAATGCTACAGTCTTGAAATGGAGCATTAGGTATCAGATAGCTCTCGGAGTTGCTAGAGGACTAGCCTACTTGCATGATAGTTGCCGGGATTGCATTATACATTGTGATATTAAGCCAGAGAACATACTTCTTGATGCATCATTTGTCCCTAAAATTGCTGATTTTGGGATGGCAAAGTTTATAGGAAGGGATTTTAGCCGAGTTCTCACCACAATGAGGGGAACTATAGGATATCTTGCACCTGAATGGATTAGCGGAACTGCTATTACATCAAAAGTTGATGTATACAGTTATGGCATGGTTTTGTTGGAAATCATATCAGGAAGGAGGAACTCATGTAGAGAATTTACTATTGGTGATGATTATGTTTATTTCCCTGTACAAGTCGGACATAAGCTACTGGAGGGGGATGTCAGGAGTTTAGTGGACCACAATTTACATGGTGATGTCCATTTGGAGCAGGTTGAAAGAGCTTTCAAGGTTGCATGTTGGTGTATTCAAGATCATGAGTTTGATCGACCCACAATGGGTGAAGTTGTTCAACATCTTGAAGGTTTTCTTGAAGTTGACGTACCCCCAATGCCAAGATTAGTTCAAGCTATTGCAGGGAACCCACAATCAAAATGTAAGCAAGTTTTTTTTTTCTTTTTTTGCAAAGATCTTAATATGAACGCAACTTATTGTGATCCAATAATATAAGAGACATGCTAAGCACATCAGGTTTTGCCATGAATACGTTGTGTATAATACTGATACAAGCCTATTGCACATCAATATTCATTGGCAGCATGCGTAACTGCATTATTATTATTTTTTATATGTGCAAGTAGTTGATGGGTACCTGGACCAAGCTTCACAAGAGGCAGGGCAAACGCAAGATACTGGAAGCAGTGCACCGCACCGGGCAGCTCACTCTTGACATGAAGATAGGTTGCTGCAATCCAGGAGCAGAGCTTCCCTTCAGTGTAGTCTAAACCCTGAAGTACAGTGCCAATTTAGCATATGTAATGTTAGAACTGAATTTTATGCACGTTTGTGAACTGATAAAAGGAGGTTGCATCTTCCCTAGTATCAATTATTTTCTAGTTGAATAGATATGATGTAACTTCCAATGCAATGCAGCATGGGATATATGCAAGTTCAAAAACTGGGACTCTTGTGCCCAATAAGCCACCTAAAGTTGTGGCAATCGGCTAGTAAAAATAGAAGAAAAGCAGAAAGCGTACTATTATTGCAGAGTCACAAGATGGCAGGAGAGTTTATTACTTAATTATATGAACCACATTAGTAATGAATTCTACCTAGAAGCTGTTCAGCACATAAAGAAGACTCTAAAGACAGGGAAGTATATATGATGCCTTCCATCACTGAAGTGTTGTGCACAGAAACAATAAAATTCTGGATGGCACCATTTTGTAGTTAGGGAGAGGCAAATGTAATGCAAACCTATCAGGACAGGGAAAAAGAAATGTTGAAATTACCTGAAAGCCTGAAACATGACAGTTTTTAGATTGAGTGGAAGCCTCCAAAAATAGATGCTGCATTTTAATCCAATGTTCCCATGTCTCGAAGAGGCAGACTGATTAAACGTGCGGTAAACATGAACCAGTTGTCTTTCCATTGTTCTTCTAACTGGTGGTATCAATGGTGCCGTGCCTTCTCTCTGCGTGAGACTTTCAGGATTGGATTTGAATTTGGATTCAAATGTTGTGGAGGTTTAACACACAATTAAACTTGTAGATTTTTGCAAATCCAATTTTGTGACAAGGAAATTGTTTTAATTTTTTTAATTGCAATGTAAGGCTTTTGGGAATTCTTGAAATGCAACAAAAGTTTTGAAATCCGTGAAATTCATGCAAGTTTTAAATTAGACCAAATTTAGGTTGTTACACACAGGGAACAAAAAACCGTCCAGTTACCGGTAACCGCCGGTAACCGAATTTACCGGCCGGTCCTGGGAACGAAAAAACCGACTGGTTTTTCTCAGTTTAGCCAATTCAAATTCCAAATTTCAAATTTTGGCTGGTTTTTAATCAAATTCAAGCGAATTTCATCTGGATTTTTTCCGGGAATTCCGGTAACCGGCCGGTTACCATTTCCGGCCAGCCACCAGGAAGCAGCCCGGTTCCGGTTCTTTTATCCCTGGTTACACAACAAGTACTAGAATACAGTGTTCCCAACTTGTCATGCCGTGTATGTCGCTCCAGTTTTTTTTTTATGAAGGTGAGATCCCCTGATTTCAATTAATGAAACCAACTACTGGTACGCAAGCCTGTGCATCGAGCATGGGTGGGCTGGGGGCACGCCGGCACCAACGCCATCTGAGCACCGCTCAGTTCCTTATGTCGTTCCAGTTGATCACTAAAGTTATCAGTCGGGATGTACTATCAAATATCAATCACAATAATCCATAGAACTTGACAATTTCAGATCATTTCAGGATAGTAATATCATTATCAGGGTATACTATCAATCTTAATCATTCATAAAACTTGCTTATTTTCAGATTGCCTCAGGATAGCAATAAATGCTAGAACACATGGTTGCCTTTCCATGAATATCACACTGGGTGATCACTAAAGATCATATATCACTGTCTAAATGTGGTTTTCCAGGCCCAGCTATCTTTTGGTCAGAGCATTTCCAACAGTGGTCACCTCCGTCTCTTAGCTAAGATGTCACTCAAAATTTTAGTTGGAGGAGAGGATGTATCATCTCTTATATAAGAGACAAACTAGACATGCAAACCATCGCAAATGGTGAGTGTGTAAAAGGAAAAGTTGTATTAAAAATGAATGGTTTTATAGATAAATTATTGGAGATGTTGTCGCTAAGGTTGTCTGTAGATGAGTTGGAGCCTTTAGAGACAACCCTAAAAGACAAACTATTGTACATGCCCTAATTAGTCTAGCTGTGCTCAAAGCCCTAATTAGTCTAGCTGTGCTCCAACGTCATGGGAAGTGCTTAGCTTTTTCCACCATGCTCACTCCTCCCGTGTGTTTTATGTATACCTCGTTTCGAAACTAAAGAAGTAGCACTCAGCATTCAACCCTTGCTTCCTTCCTGAGCTAGCTTTTCCATTCAAAAAAGCTTCACATACGACGCTTTTAGTTACAAGGCTAGTACGACGTGACCTAAGCCAATTCAGTGGGTCTCACTGCTGCAGTTTCCTAGCTAAAAGATCATACGAGGATAGTATGACATATTGTCGTACGTATAGCATGCCTGTTTTCCATTTGTTCTTGATGTCTCTCCCCATTGTTTTCTGCCTACTCTTCTCCCTATTCATCCCTTCTTGTTCTGCTGCCACAGACAGTATCACAGTTGGCCAAGCACTTGTCGGCCATGAAAAAGACTTGCCTCCCGCACAGGCAAGTTCGTGTTCGGCTTCTTCGAAACAGGCAGTAAGTCCTCTCAGAATACCCTCAACTGGTACTTAAGCATATGGTTCAATAAGGACCCCAAGCTAACTCCTGTCTGGGTATCAAATGGGGATAGCCCAGTCACTGATCCCACCTTGTGGGAGCTCACAATTTCCTCTGATGGCAATCTCGTCATCTTAAACCAGATTACCAAGTTCATTGTATGGTCCAGCCAAGCCAACATCACAACCAATAACACCATGGCTGTGCTTTTGAACAGTGGAAACCTTGTCCTAAAGAACTCAAACTCGCCTAATTATTGATAGCAGAGCTTTTGAGCACCTGACAAATACTTTTCTACCTGGTACAAAGATTGATCGGAACAAGCTCACTGGTATGAACTGGCGTCTTGTTTCAAGTAAGAATTTGGTCGACCCAGCTCCTGGCACATACTATTACGAGTTAGACCCCAACGGAGTACGTCAGCTCATCCTTACACAAACACAATTGAACTCATCCAGACCATATTGGTATAGCGGGGAGTGGAATGGACAATACTTAAGCTTGATACCAGAGATGTTAACACACTCTAGGAGCAATTATACATTTGACAACAATGAAGAAGAAGAGTACTTCACATTTACCTTACTAGATGAAACTTTAGTTGTGCATCGTCTACTGGATGTCTCTGGTCAAATGAAGACATCCATCTGGCTGGACCTTGCAGGATTGGATAATGTCCTACACCAACCCCAAAGATCCATGCGATGTCTATGCTACTTGTGGTCCTTTCACAATCTGCGATGCCAATCCATTTTCACTCTGCAACTGTATGAAGGGCTTCTCCATAAGATCGCAGGAGGATTGGAAGCTGAATGATAGAAGAAGTGGATGCATAAATAAGCAATACTCCACTAAATTGCGGTAACAACAAAGACACATCAAGCATGATAGACAAATTCTACGCTATACCATGTGTTAGATTGCCCCATAATGCTATCAAAATATAAGCTGCAGCAACTGCAAGTGAATGTGCATGACTTTGCTTGAGTAACTGCATATTCTTATGGCAACAGTGGCTGCTCTCTCTGGCATGGTGAATTGCTTAATGTTAAACAAAGACAGTGCACGACACTACAAATGCATATGAAGAAAACCTTTATCTTCGCCTTTCAGTATTTAAGGGGCTGCTAAGGGACTCAACCACCATAGCTGTAAAAAGGCTTGATTGTGCCTATCAAGGAGAGAAACAATTTCTGGCGAAGTGAGTTCGATTGGAATAACTCAGCATATCAATTTAGTTAAATTGTTTGGTTTTTGCTGTGAGGCGATTGGAGGTTGCTTGTTTATGAATACATGGCAAATCATTCTCTTGATATTCATCTATTTCAGAACAATGCTACAATCCTGAACTGGAGTACTAGGTATGAATAACTCTTGGAGTTGCCAGAGGCCTAGCCTACTTGCATGAGGGATGTCGAGACTGCATTATACATTGTGACATAAAGCCATAAAATATACTTCTTGATGCAATGTTCATTCCAAAATTGCTGACTTTGGGATGGCAAAGTTTTTGGGGAGGGATTTTAGCCGAGTTCTGACGATAATAAGAGGGACTAAAGGATATATCGCACCTGAATGGATCAGAGGAGTGGCTATTACACCAAAAGTTGACGTTTATGGCTATGGGCAGTGCCGGTCCTGAGTTTTTTTTGACCTAGAACGAAGCTAAAATTTTAGGTCTTTTTATATAAACATGATAATACTACTAGTACTACCCATTGGTAGTATATATACACACATATATAAAATGTTACTAATAAGCGATTAGCTGAATGCAAAAGCAATATTCATATGAAATAATTTGTATACATATTAAATTACCTCAAAAATTTCTTCTAACATTCCTTGATGCGAAGTCATCGATGATGGTGTCAATATCAATCTCATCCAACAATCGCTTCTCAATGCATAATGTTGTCAATCCATTTAACCTCTCTTGTGACATTGTAGATCTCAAATAGTTCTTGACAATTTTAATTTTGAGAAGCTTCTTTCGGTGATGCCACACCATCCAAGCATAGTAAACAAGATGCGATAAGCAATGGAAGTACTAGGATAACAATCACCGTCAGTAACAAACTCAAAAATCTCCATATTTGTCATTTCTCTATCCGCAAAGCGGATTGCGAAGCGGAGAATCACGTCGTTTCTTTTCTACTCTACTTAGACCTTAGTACCGTGTCTTGACGTCTTTGTATATATACGGGAGGGCCCATCAATGTCTTTGGGCACTGGGACGGCTGCCCCTCCCGCCCCTCCCCAGGGCCGGGCCTGGCTATGGGATGATGCTCTTGGAAATCATATCAGGAAGGATGAATTCTTATGAAGAATGTACTACAGCTGGAGATCATACTACTTATTTCCCTGTGCAAGTCGCATATAAGCTTCCTGAGGGAGATGTTGCGAGCTTGGTAGATCACAAACTATGTGGTGATTTTAATCTAAAAGAGGTTGAGAGAGCTTGCAAGGTTGCTTGTTGGTGCATTCAGGATGACGAGTTCCATCGACCAACAATGGGTGAAGTTGTTCAGATTCTAGAGGGTTTAGTTGAACCTGGCATGCCCCCAATGCTAAGACTGCTTCAAGTTATCACGGGGAGCTAAGATCCAACATGATGCAATATTTTCTTTTTTATGTAGAGTGTTTAAACCTGAGCAGAACTTTTTGGTAATCGATGTAATAATTACAATTTATCTGGTCTCTCTGTTTCATAAATAAATTTGGTGTGTGTGATTGTGGGGCCTAAAGAGGGAGGGAGAAAAATAATCTCCATTTGGAGTACCTTTGTTTTGGCAACAAGTACTTGGCATCAACCTCTTGCCATGCTCTCATGCACATGAAACGTATCCAGTAACCCTTTGTTGGTTAATCTACGCAATCTATTTTTGTTATCAAGAAACAACAACGGTGGCCTAGTTGGTGTACCCCTAAGTCGGCAGGGCAAGTTGCTAATTCTCGGTAAACAATTGGCCGGCCAAGCCACACGATTGCAAAGGTGTATACTCGCAAGGTTGCGCTCTCCAGATCTTGCGTTCGCGAGCGGATGAGACGAAATCCCAGCGCTCTAATATGTACCGAAACCCTAAAAGAATTTCACGTGCAATAGGGATAAGCAAATTTCCGGTACTTGCGGAACATCGTAGAATAAAAACAAGAGCATAGGGACGATGAAACCTTACCACGGGGAGCCGGGGAGGTTCCACCGCGTAATTCTACCCGTCCCCGTCGGCGACGCTGGTGGCGGCGAGGCGGGCGGCGACGGCCCGTCGTTCGCCGCGCGCGCAAAGCTGTTTTCGCGAGAGACCACTCCACAGTCTCCACTCTCCACTCCCGTTTTCTCGGATTGGGCACTCACCGCCTCCCGTGGGGCTTGTTTGGCAGCGCAGGGATTGCCCGGGATTGTGGTCAATCCACATGGATCATCCCGGCGGGGAAAATTTTCCCGGCCTGGCCTAAAAATGTGTTTGGATGCGGCCGGGGTGGGGAAATTCCCGGCCTGATCCACCCCCTTCTCCCGGGATAAAAAGTCCCCCCACCGAGACGAGTGATTATTTCCACGCCTCGCTCGCGTCTCCTCCTCGCTTCAACAGACGACGAAGACGCCGCCTTCCCTTCTATCCCCTGACTCCGGCGAATCCTCCTCCTGCCATTGCGGCGGAGACGGCGGCTTCACTCTCTCCGGCGACGGTTAGTATCCTCCTCTTCATTCTCCTCCTCCGGTTTCTTGGGTTTTGCAAGCTCACATTGTTTCTCACAGATCCCTGTTGTTCGAGGATAGGGAGGGGGAGGAGATGAACTCCGGCCAGTGAGCCGCCGCCGTCCTAAGCCTCGATCGGGAGGGCGAAGGAGGGAGAGAGGCGGAAGAGTGGGCGGCACTGGTCTCCGATCTGCCACCACACTAGGTACCTTCCTCTCCGTGCTAGCCACAGATCAGCTCTTGCAACTCTAATCCCCATCGAGATTAGATGGGGGAGGAGTATGGCAAGCTCAAGGGTGTTCAGAAGGAGGTAGCGTCTCTGGAGAATGAGTTCAGAAGCATGAATGCTCTTCTTGAGAAGCTCGCAGGTATGGATGAGCTTGATGTTCAGGCCAAAGAGTGGAGGAACCATGTCAGGGAGATGTCCTATGACATTGAAGACTGCATCGACGACTAAATACTGTAGTGTGGTATTGTGACATTGAAGACTCTCTGGAGAATGAGTTGGGATGCTAGAAATCTCAATTTTATACTTCTGTTTCTAAATACTGTAGTGTGGTATTGTGGTTTATGTGCAGTCATGAAACAATTTAGATTAATCATTTATAAAATAACGTTGATATATTTGGCATGTCTTGCATGGAGAACATGGTGGATTTGTAGTTTAACTCTTTATCCTGATGAAGACTAGCACATGAGGCATCATGTATTCCTTCCTTTTTTCCCTTGTCTATGGTATTTGCAGGTGTAAGAACTCATGTTGCGGCTGTTGAGCAAGCAGTAGTACAAGATGCTACAAAGTTGGAAGCTCCGGTTGTTGTTGTTACAGGTGCTTCCAGAGGAATTGGAAAAGCCACTGCATTGGCTCTTGGAAAAGCAGGCTGCAAGGTTTGCAGTTTAAGTAATTTGCTTATAAATCTATAGAAGTTCTATCAGAGAAAGGGCATGGTGCATATACAATCCACTAATTGGTCCTTGCTACTTGCTAGAGGAGACTGCAAGGTTGTCAATTTAAATAGCTGCTTATTTAATCACCAAATTGTGTTCTCCCAAAATGAGTCTTCTTTGACAATTTGTACAATATTGAATAGACGACGTTGAAAAAGGTTGAATCACATGGTATGCTGTGAAAGAAATCTACTATTTTTATGCAAGTTCTACATAGGCACCACAAAGATCAATAGTGATGTACTATTATGGCTTTTGTGTCTTGACCAATGGAAATGGGTCGCTTTGTCAGCTTACATTTGGCCATCATTGGGGTTATATATGCATGCCGCCGCTAGTGGAGTTTCACTCACAGTATCATTGGGGTTATATACATTTGGCCATAGTTGCAGTGATCTGTTTTTTTCCGGTGCTAGTAGACAGTTTGAGGCCATGTTTTTTTCCGGTGCTAGTAGGCAATTTATCCAAGTGGTACCCAGTATAATTAATGGTATCAGGGCCTATTTGTTGTAGTTTAGGCTTACCTTATAAGTTACATTATAGTTCTCAGTGTACATAATGATATAGAACAAACCCAATAATCTGTTGTTCTGCAAGATGGTTGCATATCTTATTTTATTTTTTTAGAAGATGCATGGTCAGTGGAGAGTTCATCAAAACCAAACTGAAGTTGCCCGATATATATTATTTGTCTTCATATTTTTAAGATTGTATGTCAATGCTACTCTCGGTCGATCGCATACTGTAGTATCTATACTATTTTTTAAGATTGTATGTCAATGCTAGTTGTAGCTTGTTTTCTAAAATCTATTGTTCTGTTTCTTGCAGCTACTTGTAACAATATGTAACTTCTGAGAGCATAAAAGTTGCTAACACTGTATATGATATTACAAGTTCTTGGACTGTTATATCCTCACAGATGAATAATGCCATAAATCTGTTGTTCTGTTTCTTACAGCTACTTGTACTTTGCTCACAGATGAACAAGCAAAAAGCAAGCAAGAAAAGAGAAGGAAATTGGATGATGAGTCACTGCCACAAGAGCAAAATAATGCAGCTGATGATGCCAAGGCAAAGGATGATTAACTTTTCTGACCATGTGATAGTTCCATCCTATGTAATCTATGGATTTATATGTCTAAGTAGTAGTACTTCATTTATATTGTCGTACTGCTAGGTTGTGGATGACCCTTGGAATGTACTGTATAATTTTACGATTTTTTTGGATTGTTTTCAGAAATTTCTAGTTATATTAGAATTTTCTAGACTAATTTTAGAATTTTTCTATACTGTTTTTCGCAATTTATTGATTTTATTTCGAATTTTCGGAATATTTTATTGTGTTTTTGAATTTTATGGGTTTTAAAATTTCAATTATATTGATTTTATTTCAAAATTTATGACCACTTTTAAATTCAAAAATTTAAATAGGTGTTATCCCCTCCAAATCCAACTATAATCCAAACAATCAATCTTTGCTCCAATCACCCCTTGGATTGGTGGGAGAGGATTGGGTGGGGATTGGGTGGTGGGAGGGGATCAACCCAAACCCCCCTTGGATTGTTTCTCTCTTGGATAGATTTTCCCACTAGCCAAACAAAGCCGTGATGGGAGCACGAGGCGGCTGACGAGCGGGCCGTGCGTGCCACCCAAACGCGACTGGTAGCGTGGCTCTAGCCTTGCCGTTGCATGGCGCCCAGTAGCCATCATGGAAAGAGGCGAGCAACGATCCACGCGGGCGCCGCTCAGACTCAGCTACACATGTGGGCTATCCTGCGAGTCGCGCGACGCCGATCTACTGCGGCCCGCCTCTGCCTGCCATGCCCACAACCCAATTTTCCTAATCGGAGGTATACAACTGGGCGGCATATCTCTATGGCCGATCCGAGCGCTCCATCACGAATGCAGCGGCCAAGATTGAGACTCTCTCCCACTTCTGGCAACTTTGTTGTAAACCCCCGCAGACCCGCCGCTTCGGTAGGACTTTGCTCCATTCGCCCCTCCCCCCCCCCCTCTCAATCCCCAATCCTCCGTTCACTTCGCTCCTTCCGCGCTAGGGTTCAGTGGCCCTGCGTCGCACCGCTAACTTCGCTCCATTCGCCCCTCTCCCCGATCCCTAAGCCTCCATCCACTTTCCGCACTAGGGTTCAAAGGCCCCGCGTCCCCCTCTCCACCAAGTCCCTAGACGTCGCTCCCTGCGCCAAGTTCCCTAGTCGCCTGTGCCCTACGCCACCCCTCCTCTGGCGGCGCCACTGTGCATCTTGCGTGTCATGTAAGCTTTTATTTCCTTCATAATGGATTGTGTAGTTCACAATTGATATGAATTGTGAACTAAAGCCGCATGCGTAGGGGGCATATCAATTTTGATTTACATTTCATCCATGGACACAATTCATATCAATTGTGAACTACACAATCCATTATGAAGGAAATCAAAGCTTACATGACATAGGCGCATCTTGCAGGTCTTGCAAGCTAGTGGAGGGGCGTAGGGGGGGAGGCGTGTAGGGCGCAGCAAGCTGGGAACTTGGCGCAGGGAGCGACGACTACGGCTGCGGTGCTCTCCCACTCAGGGGCGGTGACGTAGGGCCTCCGAACCCTAGCGCGGAAGGAGCGAAGTGAACAGAGGATTGGGGATCAAGAGGAGGGGCGAATGGAGCGAAGTCCTGTCAAGCGATGGGGTTTCCGCAAAGTTGCCAGAAGTGGGAGGGAGGCTCAATCTAGGTCGATGCATTCGTGATGGAGTGCCCGGATTGATCATGTCCATATGTGCACGAAGCACAACATGTCCACGAGATATGCCGTCTATAACTAGTTGCGTCCTCCAAATCTTGCACTTGCGTCTTCGCGAGCCGGTGAGATGCAACCCCGCCCCTCTAATCTCTACGAAATCCTCGAGATTTCAAGCGAAGCAGGTCAGGACCAACTCTTCACAATAGGGTTAAAGCAGGATCAGCTTTGTGAAACATTCTTCGCGGTAAGACGTGACCTCACACCTCTAATCTCTACAAAATCCTCAAGATTTCAAGCGAAGCAGGTTAGGACCAACTATTCACGGTAGGGTTGAAGCAGGATCAGCTTTGTAAAACATTATGGAATGCCCACAACCCAATTTTCCCAATTGGAGGTATACAACTGGTTGCGTCCTCTAAATCTTGCACTTGCATCTTTGCGAGCCGGTGAGACGCGACCCCGCCCCTCTAATCTCTATGAAATCCTCGAGACAAGCGAAGCAGGTCAGGACCACTCTTCACGGTAGTGTTGAAGCAGGATCAGCTTTGTGAAACATTCTTCGCGAGACGGTGAGACGCGACCCCGCCCTTCTAATCTCTACGAAATCCTCGAGATTTCAAGCGAAGCAGGTCAGGACCAACTCTCCACGGTAAGGTTGAAGCAGGATCAGCTTTGTGAAACATTCTTCGCGAGCCGGTGAGACGCGACCCCGCCCCTCTAATCTCTAAGAAATCCTCGAGATTTCAAGTGAAGCAGGTCAGGACCAACTCATCACGGTGGGGTTGAAGCATGATCAGCTTTGTGAAACATTCCGGAATCGCAGGTCAAAACAAGAGCGTAGGGTTGAAGCGCTTACCCAGGAGGGAGAGGTACCTCTATCCATCTCCGCCGGTGGTGCAGACGGCATCGTTCGCTGCGCGCGCAAAGCAGTTTTCGCAGTCCACGAGATCCATAAACAGAACGAACAGACCATAGGTCTACAGATGGGAGATTTGGCTCATTCATTGGACAGGGGCTCATTAACTTATGGACCAAAATGGAATTTATTTTGGACTCTTTTCTCCTTTGAATCTAGTATCGTTTTACCTTTTTCTTTCTAGCTTTTATTATATTCTTTCTTTCTTTCTTTTTCTTCTTTTCGTTTAGTTGCAGTTTTCTGCCGGATGTTGTGGCAGGTCTTTTGTCTCACGTCATTTTTTTCCACCATAGTTTGATTAATATTTTTTTTATTTTGTCCATCTTGATTTGTTCCACTAATATTTTTCATTTATTCTGCTAACACTTTTCAATTATTTCACTAATAGCCTTGTTCCATGAGCATGTTTGACTTGCTCCACTAATATTTTTTTATATTTCTTCCGAACATCGTCAGTGAACTTTTAGAACGCCCTTAATCAATTATTGGAAGTAGGGGTCCAATCTGAGTGAAACGGACGAATATCGCTCATCATGTGTCATATTCTACATTTTTTTTTAGAGTCGGAGTCAGACGGGGATAGCGCTGGATACAAATGCGAATACGTATAGTATCGGTCACGAATACATATCGGATTCGATACGGTAATGAATATTTTGTTGGATAACACGCAAAAACAAAGATCATACATAAAACACATAGAACATCGGTCTACCAACTGTTGTCCAAAATGCAAACCATGTTGTAGCCGCTTAACAAGTAGCTTAACAAAGCTCAAGAAGTGCACTAAACGATATATAGATACTTGTCCATGTTATCAAGTACACTAATATGTAACACTGCCCACAGCGCTCACACATCTCCACCAAAAAATGGTCAAACACCATAACATACATGCACACATACT
The DNA here is from genome assembly GCA_036346405.1 of Phyllostachys edulis. Classification (NCBI taxonomy): domain Eukaryota; kingdom Viridiplantae; phylum Streptophyta; class Magnoliopsida; order Poales; family Poaceae; genus Phyllostachys; species Phyllostachys edulis. The sequence continues at coordinate 35,087,387 of CM070552.1, forward strand.
CATCTGACAACTTGTAGGTAGCTGAAAAGTCGTATACTTGTGCATGTCCGTCCATTCATGCTTACATATATCTACATTCATATTTGTGCTGTCCGGTGCTGTGCAGCCAACGGGCAAGAGCTGCAGCCGGCGGGACGCGCGGCGGCGTGCTGTGCTGCCCCTGCCGGCTGCCGTACCGCCCCCTGGCGCTGAGTCGATGCCTCGAATCCTCGATGGCGATGGGGATTGGCTCCTTGGAGGCGGCTAGGGCGTTGGCTATAGGGCCGGTGGCTGCTGTTTATGTATACTGTTTATAGGTGAACAGTCCCGCCCGCGCTTATTAAGAAAATGTTTACTATTTAAGAATCTATCTATTAGGTGTTTGATATTATCTATTAGTTAGACAAGTTATTATTGGATTGAATTGTTAGAGATATGTTTCCTTAGAGATTATTTTTTAAAGGTCAAGTCGGATCGTTCATATAAAAAGGCTAGCATGTATCCATTATCAAGGAAGCAAGGAGAATTAATCAAGTCTCCCTCTCAAGGTTCTATCATCTCAGTCTACAATCTAATCTCTCATCCCACCAAATCGACGCTGTCCGGCCTTCTTCCTGGCGGTGTTTACCCCATAATGATCTAAGATCATTACATTTGGTATCAGAGCAGTCGATCCCTTCCCACGACTTCTGCTACCATGGTTATGGCGACAGATCAAACCATCAGACCTGTCACCGAGTCGTTGGCTATGATAAAGGCTAACGCCAACAAGATGGCCATGAGTACCAACCGCAACGACAAGAATATGGTGGCCATCTTTCTCGACATACATGCTACTTTAGAGAAGATGATTGCAGATCACAAGGATAAGAAGACGCAACAAGAGGCGGCGGCAATGTTGTTTCCAGCAACTACAGCGACGCTGTCGGAACCTGTCGCGGCGTTGTCGCATCCTGCTGTGGCAGCCACTGAGCCACAGCTCTGCCGAGGCCTGTTGTGGCGTCGCCGAAGCCTGCCGCGATCGAGCCAAAACCTTTAACGGTGCTGCCACGTCTTGTCGCGAAGCTGTCAGAGCCTGTCGCGGCTCTACCGAAATACGTCGTGGCCCCCGCGACACTGCCAGGGTTGCTACCATGATTGTCGCAGCAACTGGTGAGTTTGCAGCAACCGCACGTGGAGGCAACGATCTCTAAGAACTCATGTAGCTATCACAACCTCTTGTCAATATGGGGTTTTCTAGGGCTTCAGCCATGGTCGCCACCACAGCTCGAGGATAAGCTATCGCAAAAAGAGAGGAGTAGTTATCATGGACCGGTATAGCCAATACACCAAAGCAACAGGAGATGAGTCTACTTAGATAGGCCACGGTGGCCTCAAGGGCAGATGGGCTAAGACTAAGAGCCTAAGACCTAAGAGGCCAACTCGGATAGTACCGAATAGTGTGTGCCCGATATTACCAAGTGACTTCCCTCCCTGAATATATGCCGAATTGGTTCGGTCGGTCGGAAAATATCTGGCCCGATTGCATCCTTAAATGGAAGAAACCAAACACGTGAAACATTGGTATATTTTCCTTAGAACTTAATGCCTCAACCATCGTAGATGAACTGTTGAAACATCCAAACCGTATGTATGAAACATTTCATTTTACCTAGTGAAAACATGTAATACCGACCCGAATCATTCTTCGTATCCAATTCAAAAGATACGCGCCGGAACATATGTCATATGATACCATTACTAAGGCGGAAATATATGCAAGTGGGTCGTGTTTTGAAGATGCCGTTGTACGACGAACACGATGGTTCAAGGAATCACGAATTAGATCGCTCGATTTAAACTATATGGACATTTGAATTTTTGCACTGCAGAAAAAATGTCATCTCAAATTGCGTGCGCTGACTTGGACGGGGATTGAGCATCACGGGCTGGGAGGTGCGCCGCGGCACCTAGTCGCTCTCGTTTGGTCTTCCATTTTCTGGGCCGAGACAGGCCCAGGGTCCAGTTTCTTGGCCCTAGAATGGGTTCATTTCTTATTGCCCAATACTAAGCCCGGTCCAGATCTAATAGTAGTATGGTAGCCTCAGCCAACGACTCATCGCATATTCGCGCGTGCCAAGGTATTCAGAAATTAGAAATGTGCAACTCGATTTGGAACCACGGCAGAACAGTGGCGTGGAAGGAAAGCTCATCCCGACAATTTTCAGACTTCAGATGATCAGAGTTGGTTTGTTCGTTTGCTATGCTGAAAGCAGGATCAGAGGGCAGGTTCTGTCGAAGACTGAGATGTCTGAGCACGCATGCAGCTAGTGAATGAAGGAAGGTTCTGTCGATGACTGAAATGTCTGAGCGCGAAAACAACCGCACTTGTCACTGTCCTATTCAGACTTCTCCGTTGTCTTGAGGTCTCTCAAGTCTCAATTATTGTCGATGTTCACTCATTTGTTTTCTGATCCACTAGCGGCACGAGCACTTACAGACAACTACTACCAAAGTACCAATTCCAACCATTGACAACACTTGCTCACTTTTCGTATTCTCTCAGGAGTCCGGGGCAGATCCCGGAAAAAATATCACACTTCTAAACATAATAGTATTATTGTCTATTTATAAGTGTCATTTGTTATCGCTAAAGAGAATTTGTGTTAAGTCATTGGGGTTACGCGGCCCCAATGCTTACATGTTGGATCCGCCCCTGAGTCCAGGTGGTAGCAAATGAGCATAGTAACACAATTATTTCCATTTATGTAAGAATTTCAGGCTGAGAAGGACATCTCTAAAGGGTAGCGACAAACGCCTTTGTTTTTCCTTCTCCTAGGGCTCCTTTGGACAAAGGTATTTTGTAGGATTTGGATCCTGCAGGATTTTTTGCCATGAAAATTTATATGAGAGCCTTGGATTGTGGTAATGGTGCGAAGGGTTCCCATGGGAAACTTTTCCCATCCTCCACTTTTCAGAGAATTATGAATATGAGCTCAAACCTCATGTTATTTTCCCTTTAAGAAATCCAATGCATTCTCTCTTCACACTCTGTTTTTTTTATAAAAAAAAATGTATTCCTCCAAAACTCTTGTATTGTTTCCTGTGAACCATCCAGACACATGTCACCTATTCATGTGTTTTTAATCCCGTGAAAATCTAATGTACATGGTGTTCTATTCCTGCGTTTTTCACGTTCGTACCATATTTACTTCCTATGTTTCCAAACGGGCAGTTGTGGCAATAATGCCAAAAAGGACAAAAGGTGTTTACTAATCTTAATCTACATTATTTAGCAAAAAAAACTCTTAATCTACATTAAAGACGATTGCAAACAATGGCTCATGCGTATAAAAAACAGTGGCTCGTGAGAGCGCCACATCATCTTAATTTGTCGGTACCGTCCGATTTTTATCTAACAGAAAAGCCTACAATGCACAACATAAATATCTTTTAAAAAAAAGGCAACAGTGCACAATAGAAAAATGTTGAGATTATTAAACCTAGCATACTTACAATATGGATTTCAGTTGTCAACTAAACAATGCAATATGCACATGTAATATTTACTCCTGATATATATGTTTCTTCACAATTAGGGCTTCCTCCTCAGTAATTTCTCACACTTGATTAAAAAATAATAAGATAATTTCCGCAACAAACGCATCGGCTCAATGCTGGTTCTAGATTTCTTCCACAACGTGCTACCATAGCAAATCAATGCCCAATTATTCCAAGTGTGAAACTTGACCGTGCAACGACTCGACTAGCTAGGGTCCCAACTCCTAATTGACTAAAAGACTCCACCGTTGCACGATTCAATCACATCGGCCACTTGTTTACATGCCAACAGAAGACGTGTGGAATCCTTGCGAAGACGTCCAACGTCTGGTCGGTGGTGACCGGAGGGCGAAGACTGCAGGTCTCTTACCCACCTGTTACAACGAGGCAACCAGCAGATCAGCGCACTTGGGCGCGCGACCGGAAGGCGAAGACTGCAGGTCTCCTACCTATCTGTACAACGAGGCAACCAGCAGATCAGCGCACTTGGGCGCGCGACCGGAAGGCGAAGACTGCAGGTCTCCAACCTATCTGTACAACGAGGCAACCAGCAGATCAGCGCACTTGGGCGCGCCCTGCATGGCTGCATGTGGGCCTCGCTACTGCTTCACGGCTCGAGCCAAGCCAAGATTCCGTGTGAGCCACCTCAGCCGTGGTTTCTACGTACATCTGGCGCAAGACACAACCTAGACACGCAAACCGTTGCGAATTTTTTGCCGATACGGTCGTTTTTGAAGTGGTATTTACGCCGACCATGTAGCGGTATTTACGCCGGCCGGTGGCGCGGGCGGGCGTGCGTTCAGCGCCATTGCGCCGCCAGCCGCATGACCCAGCCAGCAGGCGTAGCGCAGCGGCGGCCACCTCGCCCTCCGCGCCGCGCCGCCCGCCACGTCGGCCCCCGCCACCTCGCCGCCGCCGCGCCGCCACGCCACGTCCTGTGTTGGCCTTGGTGAACATCTTGCCATGTTGGCGCATGCCAGCGCCGACCAATTAGGGTTAGTGGTTAGGTTTAGTTAGGTTTAGTTAGGGTTAGGATTAGGTTAGTTTAGTTAGGTTTTTTATTTTTTTTTACGGAATTTTAAATTATAGCAAATGATATCAAAAATTACGAAATTTTTGTGTAACCTTCGACATAGTGTATTTGATTATGTAATTTTTGTATTATTTTATTTGTTAAGAATCTTTGGATATAACTTTGCTTTTATACAGATCAATTAATGTAGTTGATATGGTCATTTTGCTAGATCATATGGTCATTATGATACGTGACATGTGCTCATTCTTTGGAGATTGTAATGTGGCCTCGAAGATGGCAAGACGGAATATCTTGCCTCGGAGGGAAGTCCCGTGCCTAATTTTGTGCCAAATGAGGGGGCGGAAACATGGTGGTCGGCCCGCATCGAGGAGGTATCATAATGACCATATGACCTAGCAAAATGACCATATCAACTACATTAATTGATCTGCATAAAAGCAAAGTTATATCCAAAGATTCTTAACAAATAAAATAATACAAAAATTACATAATCAAATACACTATGTCGAAGGTTACACAAAAATTTCGTAATTTTTGATATCATTTGCTATAATTTAAAATTCCAGTAAAAAAAATAAAAAACCTAACTAAACTAACCTAATCCTAACCCTAACTAACCCTAACTAAACCTAACCACTAACTTGATTGTCGGGCGCTACTGGCATGTGTATTAGCCGCCAAGGCCAAGGATACGTGGCGTGATGTGGCGCTGCGCGAGGTATGGGGGCCGACGTGGCGGGCCGCGTGCGCGCGAGGCGAGGTGACTGGCATGGCTGCCTGCGCCATGCTGGGTATGGCGGCGCCAATGCGCTTGAACAAGACGCGACGCCAAGGCCAGGCCAAATTTTATGTAAATACTCATACATGGTCAAGTGTAAATACCACTTCAAAACGATCAGACGGCAAAAAAAATTCAACCGTTGCACAGGAGAGAAGAGCGTACGTCAGAGAGGAAGTCATGGTGAAATTTTTTTTATAAAAGGTTATGAGAATGATAAAAGACAAATTATTAGAGATGTTGTTTATTCGTGGGGTAATGCTACATATCTAATGTTCGGTGGAACGGACGCCCACTTCACTCTCTTTTCTCATCCTTACGTCTTTACACATCCTTATCATTGAGCCACGTCCCCAAATGTTTGCAACCACTCAGTCCTCCTTTCTCTCTCTACTCTCATCCACTCCATCCGGAACTCATCTCTCCATACCACTACACCATAGCATGGTATTAAGGGCAATTATCTGCCGGGGAAAAACTAGATTAGTGGCAATCTATCTGCCGGCAATATCCAAGATTTTAGGGGTCCCATTATCTGCCGGGAATAATTATTTTTTAGAACAATCTATCTGTAGGCAATATTTTAACGTTAGCAACAATACATCCGCCCTAAAAAAGTCAATCAGTCAATCTATCTGCGGAAATACTCTTTGGCGGGAAGATAAAAATTTGGCCGCCTAGTGTTAGACCTCCCTCCCACGCGCGCCCCACCCCAAAGACACCCCCAAAACCCAAATCGTCCCGCCGCCTCCTCCCCCCCTCGACCTCCCCCCCGTGTCGCCTCCTCCTCCCTCCTCCCACCCATTTCCAGACACGGCACCTCCTCCTGCGCTCCCTCAAGACACGGCACCTCCTCCGCAGCCTCCTCCTCCCTTGGCTCCCAAATCCCCTACCCTAACCCTCACCGCCGCCCCTTCCCTCCTCGCCGCCTCGCCTCCCGTCCCCTCCCCCGCGCCGCCGCCTCCCTCCCTCCCTCCTCGCCGCCGCCTCCCTTCCCTAACCCTCCCTGCCTTGCAGCTCCATTCCCCTCCCATTGCCGCCTCCTTTCCCTCTCGCCACAAATGCCAGTGTCCTCGTCGTCATGGGCCAAGAAGATGGACAGCGTCGAGAACAGACCTCAGGACGCCGCTGGAGCTGCTGGCGCAAGCTCAAGTCCGCACCGCCGTGGCCGCCGTGCTTTTCGTCGTCTTGATCGCTCAACTCGCTCTCGAGGGGCGCTGCCGCTAAGCCGCCGCCAGCGCTGCTTGGCTCCGGCGCAGATGAGCCACGGCGGCATCCTCGAACGACCCCACCGATCGCTCCATGGTCTTCCTCTACTTCCTCTGCTCCATCAAGATCGGGACCAACTGCGCAGTTGCTCGGCCGTGCTTGTTAGGGTTTAGACTTTAGAAAAATCAAGTGTTAACTATAATGCGAATTTCTTTGAGGTAGGTGAATTTGTTCTGCGCAGAAGATCGGGAGGCTGAAATTTATGTGCTATTCTAACGATGGAGTTGATGAACATATGATTTGGTGAGTGTGCTAGCTCATTTTGCTTAAAACACAGGAGTTGTTATCAATCGCTATGTCTCCCTGTGTTGGTAGGTTTGAAGAATATCTTTGCTCGATGACTTCCTAATATGCCCAAAGAGTATATTGTCCGTCTCGTTATGGATAGGTAATGCCCAAATGCAATGTGACTATGTTTTATAATTTAGATATAGTCAATGTGGTGTTTTTTTAAATTGCTTCTAAGATTATTAAATCTCTTGAATGGTACTTACACAAGGTAACTAATTTATTTTTGCGGTTGTAGGAGGCATTACTTACGCCCTTATGCAAGGTAACGTTGCCACTTCCGTTCTATTATTTATTGCGATGATACTATACATTTGTGTTTGCAATTGCATGGTCAATACATGCTAAGATCTTGATGGGCTCACTCATTTCTTAACTTATGCAAAAGGCCCGATTGTAGCAGAATGCAAAGACAAAGTCAAATAAATCTTCTTTGAATTGATGGAAATTGTATGCCTATAAAGCATTGCCTAGTTTATGTTAATCAAGTTAATTTAGCAAAAGTTTTAAACTTTTTAAATACAGTTTTCTAACTGAAAATATTTTAAAAGCAAATAAGCTGTAGGTGTACAATGACTTATGAGGGACTTGCCAAGATCCCATGGTTCTGACCTCATAAATACCTACATGTACTTGAATTTTTCAGGGATAAACCACATACATATACTTAGCAGAATCATTGCCTTAGATCCATAAGAAAACTCAACCTTGTTGATTACTTATGAATTGTGATTACTTGACTATGAGGATGGGTTGAGGCGAAACCTCAATCTGCGCACACTAGTGTTACTTTGGTAGTTCTGTTTTACCCTTGAACTTTAAATAGTTACTGCTTTTATAGTGTTGGTCATTTCCATATGTGCCTTAGAATGAGATATGTCTGTGCCTAACATTTGCTTGCTACTGGTGCAAGTAGCAGAGAATGGACATCTAAGGTATTATTTTGCATAGCAGTTTGCTTAAGTTCATTCTGTAGTAATAAATTATTTTGATGTTAACCCTGCTTAATGCTTTAGGGTAAGACAAGATATAAAAGTAGGAGCCCAAATTGGTGCTCTATTGGCATAGTCTCTCCAGTCTCCACTTTATGGTGCTAATTTCCATATTATTGGCTTCCTCTGTTTGTGTTATCCTTGTATGAAATCTTTTTTAATAGCATAGAAACCCTCTGCCAGGTGTTCATTTTGGAGGAAGGGGGAGGGGGAGGGAATTGATATCTTATGTTATTTGATGTTTGTCCTTGGGTGAATTCGTAGTGATACTCTGGTTTCATTTATTAAATACTGTCATGCTTGTACTATTGCCATCACTGTTCTTCTTTGAGATTTTCGGGAGCAAAAAAAGTATGCAGTTCCTGCTGCAGATAGTGGTAGAATCCTCATTTATTTTGGTCTAGAATGTATACTGAAAAATGAAAATCTGCAATCCTGACTAATATACTTTGCTTCATGAGCTAATCATTAATGTTAGATATGAATTTCACCTTTATGGTTGCAGGTTCTATACTCTGATGGTGTTATCAACGGCATTATTTGGGAGGCCTGCATTTAAGAATCTTATATGCAATGGTCTTGTCTTGGCCGAGGATGGTAAGAAAATGAGCAAGAGTAAAAAGAATTACCCTTCACCCATTGAAGTCATTAATGAATACGGAGTGGTATGTGGTGTTTCTTTGAACAAGTAAATGACTAGTATTCATTTTCCACACATTATATGACTGATGCTTTAGTGTGTACTTAAGTCATGTAATTTGATTGTTTTGGCTCATTTAACCTATTCTTTGCCTTCTCTGTATGTGGGACATGGAAGCAGAGCAACTAACTATGATGGTGTATTCCCTCTGCTTGAGGCCTATTTTTTCCATGAAGCCTTTTTTGTTCTCTTTATTCGACTTCTTCTACTTGAAGCCTTTTCCCCCCTTTATCACACAGATGAAAAAGAATTGTGATTCTTTTGTTCATCATTATGTCACGTTGTCAATTGAGCTAACCATCATTGAAATCTACGTTTTTGGTGGTTCAAATCTGCAAACACGAAATAGAGGTTTTATTGGTCTAATTTTCTTTGTGTGCGATGCTGATGATAATCATGTGTTAGGACAGGATAGCTGTCGTGTGTGAGTAGGCTAGGTCATGTTATGGTTCTTGATTATTGTTTGGTTCATGAACTAAAATAATTACAATATGGATTTACCCAACGTGTGCACAGTTAGGCTTGTCACTCTACATATTAGGTGGTTTTGAACACCAGGCAGTGCACAAAACACAGGTTTAGCATGCGTGCAGGCCTCTTTTTCAAAGAAATGATATTGGCATTCGATAGTGCATTGATATAGATGTTTAATACATACGTAAACCTCTCTTTCGGATAAGCTATTTCTCGCCTCCATGCCAAAAACCAGTTCTTTGCATGAGTTTCTCATGGTCGCACAATTCGCGAATCAGATATCGTCATTCGTGTGCATACAGATTTGAGACATCCTATCTGTCTTCAAACTCAATGTATGGTGCCAATTGAAATAGGTTACTCTTCTTTCGGTCTAGAAAGGTTTACTAGCTACGAACCATACGATTACCTTACCATATATTCCTGTAGATAGTTCTTTGCAAGTAACCAAATTTATCAGCCTGCAGATTACTGTGATGAATGCTTTCCCTCTACCATTTCTTTTATGAGCTCCAACATGCTGTTCTAGAAATGGTTTTGAATTAAGTTTTAGATCAAATTTCTGTTACTAGTCTTCCATTGCTTACTGTGCTGTTCAATCCTTTGAATCTAACCAATGACAACCCAAAAAGGAGAAGAAAAATCCATGGGTCAATGTCAATTGTCTCCAGTTCGATCGATTTGAGCTGTTCTGATGGAATCCAATTAGAAGATGACCTGATTTTGGCCCAATCAGTACATATAGAATCAAATAATTTAGGTTGTTTGATTAACAGTAATGTTCAAGTGCCGACAAACTTGAACATGTTTCACTGACCAAAATTATTCAATGATTGTCTTGGTTTTGGTTTGTGTAGTATCTCTTTGTTCTACATGAGCCCTGAATTATAAAAATGATATCCAAAGGTACAACCGATAAATTTTGTAAGGGGAGAGCGCTTGGCAAGAATTTTTTTAAGGGAGAGCACTTGACTTGATTCTGTAACACATGTTATTCTATATTCTCCCAATTTGCTTCATCTATGTCATGTGCAGAATATTGTGGCAACTCAACTTTTAGATGGGAGCGGTCAGAGTTGCACTCCTCTCTCAAGTCGGAGCTCCTTTTAATAAGGGCATATAAAAGTGCCCTTGGAGTGTCAGACTAAGAGCTAATTGCCGGCTCTGATTTCTAGCCGAACATCAAGGGTCCAGAATTTCCTATTGGGCAGGGCAAATACATTTTCTTCTATTCAAATTTTATGGTCTGTAGTTTGTTGGGTTCTATAGTCATTTCGTGTTAGGATCTCGATGTCTAGAAATAATGTTGTGTCTCTCGAGCAACATTTCCTTGCATTAATGTCTGATTATGTCGATTCTTGGCTTTTACATAACTTCTTCAAATATTTAGTTGTCGCAGGAAAACTTTTAGCTAACTTGGTTTAACATCTTGATATCCTATGTTAAGCGGCTAAATGTGCCAAGTGGTATGGTGGGGGCTGTCACCTTGATGTAGCATATGAACATTTCAAGGTAGGTTATGATCATTTTCTTAAGAAGTTTTCTTGTGATTTTTTATGTTTTTCTTTTAAGTAAATAATAAAGACATTACATCGATTAAATGTTTCCTTTATTATGTGTTATATTTATTCTTGAGCTCTTTTAATCTTGTATTTCGATAATATGCTATCATACAGAGTGGGATGTACGTATGGAGATCACATAACCCATCATGGTCAAAATTGTCTTCGTACATGATATTGAGATGTGTTTGGTCAATGCTCAAATATTCCATTATTACATCTTGTGTTGGAAACACTTCAAAGATGAGCTTCCATGTTTAGGTGCTTATGTATATTTAAACTAGTTTTGACACGAGTCTTTACACGCCATGCCATGGCTTCAAATATCTTGCATTGATAGCCTATCCGGATGGCGGATGGCCATTGAAAAAGTGCTTTTGCATTTCGGATGGCACAATGAGACCTTATTAGGCCATGTAATTCCGGTTTGTTCTTTGAGAATGTCCATTCAACTTCTATTCTATACATTTGTTGTGCAACATAACTCAATTTGTTCTCTCTGACTTAAATTTTCCATATTCATGTCAAACTCAATTTGTTACGTATTTACCATTTAAGTATGAAGCTTGCTTTGATAGGATTGACATTGTATATGAAGCTTGCTTTGATAGGATTGACATTGTATTATTATCTTTGTTTTAAAAAATAGTCATTAGTTTGTATGCCTCTCGTAGGATTCTTTTTTTTTCTACATCATATTCATATGTATATATTGTATTTGGCATCTTGTGTTCATCATTTTCATTCAATGATCCAAAACCGCCATACACAATGTAGGAGAGATATTGTTGATGACAGTTTAATATCAGAAATAATTGAAGAAAGTGCAGACAGCTTGCTTGAGCCCCCGGAGGTACTATGATCATTTAATGCACACAAGATCTCTTGAATCTTGTTTGTAGACTTTTGGCGCTCTCATATTTTGAGGAACGGTTAATGTAGGTGCAAGAATTGATGAATGAGATTGGTCCAGCTGGAATACCATTAAGTATCGTAACAAAAGCTGCGGAGATTCAGTTTCTTGATGTTGTTGATAAAGTACTTCTAGGAAAAAAGTGGTTGAGAAAAGCTACTGGCATACAGCCACAGTTGGATCATGACCAATCCCGCTTCCCTTTTGGCAATCTGCTTCCTAATATATGGCCAGGGCATGATAGAAAGTTCAAAGCGCAAGAAAGTGACGGCAAATTCAAAAGGTTTGTTCCTCGATGGCATCTTCTTCCCGTTCTCTGTCATGCACTACATGGCCTATGCATTTTTGGTTGAATTCTTTATGATTTCACTTGGCAAGAAATTTTTTAAGGGAGAGCACTTGACTTGATTCTGTAACACATGTTATTCTATATTCTCCCAATTTGCTTCATCTATGTCATGTGCAGATTTTACCTGCGTGCATCTTGAAATAAATTTTACAGTGTTTCTTTGGCCCTCACTTTTGGATGGATGACTTGTGTGTTGAGCAGGTGGCAGCAGCCATAAAGATTGTCTTGAAATCATGTCAGCCAAACTTGGTTGTCAAACTTGATCTGCACATGGTTGCCAAGTTGAGAATATATCCAGCTGGAACAGATAAGTGCAAACTTCATTATGAGCTGCATAAACTCAAATCCATGCTTCCAAAAGTGATTGTGAAGGTGAACAAGATGTGCAATGTTAGATTTTACGCCATTATGATGCTATCTCGACCTTTCTACTAACCAATTCAGGGCATTCCAAGCTGTTGAAAGAGTTGTTATCAACAAAAGCGGTGCAGATACAACTTGTTGGTTGAAGGGTAAGAGTTCCTATTTATCCATAGCTTTAGCAATATGAACTTTCTAGTTTGTAGAGAGCTTTTTAGCCTTTAATATTGGTGTATTAAACAATTTTAGTGAATAACTAGAATTGCAGGCCCTTGAGGCTATTTATATTTTTATAAGCCTTCTTGTGACTTCCTGAGATTTATGCGACATGATATATGCTAATTAAAGAAATTTGTAATTCTGAACAAACCTCTTGGCGATAATGGGTACTCCGGGGTTGATGCTATGAAAACAAAAAGTAATCACATCATGGAAGTGAACCGAACACTTGGAATTGAAGCTGCAAGGAGGTCTATTATTGATGAAATTCAGTATACGATGAAAAGTCATGGTATGAACATTGATTTGGGACATATGATGCTTTTGGCAGATTTGATGACATACAAGGTAGAGTAATTATCATGTGACCTCCATTTTACCATGATTATTATTTCTTAAAACCCTTCATCTGCTTCATATCCTTCAAGTCTTATGCACATTCTTTGGTGTTAATGCTCGAAAGGGGTGAGATTCTCGGCATTACTAGATACGGCATTGCAAAAATGAAAAGCGAGTGTGTTGATGTTGGCTTCATTTGAGAAAACATCGAACATCTCTTTAATGCTTCTTCACGAAAGGGTCGCGAGGATCGGATAGAGGGAGTTAGTGAATGCATTATCATGGGCATACCCATGCAACTTGGCTTTGGTATTCTCAAAGTCGAGGCAAAGGTATGTACAATTAACTTACACACTTACACCCTTAAATTGTGCTATTGTAACTTTGCAAGGCGATGCGACTCTCTCCTTTGCGCTAAACTTATTGGTCGACTTAGTGAAATTCATAATTTTATCATTCTAGAACTGTTTTTGATCAAGTATATTATTATTAAATCCTTAATCAACGGACAACCACATGATTTGTTGATGAGAAGCCTTTTTACTTGCAGGCCAAACATTTATGCGAATTTAAGTACGGTCGATCCAATAATAGCGTGATCACGCATAACCGGATTAATTTATCTCAAGTGGAACTCCGTACATATATAGTTGGAGCATACATGCATAACGTGAGAGTAGAAGCAAGCTGCGGTGTGTGTAATGATCTTACCTATAAGTTAGTGCTTGCTGTTTTTATAAACTTTTCAATCAGATCGTGTGTTTGCCTTTCTAAGGAGTGCAACATAGTATTTAGTTGTCATTTGTAAAGCTTTATCTATTATTTCAACCATGTGCATATTGTTTCACTACACTGATTTATTAATTATCTCAATCATGTTATAAACTAGGATTCAACCCTCACGTTGTTGTCGAACTTGTATTATCTTTTTTAATATAGTTAAGTAAAAAATTATTATCAATGGTTAAAGGAAATGCTTGTGCAGTTCATATGAAATAAATTCTTTTCTCTGTGTGAGTGAGAGATACAGATAGAAGGGGTTATTTAATCTTACTATTCCTTAAAAGTCTACAGGACGTTCTAGAATGCATGATATTGCTGTTAAGTGCTTGATAAGCCATGGAGCTGCTTAGGGTTAAATGGTGCAAAAGACAATTGAGGCGGTTTAGCTGCAGGAAAATCGATAATTGAGGCGGTTTAAGCTGCCGAAAAAACTTATCTAGGGCATAGCGTAGGAAAAAAACTTATCTAGGGCATAGCTGCAGGAAAAAAAACTTATCTAGGGCATAGCTGCAGGAAAACATGCAATCGAGGGCATGTTAGCTGCCGCAATACATATAATCGCCAGGAAAACTCCAATCGACGGGAAAAATCTAGCTGCAGGGTAAAATCTAGCGCCGGGAAACTCTAGCTCGCTGGGAAAACCAACTTATCTAGGGCACCTTAAGCTGCAGGGAATACACATATCTGTAGGAAATGTCTTTCGTGACACTTTTTAGCGAGCAATAGAATGCAGGGAATACACATTCGGCAGATAAATCTTAGGAAAAGCCGTTTTCCCGGCGGTTGCATTGCCCTTAATATTGTGCCATGGTGTAGTGTACCCCTCTCTCTCTCTCTCCACATACCAAACTGGAGAAGAAGAGCCTTCACGCCCGACCGACGAGCGCCTCGCCTCTGCGCCCCGGTCTCCAGCATCGCCACACCTCTGTCGTGCCCTGACCGAGCCGCCGCCTCTCCTGATCGACTGCCCGGCTGCAACACCGCCAGGCGGCCGCAGCACCGCGGCGCCTCGGCCTCATTGCTAGGATGCCACGAGCTGTCAGCCTCCATGTGTCGTTGGACACGCCTCGGCCTCGCTGCCAAGCTGCCACGAGCTGTCGACCTCCATGCGCCGTTGGCCGTGCTCGGCCTCCCGTGGCCGCGTGGCCACCGAGCAAATTTGTTGCATCCCATGTAAGCTGGAGCTGCAGCTGATTGTTGCTTCTTTGTGATATGTTGTGTCCGTTGGAAAAAAATGTCGCGACCTATTTTTTTATATGTTGCGATGCGTTGAAAAAATGTTGCGATCGTCGAAAAAAAATGTTGCATATTGTTCTTTAAGATGTTGCGACCCGTTGAAAAAAATGTTGCGACTATCGAAAAAATATTACATCCTGTCCGCGGTGATGTTGCAAGATTTTTTAACGTGTCTTTTTTTTTCCCAAATGTTTATTTTGATTCTGAGATTTCTGATATGTTACAACAAGCAAAAAAAAATATTGCACTGTTCTTTTTCATTTATTGCAGCAAATCGTACGATAAAAAGACTCCCATCGTACTTGTGCCCTTATTCGTGAGATAGAGTTCTTGGAGAGGACCTATCGTGGATGCCCTTAGTCGACATGTGCACCAGTGGGTCCCACACAATTCGTCCATCTGCTGCTTCCATGTGCTTGTATTGATCGAGTCAACGCATGCTCCCTAGGGCACACCCATGTTGGCATGGTGAGCGTTGCACCGTATATCTTGGAACGTTTAGCTCTACACTTAGGGTGTGTTTGGATCAATGCATGAGATGGTCCTGTACCATCCGGTTCGGGAAATGGTCTCATACATGCGATCGAAAGGTGAAGACTGCAGATCTCCTACCTACCTGTACAACGAGGCAACGAGCAAATTAGTGCACTTGGGCGCGCCCTGCATGTGGGCCTCGCTGCTGCTTCACGGCTCGAGCCAAGCCAAGATTCTGTGTGAGCCACCTCAGTCGTGGTTTCTACGTACATCTCCAGCAGCGCCACCTCAGCCCGTCAGCCATGGCGCAAGATACAACCTATACACGCAAACCGTTGCACAGGAGAGAAGAGTGTACTTGAGAGAGGAAGTCATGGTGAAATTTTTTAAAAAGGTTATGAGAATGATAAAAAGACAAATTATTAGAGATGTTGTTTATTCATGGGGCAATGCTACATGTCTAATGTTCGGTGGAACGGATGCTCACTTCACTCTCTTTTCTCATCCTTACGCATCCTTATCACTCACCCACATCCCCAAATGTTTGCAACAACTCATTCCTCCCTTCTCTCTCCACTCTCATCCACTCCATCCGGAACTCATCTCTTAGACCTCTCTCTCTCTCTTTCCACATACCAAGCCGAAGAAGAAGAGCCTTCACGCCCGGCCGACGGGCACCTCGCCTCTGTGCCCCGGCCTCTAGCATCGCCACACCTCTGTCGCACCCTGACCGAGCCGCCGCCTCTCCACAGTCGGCCTGCCGCTGCAGCACCGCCCAGGGCCAGCCGAACCACGCCACGCCTCGGCCTCGCTGCCAGGTTGCCACGAGCTATCGGCCTTCATGCGTCGTTGGCTGCGCCTCGGCCCCGCTGCCAGGCTGACACGAGCTGTCGGCCTCCATGCGCCGTTGCCGCGTTCGGCATCCCGTGGCCGCGTGACCACCAAGCAAATTTGTCGCATCTGTGACGACCCACCCCGTGATGCACCAAAGGAGGTCCGGGAGGACCATTTTTTTGATTTTTTATTTTTTTTTGCATTGCGAAACCACCACGGAGGATGTGGTAGCACCGCGTGGAGCTTTCCGAGGAGGTCTACGGGACCTCCGGGGAGGTCTTGCGGACCTCTGGAGGTCTTGGGTCATGCCGACCTCCGGGAGGTCTTGAGGACCTCTGGAGGTCATAGCCACCACCCGCTCAGTAGCACCTCCAGCACATCACTGTGAGAGGTCGGCGGGACCTCCGAATAAGTCCGTGGGACCTCCTGGTGGTCCGCCCTGTGCATCCGAGCTAGTCCCGGGACAACAGAGCTAGCTCGCACAAGAACACAAGCCAATACCACAACCACGAGGTCAAACAAAGAGGGAGAGACAAAATAAACCTTATATAATAGGACCTTATGGTCAAGCTTGTTAACAAGAGGTGCGCCATGCGAGGGCTTACAAAACCAACGAAGACTTATGGCGGCAACAAGGAGCTCTAGGGCTCAACCACCAAAATCATAAAAGCCATCCAACAAGCACCACAGGCTGTCGGGTGGAGGACGTCCTAGGTAGCTTAGTTGTCGAAGAACTCCTCCTCGAAGAGGTCTGCGCTGCCCTGCACTTGATCATCCTCATAATCTACTTTGACACAGGGCTTAAGCCATGAGTACTTGGAATGTACTCAGCAAGTCACAGAGAGCAAAGATGCAATAGTATTCATGCAAGGACTTACCAATGGAGAGCTGTATGGTTAGTTTGCACAAAGCCAAGCTTGACAGTAATAACAATAATAGATTGAAGAGCAGCAGGGTAAACCATAATACATAATACTTTTGATGTTTTAAAAAAAAAGGTGGAGTGAGCGCCAACTCACAGCCACAACCAAAAATGGGGGAGGTCTGGTCACACCAGTGGCCAAGTCCTCACCCAAAACCCACTCCAGAGCACCCCTCCAGAGGTCCAAACCAACCTGGACCACTACCCGAGCCAACCTTGACCCCTCTGGAGCCGGCCAAGGTCTCTTGAGGCAAAGCCAAGGCATCTCGCGGAAGTGTCGATGGCACAAGCTTTTGAAACAGCTACCCTTGCACCATTTCACCGAGCATGTCCATGACCAAGGACTTGGCTATTGAATAGATTTTACACTCTGCAGAGGTGTACAACTTTACCCACAATCCACGATCTCCCTAAGCGGGATGGGTTCCGGTCACCCTTGCTCACTTCCTAAGGTGGCTTGATCTAGAGAGCGGCAAGGCCTTTACAAAGCTTTGAACCGACTAGGGTCTGCTCGCTAAGGTTTATAATCCCTCCAAAGTGGTCTAGAAATCCACGGGGTTATGGGGTGCCCCTCTTGCGCCAACGAATCACACGCTCAACCACAACAGCCCCAAGCCATCTCGTTGCTAATTATTCAGCCCAGACCATTCCCATAAAATGATCTTGTGGTTGCACTAATTGGCCCAGTTCAACAGAACACAAAGTAAAGTCCTTAATTGTGCCAAGGCAAGTCTTCCCCAACCGAGTGTGCAAAGCACCACTACTCACTCCTGCCTTCTTGCCTCGGCAAAACAATTTGTATTAACCCATGCCAAAAGACCACCCAGTCTTGGCACAACAGATTTTAATCAAGTGATCTCACACCACGATCCAACCTGACTTAGGCGCCCCGCCATAGTTGCTCAACAATGGCTTTTGACCACACATTCCATATTTATTAGTCAAGATTATTAGAGATGAAGCATGATACGTTCGAACCACGTATTCTAAGCAAGGCTATAAAGACCTACGGTCCCCCATGTTGGCAAATAACAAAGAACACCAACTAGATTAACCACCCTAAGGCTCACAAGGTAAACATGACAACATGATGGAGACAAGGTATAAAGGAGGCATAACGACAAGTAGGCAAGTAACTACATTTAAACCATTTTCTTATAAACATAGCCATGCATGATAAAGTAAAACCGAAATACATTTGCAATACTAGGCTCAAGATGATCAAAAGGAGGTCGTGGCTTGCCTTGGTCAAGCAGTGGAGAGCCTTCCAAGAAGAAGAGCCGGGTCCAAGATCTCCTCAAACTCGTGATCTACACGTTCGCAAGAAAACCAAATAAGCAAAACCACACTAAACCAGAGAACTTCAAAAGAACCAAAAAGGAACTCAAACCAACTCAGCCAAAAGGAAACCAAGAGGCTTAACACAGCCTCAAGAGCTCCTGGGGAAGGTCTGGCGCAAGGAAGAACCGAGCAGATGAGGCAGGGAAGGAAGAAATGAGCAAAAGGTTACAAAGGCCTGCCCTCCCAGGCTATATAGCCAGAATCGGTAGTGTGCACCACAAGGAACCCTAGAGACATGTTGGCAATCGGGACTACTTGGGCAGGGCTTGCCCAAAAAGAATTGAAATAAAGTATCTCAGATGGGACTGCATTTAATGTGACCCGACACCTATTAAATGCGCACAGAGATCTGAGGCAAAACAATGATAACAAGGTGGAGAGGGTGGCAAATGGGGCGATCAAAAGGTGTCTGATTGGTCAAGGTATGGCCCCACCGCAAGGGTCGCTCCATAAAAGACCACAGGGAGGTCTGGACGGGAGGTCGAAGCAGCTCAAGGAGAGGTCTGACGGTCAAGATCTCAAGGGAGGACCTCAGCGGTCCAGATCAAAAGTCGGGAGGTCTTGACCAGCAGGATTTTGAGGATTAGGAGGTGGTCTCTACAAAGACCCGGCAAGGATAGAGGAGGTGGTCTGGCAAAAGCGGCCGGGGGAGGTCCGAGCGGCTAGATCTCAACAAGGGAGGTCTGAGTGCTAGATCTCAACAAGGGGAGGTCTGGCGGCTAGATCTCAACAAGGGAGGTCTGAGCGGCTAGATCTCAACAAGGGGAGGTCTCGAGCGGCTAGATCTCACAAGGGAGGTCTGAGCGGCTAGATCTCAACAAGGGGAGGTCTGGCGGCTAGATCTCAACAAGGGAGGTCTGAAAGCGGCTAGATCTCAACAAGGGAGGTCTTAAAGGACACGGAGGAGGTCC
Organism: Phyllostachys edulis; assembly: GCA_036346405.1. Classification (NCBI taxonomy): domain Eukaryota; kingdom Viridiplantae; phylum Streptophyta; class Magnoliopsida; order Poales; family Poaceae; genus Phyllostachys; species Phyllostachys edulis. The sequence goes on from CM070552.1 coordinate 35,106,686, forward strand.
GTAGGACCTGTAAAAGTCCGCAGGGACGGAGGGAGGTCTATTTGGACACAAGGGAGGTCCAAATAGCCACGAGGAGGTCTAGGAGGGTCCAAAAAGGGGCGGGAGGTCGAGAGGCTCTGGGCGCCCAAGAGAACTCGGGGTTCAAGAGGCGTGGAGAGGTCCACGGGAGGTCCAAAAAAGCAAAACCGGCGTGGCTTGGGGGACCAAAGAGGTTTTGAAACACTAACCCGAGTGGGTCCTTGACAGAAAACCCCAAGCAAGGGAGAGGTTGAGCAGAGAGGAGATGTGAGAGAGGTCCGGATCTCAAAGAGATTCAAACCAACAAGGAAGTTAAGAGAGAGAGAAGAGGCGAACCAGGCACACAGAGAGGCTTTGAGAACCACAACCCGAGGGCGGCAAAGACACCCAGAGAGCCACAACCCGACAAGGAACACCAACAACGACTTGGTTAAGGTTTGATTAATTCCAATTGAACTCTCCAGATTTCAAAACGTCAGGTTAAGCTTTGGATTCTCAATAAAGCCAAATGGTTACTTTTATTTTGAAAACTTCGCAAGGACTTAAAAGAAAACGGGACGTTACAAACCTTCACCCCTTAAGGGAATCTCGACCCCGAGATTCAGGCTGAGCTAGGGAATAGATGGGGGAACTCCTTCCTGAGGTCCCCTTCTCGTTCCCATGTTGCCTCGGCTTCGGAGTGGTTGCTCCATTGCACCTTGCACAGCTTGGTGGTCTTGCTCCTGGTAACTCTCTCTGACACATCCAAAATCTTGATGGGGTGCTCTCTGTAAGTGAGGTCTTCTTGGAGGTTCACAGCTTCTAAAGGCATTTGGTCCTCTGGCACTCGCAAGCATTTCTTCAACTGGGAGACATGGAACACATTGTGGACTCCAAAGAAGTCGAGGAGGAGGTCCAACTTGTAGGCTACTTCACCCCTACGGGCAAGAATTGGAAAAGGCCCAATGAACCTTGGAGCAAGCTTTCCACTAACTCTGAACCGATGCATACCCTTGAGAGGTGACACTTTGAGGTAGACTCGGTCTCCTGGAACAAAAGCTAGGTCTCGACGTCTAACATCTGCGTAGCTCTTTTGCCGTGTTTTGTGACCCTTAGTTTCTCCCTTATTGACCTTACTTGATCTTGACTTCTTCGGCAGTGCGGGCCAAGAACTTGGCCTTCACCTGATTCTGTCCAGTACAAGGGAGTCCTACACTTTCTCCCATAAATAGCTTCAAAAGGGGACATCTAGAGGCTCGCTTGGTAGCTGTTATTGTAGGAAAATTCTGCATATGGCAACATCTTGTCCCAACTAGATTGCCTTTCTAGAGCACAAGCTCTCAGCATGTCCTCAAGGACTTGGTTAACTCTCTCAGTTTGGCCATCTGTTTGTGGGTGGTACGCTGTACTGAAATTAAGGTCTGTGCCCAAGGCATCATGTAGCTTTTGCCAAAATTTGGAGGTGAATTGGGACCCTCTGTCGGAGACTATCTTCTTTGGAACACCATGAAGGCACACAACCTTTGTCATGTAGATTTCGGCTAGCTTGTCTCCAGCATAAGTAGTCTTCACAGGAATAAAGTGAGCCATTTTTGTTAATCTATCCACAATGACCCAGATAGAATCAAAACCCGCTTGGGTACGAGGTAAACCAGTAATAAAATCCATGCCGACCTCTTCCCACTTCCACTCGGGTATGGGTAAGGGCACTAAAAGTCCTCCAGGTCTTTGGTGCACTGCTTTAACCTTTTGGCAAGTGTCACATTTGGCCACAAAATCTGCTATTTCCTTTTTCATTTTCGGCCACCAGTACAATTCCTTGACATCTTGGTACATTTTTGTAGCTCCTGGGTGTATAGAATACAAAGCTTCATGGGCTTCTTTAAGTATTATACCTTTGAGCTCCGTGTTATTGGGCACACAGAGCCTTTTATCAAACCGAACCGCACCTAGGTCATCTATAGAAAACCTTGCAGCCTTCCCTTCTCTTATGTTGGTCTTGATCTCTTGGATGCTAGCATCTCCATCTTGGGCTGCCTTGATCTGTTTTTGCAAGGTAGGCTGCACTTCTAGAGCTGCCAAAAATCCTTCTTCCACTAACTCAAGCCTAAGCTTCAAGAATTCTTCATACAAAGTAGGCTGGCTCTCCTTGATCATCAAAGTGTTGACATAAACTTTTACGCTCAAAGCATCTCGCCACCACATTGGCCTTGCACAGGTGGTAATGGATTCCCACATTGTAGTCCTTAATAAGCTCAAGCCACCTTCTCGCCGCAAATTCAAATCAGCTTGTGTAAAGATGTACTTTAGGCTTTTGTGGTGGGTGTAAATTTCACACCTATTACCAATGAGGTAATGGCGCCAAATTTTTAAGGCATGAACCACAGCAGCCAACTCAAGGTCATGAGTAGGGTAGTTTGCTTCATGAGGCTTCAACTGTCTTGAAGCATAAGCTACCACTTTTCTATCTTGCATGAGAACACAGCCAAGTCCTTGCTTGGACGCATCACAAAAGACTTCAAAATCCTTCCTGACATCTGGAAGAACCAAAACTGGGGCAGAGGTTAACTTTTCCTTAAGCTCTTGGAAGCTTCGATCACACTCTGAGGTCCAAAGAAACTTCTTTTCTTTCTTTAACAGCTGAGTGAGAGGTCTTGCTGTCTGGAAAAGCCTTCAATAAACCTTCTGTAGTAGCCGGCCATGCCAAGAAAACTCCTGACTTGAGGCACTGTCCTAGGGGGTTCCCAATTGAGTACATCTTGAACCTTACTAGGGTTGACAGACACTCCTTCTTTTGACAAAACATGCCCAAAAAAGACCACTTCCTTTAGCCAAAATTCACACTTACTAAACTTGGCAAAGAGCTGATGAGCTCTGAGCTTCCCCAAAACCGAAGAGAGATGGCTTGCATGCTCCTCTTCACTCTTGGAATACACTAGGATGTCGTCAATAAAGACAATGACAAACTTGTCTAGGTACTCCATGAACACTCGGTTCATCAAATTCATGAAGTAGGCAGGGGCATTGGTCAGCCCAAAAGACATGACAGTGAATTCAAATAACCCATACCTAGTTGAAAAAGCTGTCTTAGGGATGTCTTCCTTGCGAATCTTGAGTTGGTGATAACCTATTCTCAAATCTATCTTGAAAAACACAGCAGCTCCCTTCAATTGATCAAATAAATCATCAATTCTCGGCAAAGGATACTTGTTCTTGATGGTGACATCATTGAGAGCTCTGTAGTCCACACACATCCTTTGAGTGCCATCCTTTTTAGGCACAAAAATCACTGGGGCTCCCCAAGGTGAGGAGCTAGGTCTAATAAAACCCTTGCTCTGCAAGTCTTCCAACCGCTTCTTCAACTCCACATGATCATCAACATGCAATCAGAGGGCCTTTTGGAGATGGGGAGGTCCACAGGACAAGGTTTATGACAAACTCAAGGTCTCATGTCTGGGGCATTCACAGGAGCTCATCAGGAACACATCCATAAATTCTTTAACAACAGGACATCCTCCAAAACTTGATCTTGAGCTTTGCAAGATAGGGCTCCTTGGAGCTTCTCTGAAGTGGTGAAAACTTCACAAATGGCACCACTAGGGCTGGTCAAAGAGATACTTTTGCCACTACAATCCAACATGGCATGGTGGTTAGCTAGCGATCCATGCCCAAGATCACATCTAGGGACCTGGTGTCCAAAAGGATAAGGTTGGCTAGAAATTCTATTCCTTCTATGACCAATTTCACTTGTGGACAACCCTGGTTCGTACTTAGTTACGAGTCGGGATTGAACCAACAAGGTAGACTTAAGAGCAACAACTCAAACCGGTGCTTTGCGGCAAAACTCGAGAAATAAACGAATGGGAAGCTCGAGTCAAACAAAAGCTACCGCATTGAATTTACTAGGAACATACCTAGTACCACGTCTGAGGAGGTCTGAGCTTCTTCCACTGCCACATGGTTCACACGGCCCCTTCCAAAAGTCTGGGAGGTCCTGGCTTGAGGAGGTCCTACGGCCTGAGAGGTCTTGGCCGAGGGAGGTCCTGAAGTAGAGGTCTTGGTGGCTGGCTCTGTCTTCAGTGGGCATTGATTGGCAAAATGCCCCACTTGATGACACTTGAAACAGGTGATCCCCGCTGCTGTGGAGGTTACTGGGGTTGACTTGGTGCTACCAGTGATGCGGCGCTGAGCAGGGACAGATGGGCGGGAGGTCTTGACAGAGGTCCCGGGAGGTCCAGGAGGTCCTTGACGCTTGGGTTGGTACTGCACAAAAGCTTTGTGGCGCTGGGGAGGTCTCTGTTGAGCACTGGAGGGTGGCACCTTCCTCTTGAAAGACTCAGAAAGTTCTCTTCGGGACTCCTCAATGAGCATTGCCTTGTTCACCATATGCTGGAAATCAGGATAATCGTTGCCCACAACTTGAACTTTTAAACTGGGATGGAGGCCTCGCTTGAAGCGCTTCGCGTGCATCATCCGTAGCCACATCTTCACGAGCATAACGTGACAATTGGGTGAACTTTGTGAGATACTCGCTCACTGACATGCTGCCTTGCTTGAGCTCTCTAAACTCTTCCTTTTTCATCTCTACCTTCCCATCGGGGACATGCGAGTGACGAAAAGCAGCTGCGAATTCTGCCCAAGTGATCCTCTGGGGGTCAGCATGTGAGGCACAAAATGTGTCCCACCACTCAGCTGCAAGTCCTTCCAGTTGATGTGAGGCAAACAAAACCTTCTCCCTGTCTTCACAGTGAGCAATATCCGACTTCTTCTCTGTTGATCTCACCAATCATCTCGCATCTAAGGGCTCGGAGAAGCTGGAAAAAAGTAGTCGGGCGTGTCTTCATGAACTCGCACCTTGATTGATGGTGATTTGGAGGTGGAGGTGGTGATTCTTTGCTTGACTGACTATTCGACTCATCATGGCAAGTAAAGCATTGGTGGTGCGGCTTTGTTGAGCCATAATCTGTTCATATTCTCGCATCATGGAGCTCATCATTTGGGCTTGTGCCGCCATAAACCGCCAAAACCCGGTCTCTGGTCGCCTTTGGAGGAGGTGGAGGTGGAGGCAACTGTTCTTGAGGTTCACCCTGACTTGTGGACTGCCGAGTCTGCACCATCTTGACAAAACCCTAAAGGTTTAATAGGTAAGAAGGAAAGCATGGTAGATAAGAGGGAACCGAGAAAAAGATAGAACATCTATTAGGGGTGACTTGGTTAACCCAAGAGAGAACCAAAAAGGTCATGAGGCCAAAAGAGGCAACAAAAGCTTCAAAACAGAGGCCTTCAAGACCCAAGCTGAGCGAAACTCAGAATAGGACCACTAATCCTAACCTTTCTACAGTCGGCCCTATTGAAGTTATAAAGGCAAGGAGGTCAAATTAGATTCAAAATCAAGGTTCCCGCAGAGATAAGATAATGGAACTAAGGAGGAGTTAAGATGAGAGTAGAACAGGACAAGAAAAGATTTTGAGCAAGATAAGGGCAGCATAGAACCAGCACAAGGAAAGAACTATCAAACAAATTCGAAGTTGACTTGCTTTAGAAAATAGCTTTTTGAATAAAAACTAAACCGACCTTTCTACCTACGGCCACGTCCTACAGCCGACCTAGGCTCTGATACCAACTGTGACGACCCACCCCGTGATGCACCAAAGGAGGTCCGGGAGGACCATTTTTTTTTTTTGCATTGCGAAACCACCACGGAGGGATGTGGTAGCACCGCATGGAGCTTTACCGAGGAGGTCTACCAGGACCTCCCAGGAGGTCTTGCGGACCTCCTGGAGGTCTTGGTCCACCGCTGACCTCCCAGGAGGTCTTGAGGACCTCCTGGAGGTCATGGCCACCACCCGCTCGGTAGCACCTCCAGGCACATCACCAGGAGAGGTCCGGCAGGACCTCCCAGGCCAAGTCCCGTAGGACCTCCTGGTGGTCCTGCCCCTGTGCATCCGAGCTAGTCCCAGGACAACAGAGCTAGCTCGCACAAGAACACAAGCCAATACCACAACCACGAGGTCAAACAAAGAGGGAGCAGACAAAATAAACCTTATATAATAGGACCTTATGGTCAAGCTTGTTAACAAGAGGTCTGCCACTGAGGGCTTACAAAACCAACGAAGACTTACAACTGGCAACAAGGAGCTCTAGGGCTCAACCACCAAAATCATAAAAGCCATCCAACAAGCACCACAGTGTCGGGTGGAGGGCGTCCTAGGTAGCTTAGTTGTCGAAGAACTCCTCCTCGAAGAGGTCTCATACGCCTCGCACTTGATCATCCTCATAATCTACTTTGACACAGGGCTTAAGCCATGAGTACTTGGAATGTACTCAGCAAGTCACAGAGAGCAAAGATGCAATAGTATTCATGCAAGGACTTACCAATGGAGAGCTGTATGGTTAGTTTGCACAAAGCCAAGCTTGACAGTAATAACAATAATAGATTGAAGAGCAGCAGGGTAAACCATAATACATAATACTTTTGATGTTTTAAAAAAAAAGGTGGAGTGAGCGCCAACTCACAGCCACAACCAAAAATGGGGGAGGTCTGGTCACACCAGTGGCCAGGTCCTCACCCAAAACCCACTCCAGAGCACCCACTCCAGAGGTCCAAACCAACCCCTGGACCACTACCCGAGCCAACCTTGACCCCTCCGAGCCGGCCAAGGTCTCTTGAGGCAAAGCCAAGGCATCTCGCGGAAGTGTCGATGGCACAAGCTTTTGAAACAGCTACCCCTTGCACCATTTCACCGAGCATGTCCATGACCAAGGACTTGGCTATTCGAATAGATTTTTACACTCTGCAGAGGTGTACAACTTTACCCACAATCCACGATCTCCCTAGCGGGATGGGTTCCGGTCACCCTTGCTCACTTCCTAAGGTGAGCAGTCTAGAAGCGCTGCAAGGCCTTTACAAAGCTTTGAGGCCGACTAGAAATTCGCTCGCTAAGGTTTATAATCCCTCCAGTGGTCTAGAAATCCACAGGGTTATGGGGTGCCCCCTCTTGCGCCAACGAATCACACGCTCAACCACAACAGCCCCAAGCCATCTCGTTGCTAATTATTCAGCCCAGACCATTCCCATAAAATGATCTTGTGGTTGCACTAATTGGCCCAGTTCAACAGACACAAAGTAAAGTCCTTAATTGTGCCAAGGCAAGTCTTCCCCAACCGAGTGTGCAAAGCACCCACTACTCACTCCCTGCCTTCTTGCCTCAGCAAAACAATTTGTATTAACCCATGCCAAAAGACCACCCAGTCTTGGCACAACAGATTTTTAATCAAGTGATCTCACACCACAGTCAACACAGCTTAGGCGTCCTGCCATAGCTGCTCAACAATGGCACCAGCCACACATTCCATATTTATTAGTCAAGATTATTAGAGATGAAGCATGATACGTTCGAACCACGTATTCTAAGCAAGGCTATAAAGACCTACGGTCCCCCATGTTGGCAAATAACAAAGAACACCAACTAGATTAACCACCCTAAGGCTCACAAGGTAAACATGACAACATGATGGAGACAAGGTATAAAGGAGGCATAACAGCAAGTAGGCAAGTAACTACAGCCCAAACCATTTTCTTATAAACATAGCCATGCATGATAAAGTAAAACCGAAATACATTTGCAATACTAGGCTCAAGATGATCAAAAGGAGGTCTGTGGCTTGCCTTGGTCAAGCAGTGGAGAGCCTTCAGCAGCAAGAGCCGGGTCCAAGATCTCCTCAAACTCGTGATCTACACGTTCGCAAGAAAACCAAATAAGCAAAACCACACTAAACCAGAGAACTTCAAAAGAACCAAAAAGGAACTCAAACCAACTCAGCCAAAAGGAAACCAAGAGGCTTAACACAGCCTCAAGAGCTCCTGGGGAAGGTCTGGCGCAAGGAAGAACCGAGCAGATGAGGCAGGGAAGGAAGAAATGAGCAAAAGGTTACAAAGGCCTGCCCTCCCAGGCTATATAGCCAGAATCGGTAGTGTGCACCACAAGGAACCCTAGAGACGTGTTGGCAATCGGGACTACTTGGGCAGGGCTTGCCCAAAAAGAATTGAAATAAAGTATCTCAGATGGGACTGCATTTAATGTGACCCGACACCTATTAAATGCGCACAGAGATCTGAGGCAAGAGCAATGATAACAAGGTGGAGAGGGGCTGGCAAATGGGGCCAGTCAAAAGGGTGTACAGTTGGTCAAAGGTATGGCCCCACCGCAAGGGTCGCTCCCGCAAAAGACCACAGGGGAGGTCCTGGACAGGAGGTCCAGAACGCTCAAAGGGAGAGGTCCTGACGGTCAAGATCTCAAAGGGGAGGACCTCAACGGTCCAGATCAAAAGTGCGGGGAGGTCTTGACCAACAGGGATTTTGAGGATTAGGAGGGTGGTCTCTACAAAAGACCAGCAAGGATAGAGGAGGTGGTCCTGGCAAAACAGCCAGGGGGAGGTCCGAGCGGCTAGATCTCAACAAGGGGAGGTCTGAGCGGCTAGATCTCAACAAGGGGAGGTCTGAGCGGCTAGATCTCAACAAGGGGAGGTCTGAGCGGCTAGATCTCAACAAGGGGAGGTCTGAGCGGCTAGATCTCACAAGGGGAGGTCTGAGCGGCTAGATCTCAACAAGGGGAGGTCTGAGCGGCTAGATCTCAACAAGGGGAGGTCTGAGCGGCTAGATCTCAACAAGGGGAGGTCTCGAGCGGCTAGATCTCAACAAGGGAGGTCTGAGCGGCTAGATCTCAACAAGGGAGGTCTTAAAGGACACGGAGGAGGTCCGTGAGGACCTGTAAAAGTCCTTGAGGGAGAGGAGGTCTATTTGGACACAAGGGAGGTCCAAATAGCCATGAGGAGGTCTAGGAGGGTCCCAAAAGGGGCGCTGGGAGGTCCAGAGAGGCTCTGGAGCGTCCAAGAGAACTCAGGGGTTCCAAGAGAGCGTGGAGAGGTCCACGGGGAGGTCCAAAAGAAGCAAAACCGAGCGTGGCTTGGGGGGGACCAAAGAGGTTTTTGAAACACTAACCCGAGCTGGGTCCTTGACAGAAAACCCCAAGCAAGGGAGAGGTTGAGCAGGGGAGATGTGAGAGAGTGCGGATCTCAAAGAGATTCAAACCAACAAGGAAGTTAGAGAGAGAGAAGAGGCGAACCGGGGCACACAGAGAGGCTTTGAGAACCACAACCCGAGGGCGGCAAAGACACCACAGAGAGCCACAACCAGCAAGGAACACCAACAACGACTTGGTTAAGGTTTGATTAATTCCAATTGAACTCTCCAGATTTCAAAACGTCAGGTTAAGCTTTGGATTCTCAATAAAGCCAAATGGTTACTTTTATTTTGAAAACTTGGCAAGGACTTAAAAGAAAACGGGACGTTACAGCATCCCATGTAAGCTGGAGCTGCTGCTGATTGTTGCTTCTTTGTGATATGTTGTGTCCGTTGAAAAAAAATGTCGCAACCTATTTTTTTATATGTTGCGATGCATTGAAAAAATGTTGCATACTGTTCTTTAAGATGTTGCGACCCGTTTAAAAAAATGTTGCGACTGTTGGAAAAAAAATATCGCATCCTGTCCACGGTGATGTTGCAAGATTTTTTAACGTGTCTTTTTTTCCAAATGTTTATTTTGATTATGAGATTTCTGATATGTTACAACAAGTAAAAAAAATATTGCACTGTTCTTTTTCATTTATTGCAGCAAACCGTACGATAAAAAGACTCCCGTCGTACTTGTGCCCATATTCGTGAGATAGAGTTCTTGGAGAGGACCTATCGTGGATGCCCTTAGTCGACATGTGCACCAGTGGGTCCCACACAATTCGTCCGTCTGCTACTTCCATGTGCTTGCATTGATGTGTTTGGATCAATGCATGAGATGGTCTTATACCATCCGGTTCGGGAAATGGCCTCATACATGTGTTTGGTTCGCTGAATCAAACCGCTCCATCCTGCACCGAATCGTTCCACACACGCGAATATTCCACGGAGATTCTGAACCAACTCGTTCCATGAAATCGAGTGAACGACGTGGTTCAATGCTTCCTCGTCCAGTATCGCTGCTTGCGCTCACTATCCCTTCGCACTGCGCTCACTCCCGGAGCTACGCTGCTGCCAACCTCGCCTTCGCCTTCCTCATCGTCTACGCCTAGGCGCTCACCGTTGGCATCCTAGTCCAGGCGCAGCTTCCCGATGTTCTCGTCCCTGAGGTCATCCTAGGCTCTACCGCCGCTCGCGCCGGGCTACTCCTTGGCGATGGCATCCTCGCTGTCCACTAGTAATCCTCGGTCGTCTCCTCCTCCCACACTCGCCCACATCCTCCTCCTCCCCCGCACGCCTCCTTCTCCTCCCCAGCCGGCCCGCATGCCTCCTCCTCCCCTAGCGCCCTCCTCCCCGGCGGCCACCTCCTCCTCCCTCAGCTCCCTTCTCCTCCCTGGTGCCCTCCTCCTTGCCAGCCTCACTCGGATCCAACTCCAAATCTGGATCTGGATCTCGCCTCCGCCACCTCCCTCCTCCGCGCCACCCTCCTCCACCTCCCTCCTCCGCGCCGCCCTCCTCCACCTCCCTTCTCCCCGGCACCCCTCCTCCCCGGCGCACCTCCTCCCCGATGCGCCTCCTCTCCTGACTCCATCCTCCCCCGATGTGGCGCCTCCTTCCCCGACTCCGTCCTCCCCCAACACGGTGCCTCCTTCCTCGACTCTGTCCTTCTCCTCCTCCCCCGAGTTGCGCCGCCCCGCTCCCCTTCTCCTCCTCCTCTCCGGTGCCTTCCTCCCCGGCCACCTTCTCCTCGGCGCCCTCCTCCCCGAGCCGCTGCTGGCTCACCACCGTGGCCACATCCCTGCTGACCCCTTCGGCCCCTTCCCAGGTCCACGCCTCTGCGCTGCCCGCGTTGCTGTGGCCAAAGGCCAGCAACCGCACCACAGCGCCGCCACCGTCGTCGTCAAGATGGCGAGGTGCCAAGCACCCCAGCCCCTCCTACGGTGGTGCTTCTCCACCGACGCCCTCCCTCCTCCCCAGCGCACCTCCTCCAACTCCATCCCCGACCCTCCCCCAAGCCGCCGCCGCCTCATCCCTCCACCTCCCGTGCCACCGCCGCCCTCCCCCTCCTCCTCCCTTGTGCGTCGTTGCCGGCTCTTGTGGCCCGAGGCCCTCAGTCCACAACGCCGCCACCGCCATCGTCGAATCGATGAATTGCTTGATTACCATTGTTGAAAATGTTGTTTCATTCTGATGAACTAGTGATATTGTTTATGGTATTGCTTGTTATTTTCATCCATGAATCCATGAAAATGATGAATTGTGTTTGCTACTACTTGTTTGCTTGACTGCGATGGTAACAAGGAGCTTGCTTGGCCAAACAATGATATGTTCTATGTTTTGATATCTTGCTAGGGCATGCATGACAACTTGTTTGATGTTTGATGTTTGATATCTTGCTAGGGCATGCATGACAACATGACAACTTGTTTTGATATCTTGCTAGGCCAATTCATGAATAACATTAGTGCTAATGATAATTCTATATTTGATGTTTGTTTATCACTTGGGCATTGAGCATCCACTTGTTCATCTAGCTTGTTGTTCAATGTCTTGTATATAATTGACTATCATGTTGATGTATTGATGTTGTGGTACATCCGTACATACACAACAGTAATTGCTCCCACTGAGATATCTTCTTTGTGTTCATTGTGTTGTCTGGATAATACACAATTTAGGATGGGATCTTCTGTGTGTTCATTGTGTTCATCTTTACCGTGTTTGTACATTGACTGTCTGGATAATACACAATTTTGCATGTCAATTACTTCATTTGTGGGATCATGCCATCAGAACCTGATAGAACATAAGACATTCATTTATACATTGACTAGCTGATGTTTGATTATTGGATAGTCAACACAATGGAAAACATGAATTTTTGTATGTAGTGCATGTTGAATTAGAATGTATGGCATTGCTTTTTATTTTTATCCATGAAAATTGAGCACCTTTGTTCCTCTTTGTTATGCATCAACATGTATTTGGATCCTAGCATGATCAATAGATGACTGGTTGCATGTTTGATGCTGCCATGGTACTCATTGATGATCTAGGTATGAACTTTAAGCATGATGCTTGCATGAATCATGTATTGAGATCATGATCTAACTGAGAATTGATATTTGCAGTATTCATGTTTTTCTGAGTGGATATGTTCAGATCTGTGTGCATCTTGATTTGAGTGTAGATTTTTCTTCATTTAAGATTTGCATGAACACTTGGGTGTACGTGTGCGGGTAGGGGTGCCTAACACTGCCGATGTCGGTCCCAAGCCCGAAAAAAGTGGAGGGGTGTGAATTTCACTTTGTTGTACTGAACTAACTAATCCTAATTGAGGTTGGTAAGGTGTACTTGAAGTAACTCTAGATGCCTCATCATCTATAGAAATTTATTCGGTTATCCTCAATGTTTGTGTCTATGTAAAAATTGCTGCTACTCATGTTAAAATTTAAATTCTGCTGGCATGGATTTGTTTTTAATAATTATTTATTGTAATATTTATTCATTGTTATAATTGTGTGTAATAATTATTTATGTCATAATTGTTTGTAATAATTATTTGTTGTAATAAATGTTTATTGTAATAATTGTCGTTAAATACGTTAACAGTGGTTTATTGGGTTGTTTACGATATATTGTCGTTAATCTCGATCAATATCGGTTGTTCTCGTCAATTGCGGTAATTCTTATCAATTGCGTTAGTCGTCGTTAATAGTCGTCAATTGTCGTTAAATGTTGTTAAATGTCGTTAAATATTGTTAAATGTTGTCGATTATTGCCAAATATCATTAAATGCTGTTAATTATCGTTAAATGTTGTTAAATGTCGATATTTTTTGTCAATTATCGTCAAATGTTGTTAATTTTTGTCAATTATCGTCAAATGTTGTTAATTTTTGTCAATTATCATCAAATGTTGTTAAATATCGTTAAAAGTTGTTAAATGTTGTTAAAGGTCGTTAAATATCGTTAAATGTTGTTAAATTTGGAAAGTTAAAATAATTTCCTTGCCTCAAATTCGGATTGGCAAAAAATATAATAGTTAATTGTTTGCAAAACTATTTTCAAACTTGAATTTAAATTCAAATCAATTTCTAAACTCAATTCTCACAATTGTAGGAGGTGAACTCACCACCTCTAGTGAGAGGGTTATCATATCGAACTTCATCCACCAAACCAAACAACATCTTGAACCATCCAGAATCATCCCATACAACCAACCAAACAAAACTCTGTATCATCCCATACAACCAACCAAACAGACTGATTATACCGTCCCATACAGGACGATATCATCCTACCCGTACCATCCCATCCCATTCAACCTCATCCCACCAACCAAACGCACCCTTAGAGAAGGTAGTGTTGGTAGGGTAGATATGCTGGGATCTTTTGGATGAGATGGCATGAATTACATGATAAGTTTTTCACATACGCTCGCTACTGAGCAAATTCGTTATTTTCCTAAATTAATATGAGAATTTCCTCCAAACATGTAATTAGTATACAACACAGATAGATATAAATAGATAAAAAAAACCTCCCCATTTTTAGGTTAAAAAGGATCGCCACAGTACCTGCAGACACCATTTTCCCTTTACGACATTCATTTAGTAATACTAGAAGACCACCCACGCCGAAGGGGCACGGGCATGAACACGCCAAAGAAGACGGTGGGCACTTGACAAGCGCCTTGAAGCGCTAGGGCCTACCGGACGCGTCCATGCAAAGAAAGACGCCAAACGCACCAAGCATAGGGCCGAAATCCAACAGTGCGCCGGGCGCGGAGGTGATCGGACGCGTGTTTTTTTCCGGGCGATGTGGACGTGAGTGCGGGGGCTGTTTGCACCTGTTGTTAGTTATAGTAAGAGAACCTTTAGTGTATTGAACCGATGTCGACTCAAAGTCATGCTACGTAAGCATTCTAGGAACTGAATTTGTTTTTCTCCAATGTATTGAACCGATTCCTACTAATAACTGGGACCCATGTTACATTAAAAAAACTACGAAATAATAATATCTTCTCTCAACCGCACTCTCTTCTATGTAGTTGTTTAATGCTCATATGAGTTATTTAATGCTTTGAATCGACTCCTAAGTAGAGTCCGGTTCTATGCATTTTTTTTTGTTGGAATCGACCCCTCCAATGTATTGAATCGATTCAATACCTTATCTCTCCTCATTTGAACCGACTAAAACACAACATTGGAGATGGTCTAATAGGGCCCTATTGTATTTTGCACATAGATCGAGGGATGGCAAAATTAAGAAAATAAATCAAAAGCTAGACGTGTCTACTCTTATTAATGAGGATTGAAATAGGTAGCAGTGCCTTTATTAGAGGTACAACGGTGATAATACATGTATCTATATGTGCAGTTGGAAAAGTCATATTATTTACTACACCTTGATTTCTATAGAGAGCTTATACTCTCTCCGGTCACAAAAGAGATGCGTTTTTTCTTTTCAAAATCAACTATATGCAATTTCGACCACTAAAATTTACTGTTATATATTCAAAAAAAGATATCAAAGTGTAATATTACGAAATTATTTGTTATGACAAATCTAGTCATATCACCTTTTATATATCCAAACCATATATTATAAATAATATCTTTGGTCAAAATTAATACGTTTTGACTAAACACATTCTAGGGCGTCCAGGGGCGAATCCACCAAGGGGACTTCGTTAGGCTCGAGCCTACACTCCATCGCGGTGTCAGTACCCCCTCCCCATCGACGGCCATGGAGGCCATGTGTGATGTCTGCGCATGATTCGAAGTGAACAAGAGAGAGGAAGAGGAACTATGCAAGAACGAAGGAAGTAAAAGTCATTATGTTGGGCTTTTGCCGAAGCTCACAAGGTGTCAAGGCCCAAGTGTTGTCTCACATCCTCCCCACTGTTGGCCCACTCCACGTCCCCACCTGGTAGGCCGAACCAATTGAAGGTGAAGCAAAACACAAGAGGAACTGTGCGCGCGGTGCACCTGAAGCCGAAGACTCGGGGGGTTGGGGGTGAGAAGAAACCCTAGCAGCTAGGTGGTGGCGGGCCGGCAGCTGCGCCGCGTGACGAGGAAGGGAGGAGCCAAGAAGAGGGCGACACAGTGCCACTGCGAGCTACGACTACGCTTGGTCATGGGTCGTGGTCTGCGCCCTGCCCTTGCGAATGTGATTTAGGCTGCCGCAGGCCAACAACGGTATACTACTCTGCATATACTCTTTGCACTGAAATTTTCAATGAAGTGATGAAATTTACAATTTGTTCGTAGATTTGCAATAATGGAGATACAAACTTTGCGCAACTATTTCACAAGCAATTCAAGTAGTACCCCCTAACCGATGAGAGCACAACTCAACCAAAGAGACTTCGACTATAATTTAATCCTAATAAAATTTACAATTTGTTTGTGGTATGTTCCATTTATTTTGAATGTTCATGATTATTTATAATTTACTATTGTATTACTAATTTTGCTAATTTTGATATACAGACGATACATCACTACTCATTGGAAGTAGACCTGTTCAAATGCCAGGCCGGGTGGGCTTCGGGCCTGGCTTGAAAAGCCCGACCGAAAATCATCAGGCCTGAGCCCTGCCCAGCCCAGCCCGAAAACGGGATTTTCGGTTTAAAAGTGTTATTTTAATCATTTTTCGGAATAAAAAACTAATATTTAATTCATTTTCAGCATTAAATAAATAAATTTCCATTTTTTTAATTGGTTTTATCAGAATTTCGGGCTGGGCTGGGCTTCTATTGGGCCGGTTTTGGAGTCCCAAGCCCGGCCCAGATAGCGTCGGGCTCGGGCCGGGCCGGCAGGGCGGGCCGCCCATGAATAGGTCTAATTGGAAGCATATTATGTTTTGGAGATGCACTTTCCATCAGCGATGTACCTTCGTTGTATCTCTCACTGCTTTGC
The DNA here is from genome assembly GCA_036346405.1 of Phyllostachys edulis. Taxonomy (NCBI): domain Eukaryota; kingdom Viridiplantae; phylum Streptophyta; class Magnoliopsida; order Poales; family Poaceae; genus Phyllostachys; species Phyllostachys edulis. Next base: position 35,122,621 of record CM070552.1, read on the forward strand.
TTCTCTTCTATTCATGTACGAATTTGGATTGCATAAGAGTACAAGTGATGATGACATCTCTCCTATGGATCCAACCACTACTCCTTAACCTGAAGTTGTACAACAACCAATTACCAGAGCATGAGTACAGTAGTAAAATTATCAGGTGAATTCCTTCCTAGGAGTGAATGTTTTATTAATGGAGAATGTGCTACTACCTAAAACATGTGACCTTATTTTACTTAGGAATCTTGAAGAGGAGAAGCCAAACATTTACGACAAGAGAGATAGTAAGGGGTTGAACCACTTCACCACTTGAATTTGGGCCACCTTAATTTGGGCCATGGGTCATGTAACGTTTGGGCCCAAGGAGAGGCCGCACACCCTAGGTCGGCGCCCCCACCTGCCTTGGTCGCCACCCCTCTCCTCTAGTTTAGGTTTTTCTTAGATCAGTTTAGCACATGTGTGCAAACTCCATGTTGTCTCTTATGTCAGTTAGACTAACAGATTTGTGTTGCAGAACCTCAACTATCCTAGTGCGACTTTTATATCTAGCAATTTTTAGATTGCTTTTTTTACTTGAATTCTTGCTTGTTCTTTGATTGCTTGTAGGAATTGATCTTCGTGATCAGGTCAACTGTCGTTCTTGGCGAGGTTGATAATGACAAGAGTGTGGTTTAGCGATTGTTGGATGGTTTGATCGAGTTTCGGTCAAGTAGCCTCGTCGTCAAAGTCACTCTCTACAAATCGAATTACCATCCATCGGAAGATTGGGACCAATCTTATATCAACAGGACTATGCTTATACCAATTTAGCTTAGTCTTTTGAATCCACCCTTCATTTTTATCCTGGCTTCGCTGGTGAGGGCGTCATTCTTTGTGATTGGAGGGAGTACTTTGAAAGGACAAATGCCACTGTATATTATGAAATATAGATAGATCACAAACCAAATGGCATTCCTTCATCTCCCACCTTCATGTGACTGCATGCACACTTTCCAGTTTTGTCAGTTACTAAGCCGTGCGGCTTGCTAGATTTCCCTTTTTTTTCTCTCTTTTTCCCATGGGACACCACTTTTGAGGCCTCATTCGGAATACAAGAATATCACATGAAATAGATCAATTCCTGCATACGAGAAAAAAATGTCTCGTTCCAAACAAGATTTTTTAAATAATATTATTTTAATAAAAAATTACAAAATTAATTAATTAATTTTGTTTAACAAAAATAGCATAATGTTGCCATTTCAGATGGCAACGTGAGAGTGAACAGTATCCAATCGCTAAATGAAATGGCGATAGGGGGTTCCTGTTGTCGCTACCATATTAAAACCCCGATCCCCCAACCCCCCAACACAAGCTCATTCCATTCGAGAGAAAGAGAGGAGGGAGGGAAAGGAGAGGAGGCGGGGGGGGGGGGAGTGAGTAGCAAAGCACTGCCGGTTTGTAGCGGAGGACAGAGAAAGGGGGGGGGAGGGAGAAGTAGACCCAGTCGTCCACTTCACAGGTAAATGTTTTTACAACTTTATAATTAAATTCGAAACCCTGGTAGGTTAGAAAATAAAACTAGCGATGTAGAACTGATTTCATTAGATCATTTTAGATGTAGTGCAGTCTATTGTAGTTTAGATGATCATTGTAGTGTAGATATGTTTTCTATGGTAAATATTTTGTAAATGCCAAGAATGACTCTTAAACAGGGAAAATAGCAAGATGGCTTTAAAAATTATATAAAAATTCTATAGTAGCTAAATAGGGTGTGTGGAGCCTAATTAAAATATTTTCAGCTTCAATTTTGTTATCATTTTTGCACGATAACCATTTTGTAAATGACGAGAATACCTTTTAAACTGGGAAAATAGCAAGATTGCTCTAAAAATTCTATAAAAATTCTAGAGTAGCTAAATAGGGTGTGTAGAGCCTAATTAAAATATTCTCGTCTTTAATTTTGTTCTCATTTTTGCACGGTAAATTTTTTGTGAAAGCCAAGAATACCTTTCAAACTGTGAAAATAGCAAGATGGCTCTAAAAATTATGTAAAACTTCAAGAGTAGCTAAATAGGGTGTGTATAGCCTAATTAAAATATTCCCAGCCCCAATTTTGTTCTTATTTTTGCGCGATAAATATTTTGTATATCCCGAGATTATCTTTTAAACTGTGAAAATAACAAGATGGCTTTAAAAATTCTAGCGTAGTTAAATAGGTTATGTAGAGCCTAATTAAAATATTCCCAGATTCAATTTTGTTCTCATTTTTGCATGATAACTATTTTGTAAATGCCAATAATACCTTTTAAACTAGGAAAATAGCAAGATGGCTCTAAAAATTATATAAAAATTTTAGAGTAGCTAAATAGAGTGTGTAGAGCCTAATTAAAATATTCTCAGCTTCTATTTTGTTCTTATTTTTTGCACGGTAAATATTTTATAAATGCCGAGAATACGTTTTAAACTGTGAAAATAGCAAGCTAGCTCTAAAAATTCTGTAAAAATTCCAGAGTAGCAAAATAGGGTGTGTAGAGCCCAATTAAAATATTACCAGCTTCAATTTGTTCTCATTTTTGTACGGTACATATTTTGTGAATGTCGAGACTATCATTTAAATATGTCCCCTCTTATTTTTAGGTATGGCGGCCCCAGGAGACATTGCGCAGTGGCCGTACAAGTTGCTTGACCAGGCCATTGACGCGACTCACCATAATCACCTCAGTACCATCCTCCCCCAGGAGGGCGAGCAACCCATTAAGCTTGGCGCGTTGCGGCTGCGCACACCCATGAGGGAATGGAGGGTGGACCCACATTGGGTTCTGCGGTAAGTATAGTTCTGACCTTTGTGTTCTCAATTTCGGCCTGACTTGTGGGGTGGACTCACGTATGTTCTTAATCCTTTCGACGTAGGTTGAGAGCAGCAGACCTCCTTCCACTAGCTAGGATGGTGGGGGTGACGTGGAAGGACGAGGAGGACATCGCCTTCAGGGTGTGTACGTCGAGGCGGTTTTCATACGACCGGTGCCTTCTGACGGCGTTGGTTGACCGGTGGAGGCCAGAGGTGCACACGTTCCACCTTCCATGCGAGGAGATGACACCGACGCTTCAGGATGTGGCTACCTGACCAGGTTGCCCTACACGGGCTTCCCCCTGGAAGCGTACGACGTCTCGGACACATGGCGCATGGAGATCCTCGCGATGTTCCAGGGGTTGCTGCCGACCAACATCAACTAGAGGGAGTTCTCTAGTATGCACGGGGCGACGCTGAAGTGGATCAACCAGTTCGATGTAAGTATTTATAACTTACATTTCTGCTTCAATTGCTTTGTTCAACTTACTAATGTGTCTCTATCTTCTTGCAACTGGCTTCCCTAGGACCGGACGTACCCAAGCACACAGTGAGGAGATACTTTGAGGTATACTTGTTGTGGTTGTTCAGGTGGGTCATGTTCCTAGGGCACCACGATGACAGCGTGGGCAAGCACGTGATTCGCAACGCACGGGAGCTGGCGGACGTGGAGGTGGACGCGATCCCGCCGTACGTCTGGGGCCCGGTAGTGCTGTGTGCGACGTACCGTAGTCTGTGCAGCACATGCCACCTGGTTCGGGACAACTTCGTCCTCTCTGGATGCCCATTGTTTCTTCAGCTATGGTCCTTCGAGCGTTTCCAGATCGGACAACCACAGTTGGACCTGGGAGATTACACCAACGCCATGTATGCCGCCGCCGACCCAGTCAACCAGCCGACCATGGGTACAGTGTGATGTCACCGACGGGTAAGTTTTTTGAACCTTTAATCTTTTTCGTAATGTAATTTAATTGCATGTGATAAGTTTTTGTTGTTCTATTCCACAGGTCACCTCCACTCCGATCACTACACATGTGTCCTACCCGAACTACGTTATAATGTTCGATCAGTTGACACATGACTGCGTCATCTGGACGTCGTACACTGCCAACAGGGTGTTAGCGCGCACCCCCTAAGGCTTGTCCATCCAGTGCACGCGAGACTGCTAGTACTGGTACACGCGGAGGTCCTTGGTGCACGACGTCTTCGTGGAGGAGTACCACGTACACCGGGTGATGCGCCAGTTCGGTCTATGACAGGAGTTCCTAGTGCCCTAGGGGCCGCGGGGGCCGCTGAACATTCATGGGTAAGTTCACGTTTTATGTCTTGTTGTGGCCTTTCCCTTACGGACTTACGAATTTATCGTTTTGTCTTCCACAGGTACACCAGGAAAGGAGTAGCTGGTATGACTTCCTGGACCAAGAAGATTACCCATTGGGTTGAGCGGTGGCTCCACGCCTTGGAGGACGTGTACCAGGAGACTACTCCCTACGACCCCATGATGTATAAGGAGTACATCGAGTGGTACTCCACTCGGACGAGGGTTTGTTGCGTTAGGGTTATGGACGACCCACCATGCCACAAGACCGCGATGACCAACACGTACCCCACCCAGCCGGACTCCGCATTCCATCGTGCGGTACGTATTGAACGGCCCATACTTCTTGTTTCATACACATGTTTTCGGTTTCTAACTTGCTAATTCTGTGTACAGAACGATCTCACATGGGAAATGCACAAGACGGCGACCTCCGTGCGTACTCGGACGCTCGGGGAGCGCTTCAGCATGACGGTGCAGGAGATCAGAGAGCTCATGGACCGGTTCCTGGAGAGGACGAGGCGAACCATTCAGCTTACGTCGTGCCGTAGGCCGACGGACGTGACGTACCGAGCTGTTCATGGACAGGGGGTGAGCCACGTTGCGTCACACTCCACGGCTCCTCACCTAGATGTGGCGGGCGGGTCCTCGTGGCACCGTGCCGGGAGTACCACAGCGTCAGCTCAGTTCACAGGTACACTTGAAACACTTACGTCTAGTTGTTAATTTCGAACTCCGCTATTTACTAACGGCATTTTCTCCTCGCAGGTCCTCAGTATCGTCCATACCAGGGGCAGGACTACGTCAAGCCGTCCGCTGCGATGCAACGATCAGGTATATCTATGTTGTTTACACGCATAAAGTACTATTTAAGCATTTTCTTTTCTTTTTACATACATAACATGTTGTTCCACAAGTCGTAGACCCCTACCGGACGAGGAGCTGGGGTCGCAGGAGGGAGCATACTCTGGGGAGTATGAGTTCGACCGGGAGTGGGAGCTACAGCAACAAGGTGGTGGGCCTTCACATGGCGAGAGCAGCCAGGTCTCTGTTGGGGCTTCACAGCTTCATGGTGCGCCAGGAGCGAGCCAGCCGATGCAACACCCTCTTGGGACACCCCCTCTCGCTACTCGTGTTGGTAGGGTACCTCAGCCGCCGGAGCCTTCGACGTACTCGCACCAGTGTCCGCAGCCGCTCCGGACGAGGCTAGAGGCCACACGTGGGGTACACCCCAAGAGGACCCTGCGAGTAGATATGGGGGTCTTGTTATGTAAATATTAATTTATATGCGACTTACATTATGCTAGTCTCGTGTTTCGATACTATTCATTCTTATTGTGTGTACATGTAACTATGTGAGGGAGTCAGCATTACGACACCCCACATCACCCTAGTTCTAGCCTTTTCGTATGCGAATGACTACACCCTGTTCGCAAAGTACGTCGCGCCGTCGAAGGGGGCTATTTTTCATATTGCGTCACCGAACGGGGCTATTTTCATATCGCGCCGTCGAATGAGACTATTGTTAATATTGCGTCGCTGAACGAGGCTATTTTTGATATTGCGCAGCCGGGGGGGCACTATTTTTTATATTGCACTGTCTAAAACGCATTCCAAATATATTTGATCGCATCGAAACTCATAAATTTTTCTGTACTTCATATTTCCTTATCTTTTCGAAAATTATCAGTAGCGCGGACAATTAAAGATATACCAAAATTATAAATTTGATTTAATTTCGAAAAAAGGCTGCTATCGCTATTTGAATTGGGGACAGGGAACTGTTACCAATTCAATTGGCAAACACACTGTTTGCAGTGGTGACAGTGCACCTGTCGTCATTTCATTTGGCGACAGGATGTCATTTTTGTAATAAAAAAATAATTATTTAATTTTGTAATTTTAATTAAAATAATAATATTTTTTAAAAATTCTTTTAAACCAGGCCAAAAACTTGGCCGCGTAACTAACAGTGGACTGCCCGCCGGTTCTTCACCAAACAAGTACGATCGTTTTTTTTTATGTCTTTTCAATCTGTTGATTGACCAGTCGCCTCTAATCCTGTTGCGATCCAACGTGGAGCGGAATGCTATAAAGGACTACCCATCCCCACACGTTACAGAAGCACTCAGCAATTCAGCATCAGTGGTCCCTCCCATTCGTTCGTCAATCGTCCTCCATGCATTCAGTCGTGCCTCTCATCGTTTTTGGGCTCCTCTCCCAACTACACAATCTTCCATGTCATGCTGCCACGGACACCATCTCACCTGGCCAAGCACTCGCCGGCAGCGACAAGCTCGTGTCCAGCGGCGGCAAGTTCGCGCTCGGCTTCTTCCAAACCGGCAGTAAGTCCTCCAACGACACTCCAAACTGGTACCTCGGCATCTGGTTCAATGCAGTCCCCAAATTCACTCCTGTATGGGTTGCGAATGGTGGCAAGCCAATCGCGGATCTCACGTCATGCAAGCTCGTAGTTTTTCACGACGGCAACCTTGTCATCCTACACCAGGCCACAGATCAATCCATTGTTTGGTCCAGCAAAGCCAACATCACAACCAATAGCACCCTTGCTGTTCTCTTGGACAACGGAAACCTTGTCTTGCGTAGCACCTCCAACTCATCCAATATTTTCTGGCAAAGCTTTGATTACCCGACAAACACTGTTCTTCCCGGTGCAAAGATCGGCTGGAACAACGCCACCGGTTTGAGCCGCCGTCTTGTCTCCAGAAAGAACACCATTGACCAAGCTCCTGGCATGTACTCCTTTGAGTTATTTGGCCACAATGGTTCTACTTCCATCGTCTCTACATTTAACTCGTCCAATCCATATTGGTCCAGCGGGGACTGGAACGGTCGATACTTCAGCAACATACCAGAGACGGTAGGCCAGGACTGGCTCTCGCTTAAATTTACCAGCAATGAACAGGAGAAGTACATCACATATGCAATTGCAGATCCAACAGTGTTGTCACGTAGCATATTGGATGTCTCTGGTCAATTGAAGGCGCTTGTGTGGTTCCAGGGATCGACAGATTGGCAAACAATCTTCACCGCACCCAAATCTCAATGTGATGTCTATGCTTTCTGTGGGGATTTCACAATCTGCAATGACATTACATTTCCCTCCTGCACTTGTATGAAGGGCTTCTCCATACGATCACCTGAAGACTGGGAGCTAGATGATCGAACGGGTGGATGCGCAAGAAATACTCCACTGTACTGCAACGGCAACAAAAGCGCAACAGGTACGGCTGACAAGTTCTACCCTATGCCTTCTGTTCAACTTCCTGACAACGCCCAAAGCATGGGAGCAGCTACCAGTGCAGATGAATGCGCACTTGTTTGCCTGAGGAACTGCTCCTGCGCTGCATATTCCTACGGCGCAGGTGGTTGCTCTGTTTGGCATGACAATTTGCTCAATGTACGACAACAAGGTAGTGGTGCTAATGGAGAAATTCTTTACCTTCGCCTTGCCGCAAAAGAAATGCAAAGTAGGAAAAGCAATAGAAGGGGAATAGTCATTGGTGTTGTCATTGGTGCAAGCACTGCTACTTTGGGTTTGATCTTTCTACTGATGATTTGGAGGAGAAAAGGGAAGTGGTATAGCCTCACACTGGATAATGTTCAGGGTGGCATGGGGATCATTGCATTTAGATATGTCGATTTGCAGCGTGCAACTAAAAAATTTTCAGAGAGGTTGGGGGCTGGCAGTTTTGGTTCTGTATTCAAGGGGTCACTAAGTGACTCAACTATCATAGCAGTGAAAAGGCTTGATGGTATTGGTGCCCGTCAAGGAGAGAAGCAATTCAGGGCTGAAGTGAGTTCAATTGGAATCATCCAGCATGTAAATTTAGTTAAACTGATTGGCTTTTGCTGTGAAGGAGATAGGAGGTTACTTGTGTATGAACACATGCCAAATCGTTCCCTTGATGCCCATCTCTTCCAAGGCAATGGTACAGTTTTGGATTGGACTATTAGGTACCAAGTAGCTCTCGGAGTTGCTAGAGGACTATCCTACTTGCATGCTAGTTGTCGGGACTGCATAATACACTGCGATATCAAACCAGAGAACATACTTCTCGATGCGTCTTTTACTCCTAAAATTGCGGACTTTGGGATGGCGAAGTTTTTGGGCAGAGATTTTAGCCATGTTGTGACTACAATGAGAGGAACTGTAGGATATCTTGCTCCTGAGTGGATAAGCGGAACAGCTATTACATCAAAAGTCGATGTTTACAGCTACGGGATGGTTTTGTTAGATCTCATATCTGGAAGCAGGAACTCGGGTAAAGAATCTTCCAGTGATGGTGACCATGCAGCCTGTTTTCCTGTGCAAGTTGCACGCAATCTTCTCGATGGAGACATTGGAAGTCTGGTGGATGCAAACTTGCATGGTGAAGTGAACCTGGAGGAGGTTGAAAGAGTCTGCAAAGTCGCATGTTGGTGTATTCAAGATAATGAGTTTGATCGACCCACAATGAGTGAGGTGGTGCAGTTTCTCGAGGGTCTATCTGAACTCGAGACACCTCCAATGCCAAGATTACTTCATGCTATTGCAGGAGGCTCAAATTCGAAGTGAATGTGATCTTCAGTTCTGCGGACAATATTTGTTCCCACGAGTGGGAGTAATTGGTGCTGTGTTTTTACTAGTTTAGATCGCTGTTAGTTCTTCAAGCTCAGCCTGTTACAATTCTCGTTTGTGGCTTGTACCTTAGTTGTCTCTTGTGGCTTCTCCTTTGTGCTAGTCTTGTAAGCTGGTCCCCCCGGCCAGCAGGTTGCGTTGCTTTCTTAATAAATCAGGACCAACTTGGTCTTAATATATTCTTCATCTGCATCCATTGTTTTGTGCAGAAATAGTTTACTGTCTCGTCGTTTTTCCTAAGTAGCTCTACTATTTTCTCTGCTCACGTGCATCGATCTAAAATTCAATTCAATATGGTATTGTGGAAATTATTTCAGATTTATGAAGCATAATAAGCAGGTGTTATAGCCTTTCCAGACAGCAGCCTTTTTGTTTGTCAGGGAACATTTCTCCCCCTCACAAAAGCTGAGTGCTGGTCTAATGCTCAGGGTATACATATCCTGCAGGGCAGGCTCTAAACTGTCGATCTATTTAGTTCGTGATACCAACTAGCCGAATCGCAAGATACTGCTGTTGCTTACGACATGTTCTATGCTGAGTACTGAATACTGGTGATGATGTCTGATGGTTTTGGTATCCTCGTCCGAGAGGCTGCCATTCTCGAAAAAAAATTCTACGGAGAGGGACTTGGGCAAGGCTCCTCCCCCATCTCCATCCATGCCCGCCCTTCCTCTCTATCAACGGCACGGTGGGAGGACCTCACTCCCCAAGAGAATTTCCTTCAATTCTCCACCTAGAATTGCTGGACGACATGCAGAGCTGCAGACTGCGGCGTGCAGGCATTACGCGAGGAGCATTTCGATCGACCAGAGGCGGCCCCCGCATACTCCATCAGTTTCCATGACAACCTAACTGACTATGGGGCTGAGAAAGATCAGGGAAGTGAGAACAAACAATAACCTTATGCCGTATCCTCATGCACATGAAACGTATCTAGCAAGGATCTAGATCCTCTGCCGTAATGATTTGCGACGGTACGTCATCTCTCATTGAAAGAAAATTCTCCTAAATAAGATATGCCAAACGTGGTGTTTGAATCCTATGGGCTGGAGGTACAACTATCTCTATTAGCCACCCAAGCAACGCTTGGTTCTCGCATTTTCTCCTTGAATACAGAGGGATCTCGTTCCATCCCGCAACCCTTTGTTGGTTAATCTACGCAATCTATTTTTTGTTATCAACAAACAACATATCAACAACGGTGGCCTAGCTTTGTGTACCCCTGATTCAGCAGGGCAAGTTGCTAGTTCTCGGTAAAGAACCGGCGCCGGGCAAGCTCGAAATCTTGCGTTCGCGAGCGGATCGGACGAGACCCCAGCGCTCTGATCTCTACCGAAACCCTCAATATTTCAAGTGAGAGACTGAGAGGGGTAAGCTATTCACGGTAAGCCCTAGCTATTAGTAAGCTTGGCAATGCCTGTGGAACATGGTAGAACGGCAAGAGCATAGGGACGATGAAACCTTACCGCGGGGAGATTCCACCGTGTATTTATCCATCCCCGTCGGCGACGCCGGGCACGCGAGGCGTATTTTCGCGGGAGGATAGTCAACTCCAGTCCTGTTGCCGGGTCGGGTGGGACCACTCTTGTTCGAACGCCCAAGCCTGGCCCTAAGCCCCGATAAAAGCACATAGGCTCCAAGCCCGAAGCCTAGCCTGAAAAAAACTGAGTCTCGAAGCCCGACAATAAGGATGGGTTTGGTTCGAAAAATCATGGTATACATATACGGGATGGTCTTGAGTATACCTTTGTCCATATGTTTGGTTGAGTGAACTGAACCAACTCGTCTTAAATAAGGTCATACAAATTCTGATAATATTATCGTAATATGTTGTATCGAACGGTTCTATAAAAACGGACGAATCACGAGCAAAGTGATGAGCGTGTCCTCTCTGTTACCCCCTCTCCCTTTGTGTATACGTCACTGACCATTGGACCATGCTAATTAGTGGATAGTTAAAACAATCAATTTAGTTAAATACTCTTTTGTAATTAAGGTAAATTTAATAATCATGCTAATATTTCAATAATTAATCGTGCTAATACGCCATATGTATATAACGCATTCAACTTTATGTGCTAATAGGACGTGTCTATATAGCTCGTTCGACTTTGTCTCTCAAACTAAACACCATCTGACATCATTTCATTCATGCAACCAAATAAAATTATAAATTATCTCATCTCACCAAACACACAAGGTTATATCTGCTAGTAATAAACAGTAATCGCTGCAGTACCATGTGCATCGACTCTGGTCCAACATTTTTTTTACCCAGGGCTGCGTCGGACTAATGTGCCATAGGGCCCAAAGTACTGTAGGTCATTGTGCACACACAGACAAAGAGCTAATGAAGAAATAATGCAAGCATCTTCAAGTTCGTAGTTCTACAGATCTGGTCACCTGCACACCCCGCGCGGCCGGCAAACTCGATGAGCGCTGCAGGAGACAGAACGACCTCGACGCCTCTGACCACTGTGGCCTGCGACCTCCACGAACATAGGGGCAGCAGCAACGACCTCAGCACCCGCGCGGCCAGCAACCTCGAGGTCCTCGACTCGACGCCCGCACGGCCGTCGACCTGGACGCCCCCGCAGGCCACTGGCGACGACCGACCTCAACGAGCGCACGGCTCGGCAAGAGGGCGCGAGGAGGGGGAGGATTGGGACTCCGGGAGAGCGCGAGGAGCGGAGGCGACGGGGAGATCGGCCGGCGAGGAGATGAGATGCGCAACAGATCTGATTTTTGCCTAAGGAAGTGAGGATTGGAGAATTGGGTATTTGATACGGCGGCTACGAGCTAGGGCTAAAGGGTTGCTACGCAGATGGCTAGCACAGATATCGGGCCGGTCTGGGTTTTTCGGACTGCTTAAACCAAAGCCCGAGACCAGCCCGAAAATTTCTTCGGGCTGCATGGTCAGGCCCGAGCCCGACTGAGAAGCAAGCCCGGCCTGGACCATTTAGACTCAGCGCCTCCCGTGATGGGCCACGCGGCTCAGTTTTGCTCACGAGCGGACCGTCCGTGCGAGCCCAAACGCAGCCTAGTAGTAGTAGCGCCATAGCGCACCCGCCGCGCGGCGCCCAGTAGCCATCGTGGAAAGAGGCGATCAAACGATCCACGCGGGCGCCACGCCGGCCCAGCTACTCATGTGGGTTACCACGCGAGTCGCGCGACACCGACATCTGGCCAGCGTCTTGCCTGCACCGACAAAGACAGGCCAGCGATGTTAAGGATTTTTTTACAGTGTGAAGGAACTTTTGTATTGCATGGGCAGCAGTCTCGTTTTGCTGCTAGCCTGCTACCGCCTAAGTTTCAATACCCAACAAGCTGGTTAGAATTCAGAACGGACGTAAAGGATTCAATCGATCGATTGTAAAGGAAGTCTGGACTGTATTAGCCTTATGGCGCTCCGTAATTTTTAAACTAGTCTCGTTAGCTCCGAATTTCTACTTTTAGCCCTCTGCTGATGTGTCATGCGTCGGGACCGCAGAAGAGCCTAAGATGCTTGGCTCCCGACGAAGAAGAAGAAGGTGTCAGCTGTCCCACGCAAGAAGACCTCCTCTCCTACCTGGCGCACGCAAATCCAAGAGGAGAGAGAAAATATATTTAAGAATATTTCTTGGAGGAATTTTTAAATATAGCAAATGAGCTCCAAAAATTATGAAATTTTTTGTGGAGACTCCCAGCACAGTGTAATTGCTTGTGTAATTTTTTTCAGAATTTTATGAGTTACGATTTTTTGTGTAAAATTTATTTAAGTATACTGTTTGTAAGAATTTTTTAATATAGAAAATGAGGTCCAAACATTATAATGTTTTTTTTCTAGGCTCCTTATGCAATGTACTTGATTTTGTAATTTTTTTCATAATTTTATATGTTCCGAAATTGTCTCGACAAATTAAGGGTTTAGGTCTTGAAAATTAGGACAAAAGGTTTCGGAAATTAGGGTTTCATGATTTCATGTGACTTGTTATGTGGGAAGTTTAGTACCACATGACTACTCTAGGTAAGAGACACTCCCTCCGCACATCTATTGCCCCGTCGCTGCTGTCCCCCTTTGCCCGTAGTGCTCGTTTAATAATATGTTCACACATATTTCAAACTTATTTACCGATGTTAGCAATTGTTGTCATCAACACTCCATAAAATTAAGTTGTTTTCGCAATTAAATGTGTGAAGCAGTCAGCTTATTGGGAAAAAGCGCAACTAATTATATATAAACATTAAGTATCATCTGAATACAACATTTACAATACCTGGTTTACTCAACCCTAACATTCGTTCAGCCGATAACTGCGTAATAGTCCACACACGCGAAATTTTATCTTCTGCGTTCGTCGATTTTTCGTATCATAGCTGAAGTTTTGACTTTGGAGCTAAAACCATTGCACGGTGAAAAGAACTCTCGAATAAGTGACGTGCATTGCAGTGATGTTAAGAAAGAATCGCCAGACGTGTGCAAAGTTTCAGCAAGAATTTTTGTAAAAGAATGCCCACTGCGGATTGCTGGAAGAGATATAAAACAGTCTTTCTTGTGTAGCTGGCACAGAGCGTTGAGGTTTGACCGATGACGATCTCGGATAAGCTCTTATATTTCTCGAGGGTTGGTAAACGTTAGAACAATATCATTTGTTGATACCGACAGATTGGGAATTGGGATGTGTGTCCACAGTCCACACCACCACATTGACCTGCGAGCTGAACACTAGTGGTGTGATTTCTAAACAAATCAATCCTATTCCTGAGCATCAATCCTATTCCTGTACTTGCCATCTCCAATCCTCCATACTTCCCCTTATTCATCAACTATCCGTTTCTTCATGCCTCTCCTTCACATCCTTCTCGGACTCCTCTCCCTACACACTCCTCCGTGCTCTGGCGCCACGGACACCATCTCACCTGGCCATGCACTCACCGGCAACGGCAGGCTTGTGTCCAGAAACGGCAAGTTCGCACTTGGCTTCTTCCAGCCAGGCAAGTCCTCCCACAACACCCTGAACTACATTGGCATATGGTTCAACAAAGTCCCCAAGCTAACTCCTGTTTGGACCGCCAACGGGGACAACCCGATCGTAGACCCCACTTCACCGGAGCTCACAATCTCCGGTGACGGAAACTTAGTCATCTTAGATCAGGCCACTAAGTCCATCATATGGTCTACCCAAGCCAACATCACAACCAACGACACCGTCGCTGTGCTATTGAACAGCGGGAACCTCATCCTTCAGAGCTTCTCGAACTCGTCCAACATTCTGTGGCAGAGCTTTGACTACCCAACAGATACCCTTCTCGCCGGTGCAAAGATTGGCAGGAACAAGGTCACTGGCCTGAACCGTCGTCTTGTTTCTAGAAAGAATTTGATTGACCAGGCTACTGGTCTATACTCTTTGGAGTTCGATCTCTCTGGGGTTGGTCACTTGCTATGGAACTCAACCATAGCGTATTGGTCCAGCGGGGAGTGGAACGGCCTATACTTCAGCTCAGCACCAGAGATGATAGGTGCCGCTACGCCAAATTTTACATTTGTCAACAACGACCAGGAGGCTTACCTCACATATACCTTGCGGGACGAGAAGGCGATCGTGCACTGTGCAATAGATGTCTTTGGACGAGGTTTGGTGGGTATGTGGTTGGACGGCTTACAGGATTGGTTAATCAATTACAGGCAACCCGTAGTTCATTGCGATGTCTATGCAATCTGTGGACCTTTCACAATCTGCAATGATAGTGCAGATCCGTTCTGCGACTGTATGAAGGGTTTCTCTATAAGATCACCCAAGGATTGGGAGCTAGGTGACCGAACAGGTGGGTGCATGAGGAATACTCCACTCAGTTGTGGTAGCAACAAAAACGAAGCACGTCACAGTGATAGGTTCTACTCCATGACGGACATTAGGTTGCCCCCAAACGCCCAAAACATAGAAGCTGCTAAAAGTGGAGAAGAATGCTCACAAGTTTGCTTGAGCAACTGCTCTTGCACGGCATATTCCTACGGCAAAGGCGGCTGCTCTATCTGGTATGACAGTTTGCTTAATGTGAAACAACAGCAGGACAGTGACATTGCTGGTACTGACAAAGAAATTATTTACCTTCGCCTGGCCGCGAAAGAGTTGCAAAGTTTGAAAAGCAATAGAAACGGAATGATCATTGGTGTTGCCATTGGATCTAACATTGCAGCTCTGGGCTTGATCTTTCTACTAATGATTTGGAGGAGGAAAAGGAGGTTGTCTACACGCAGACTGGATAATGTTCAGGGTGGCATTGGGGTCACTGCATTTAGATATGCTGACTTGCAACGTGCAACTAAAGGTTTTTCTGACAAGTTAGGGGGAGGCAGTTTTGGTTCTGTATTTAAAGGGTTCCTAGGTGACTCGACTGCCATCGCAGTGAAAAGGCTTGATGGTGTCCGTCAGGGAGAGAAGCAATTCAGAGCTGAGGTGAGTTCAATTGGAATTATCCAGCATATCAATTTAGTTAAACTGATTGGGTTTTGCTGCGAAGGTGATAGGAGGTTACTTGTGTATGAACACATGCCAAATGGTTCCCTTGATTCCCATCTGTTTCAGAGGAGTGGTATAACTTTGAATTGGACTATAAGGTATCAAATAGCCCTGGGAGTTGCTAGAGGGCTAGCTTACTTGCACGATAGTTGTCGAGACTGCATTATACATTGTGATATCAAACCACAGAATATACTTCTCGATGCTTCTTTTATCCCTAAAGTTGCAGATTTTGGAATGGCAAAGATTTTGGGGAGGGAATTTAGTCGTGTTGTGACTACAATGAGAGGAACTTTCGGATATCTTGCTCCTGAATGGATTTCCGGAACTGATATTACACCAAAAGTAGATGTTTACAGCTATGGGATGGTTTTGTTTGAAATCATATCAGGAAGGAGGAATTCAGGTCAAGAATATTCTAGTGATGGTGATCATCCAGTCTATTTTCCTTTGCAAGTTGCACGCGAGCTTCTCAATGGAGACGTTGGGAGTCTGTTTGATGCAAACTTACACGGTGATATGAGCCTCGAGGAGGTTGAAAGAGTTTGCAAAGTCGCATGTTGGTGTATTCAAGATAATGAGTTTGATCGACCCACGATGACTGAGGTGGTGCAGTTTCTCGAGGGTCTACTTGAACTCGATGCGCCCCCGGTTCCAAGATTACTCCATGCTATCGCGGAAGGCTCACATTCAACGTCACTGTGATCTTTAGTTTTACCTCAAGTTTATATACTTGAGAAGAACTTTTAGCAATCCATTAGAACATTGTAGTTTATCTTGTCTTATAAGTAAACTTGGCATCTGTAACTTGTAAGATCTCTATGTACCCAAGAGGGAGATCTTGTCTTATTAATAAATTTGGTGTTTGTAACTTGTAAGGCCTATATGTAACTTGGCATCGGTAACTTGTAAGATCTCTATGTACTTTTACGGTTTTACCCAAGAGGAGAATGGATTTTGCGCCGAAATAGTTTACTTTCTCGTCGATTTTCCTAAGTGCTTTTACAATATTCTCTGCTCAAATCATCTGAATTTCCATTAAATATGGTTTACATGGGAAACATTTCAAGTTTATGAACCATGGTAAGCAGGTGTTATAGTCTTACAGGTTTGCTGATGCTACACATGCATGGCTTATATATGCAGCGGAAATGCTTACTGACAAACAAAAGGCAGCTGTTTGACTGCTTGGCCTAAGGCTAAGGATACACACATTATGCAGGCTAGGCTAGATAGACAGTTGATGTATGTAGCTCGTGCCTCGTGATACTAATTAACTAGCCTAATTGCAAGATATAGTAGTTGATCGTGGCATGTTTTATGGTGATTGGTGAGTACTGGATACTGCTTTTGGATATGGTATGGGTAGGCTCGTTTGGGAGTCTGCCACTTAGCCCATTCCCCATCTTCACTTGATGGGCGGCATGCAGACTGCAGCCTGTAGACATGACAAGGACCATTTCAATATACCAGAGGCAACCCGGTCGCATACTCCATCACCACGACCTAACTGAAGACTGGGCCGATAAAGATTATAACACCTGCTGGGCCTAGAAGCTCCGGCCATAGCGCGTGTTCTTGACTGCCTGCGCCAGGGCACCCCAGCCTAGCCGTCCCACAGACGCGGGCGAGCGGCCGAGATCGTTCCGCACTAGCGTGCGGCCCAAACGCGCGCGCCCGGTAGTACCTGTGGCCTGTGGGAAGTGGCTATCCACTATTTCAGGCGACGCCAGCCCGCCTACCACAATGGCACAGTCCACGTGACCACGAGAGTCTTTTTGCGGTCTTGTTTCGTTCGGCGGTTTTGACTTGGTACTCGGACTCTGTTTTAGGATGGTAACAACTAACAAACGCTACCGTTCAAAATAGGCAACGCAAAGCAGTCGTCGTTCCGTGCAACTCCCGGCGATCGGTTTTTCCGATCTGGATCCCAGTTTTGTTGTTGCCAAGCGAGACACACACTGAGCATCAATCCTGCTCCTGCACATGCCATCTCCTATTCTCAACACTCCCCCTTATTCACTGCTCGTTTCTTCATGGCCCTACTGCACATCCTTCTTGGACTCCTTTTCTCCCTACGCGCTCCTCCATCCTCTGCTGCCACGGACACCATCTCACCTGGCCATGCACTCGCCGGCAACAACAGGCTCGTCTCCAGCAACGGCAAGTTCGCGCTCGGCTTCTTCCAGACAGGCAGTAAGTCCTCCCACAACACCCTGAACTCTTACCTCGGCATATGGTTCAACAAAGTGCCCAAGCTAACACCGGTGTGGACCGCTAACGGGGATAATCCGGCCACGGACCTCACCTCGCTGGAGTTCACGATATCCCGTGACGGCAACTTAGTCATCTTAGATCAGGCCACTAAGTCCATCATTTGGTCTACCCAAGCCAACATCACAACCAATTACACTGCTGCTATGCTCTTGAACAGCGGAAACCTCATCCTACAGAGCTCTTCAAACTCGTCAATCATTTTGTGGCAGAGCTTTGACTACCCAACAGATACCCTTCTCGCCGGTGCAAAGATTGGCAGCCGTCCTCTTGTTTCTAGAAAGAGTTATATCGACCTAGCTCAGGGCCTGTACAGTTTTGCGTTTCAGTATGGTCCTATGATCAGCTTTACAACACCAAGCTCGCCCATACCGTATTGGTATTCGTATGATGAGGGGTTTATAGAGTTGCAAAGGCGCAATTTGATTGACTTATTTGTCTACGAAGAGGGGTACTTCACATATACCTTGCTAGACGAAACAGCAATCATCCGTTTTGTGGGGGACGTCTCCGGTCAATCGAAGATATTCATGTGGGATGAGGGCTCGCAAGACTGGGTGGCAACCTACACCGCCCCCAAACAATGTGATGTGTATGTTGCTTGTGGACCTTTCACAGTCTGCAATGACAATAAGCTTCCTTACTGCAACTGTATGAAGGGCTTCTCAGTGCGATCACCCGATGATTGGGATCAAGGTGATCGAACAGGCGGATGTGTGAGAAACACTCCATTAGATTGTAGTGGCAGGAAAAGCACAAGACATACAAAAGAATTGTTCTACCCTATGGCATGTGTTAGATTTCCCAATAATGCCATCTTCGTAGGAGATACTACGAGTGCAGACAGATGTGCACAGGTTTGCCTAAACAATTGCTCTTGCACTGCGTATTCCTATCGTTCCCGTGAATGTTTTGTGTGGAATGATGGATTGCTTAATGTAAAACAACAATGTGGTGATGTATTTAGTACTGATGATATCTACCTTCGCCTTGCTGCCAGTGAGGTGCGTAGTTGGGGAAGCAAAAGACGAGGAATGATCGTTGGGGTTGTCACTGGTGCAAGTGTTGCAGCATTGGGTTTGTTTCCAGTCATCTTGCTACTGATCCTTCGACGGAACAGAAGGAAACGGTTTGGTCACATACTGAAAAAACTTCATTATGGCGGAGGCCTTATTGTGTTTAGATACATTGATTTGCAACATGCAACTAAAAACTTCTCAGAGAAGTTAGGGAGAGGAGGTTTTGGTTCTGTATTCAAGGGGTTTCTAAATGACTCAAGTGCCATAGCAGTTAAAAGGCTTGATGGTGCTCGTCAAGGAGAGAAGCAATTCAGAGCTGAGGTGAGTTCGATTGGAATTATCCAGCATATCAATTTAGTTAAACTGACTGGGTTTTGCTGCGAAGGTGATAGGAGGTTACTTGTGTATGAACACATGCCAAATGGTTCCCTTGATTCCCATCTGTTTCAGAGGAGTGGTATAGCTTTGAATTGGACTACAAGGTATCAAATAGCCCTGGGAGTTGCTAGAGGGCTAGCCTACTTGCACGATAGTTGTCGAGACTGCATTATACATTGTGATATCAAACCACAGAATATACTTCTCGATGCGTCTTTTATCCCTAAAGTTGCAGATTTTGGAATGGCAAAGATTTTGGGGAGGGAATTTAGTCGTGTTGTGACTACAATGAGAGGAACTATCGGATATCTTGCTCCTGAATGGATTTCCGGAACTGATATTACACCAAAAGTAGATGTTTACAGCTATGGGATGGTTTTGTTTGAAATCATATCAGGAAGGAGGAATTCAGGTCAAGAATATTCTAGCGATGGTGATCATCCAGTCTATTTTCCTTTGCAAGTTGCACGCGAGCTTCTCAATGGAAACGTTGGGAGTCTGTTGGATGCAAACTTACACGGTGATATGAGCATCGAGGAGGTTGAAAGAGTTTGCAAAGTCGCATGTTGGTGTATTCAAGATAATGAGTTTGATCGACCCACGATGACCGAGGTGGTGCGGTTTCTCGAGGGTCTAATTGAACTCGATGCGCCCCCGGTTCCAAGATTACTCCATGCTATTGCGGAAGGCTCACATTCAACGTCACTGTGATCTTTAGTTTTACCTCAAGTTTATATACTTGAGAAGAACTTTTAGCAATCCATTAGAACATTGTAGTTTATCTTGTCTTAAAAGTAAACTTGGCATCTGTAACTTGTAAGATCTCTATGTACCCAAAAGGGAGATCTTGTCTTATTAATAAACTTGTGTTTGTAACTTGTAAGGCCTATATGTACGCCCAGAGACTTGTACTTTGTCAATTGAGATGTCAATTGCTGAAATTAACATGACTGCACGAGAATGGATTTTGCACCGAAGTAGTTTACTTTCTCGTCGATTTTCCCAAGTACTTTTACAATATTCTCTGCTCACATCCTCTGAATTTCCATTAAATATGGTTTATATGGGAAACAATCAAGTTTATGAACCATATACTAAGCAGGTGTTATAGTCTTACAGGTTTGCTGATGCTACACATGCACGGCTTATATATGCAGCGGAAATGCTCCCTGACAAAAAAAAGGCAGCTCGTGCCTAAGGCTAAGGATACACACATTATGCAGGCTAGGCTAGATAGACAGTTGATGTATGTAGTTCGTGCCTCGTGATACTAATTAACTAGCCTAAGAGCATGTACAGTAGTCCACCATCAGCTGTCTATAAGAGGTGCCACGTAGGATTTTTAGTGAGTTGGAGGAAAGAGAATAGAGAGAAAGAGAAACGCTGTCTAACATGCAATCGACGACTTCCTTCCACCAAATCCGGACTCTATCGACAGCAATTTTTGCGTTGTGTGCGTTTTCTTCCCCCCTCGTCGATCCCGTGCTCCCAGCCGCGTTTTTTTCCCCCAACGCCTTCACCTCCGCGCGATTTCTTCCCGCCGCGGCCCTCCGGCATAATTTTCCTGCCGCTTCATGAATCCATGTGCGATTTCTTCCCCGCCCGGCCCCTCGCGCGCAATTTTCCCCCGCCGCTGCGAATCCGTGCGCGATTTCTTCCCGCCGCTAGCCCCTCGCGCAATTTTCCCCGCCCTTTCTGCGAATCATGCGCGATTTCTTCCCCGCCCGACCCTCGCAAGACAATTTTCCCGCCTTTGCCCCTCCGTAGCGCGATTTCTTCGCCATGCCCAGCCTCCTCGCGCGCAATCTTCTCCACGCCCGCGATTTCTTCTCCACGCTTGCACGCCTGTGATTTCTTCTCCACGCCTCCACCCGGTGCGAGCGATTGCTCCTCCACGCCTTGCCCCCGCGCGCGAAAGGAAACGGGGATCTACTTCTTCTCCACGCCCTTCTTCTCCACAAGGCCACAGCTGCTGGTCGCATTTGCTGAATCGGGAAGATGCCTCGCCGATCGACAAGGGTGGGTGCGCCGCCTCCGCCGCCGCGGGGAGCTGACGTAAGCGCCTCTGTGGAGCATGCAGCCGCTGCCTCCCGCTCCAGCGTCACCGTTTGGTGGGCGCGCATACTCTTGAAGGCCGCCGCCTCCTCGCCTCAGCGATCCCCACGGACAAGCAGCGAGTGAGGCGCGGCAATGAGTTCTCATCCCCAACCTCGGATCCACAACATGGTAATGTTTGTTCTTCCCAATTTCCAGATTTGTACATTACGAAGAGATTGGTTGTACATTGCTACAAGCACTCATGGATTTTTGAATGATTAGATGGCAAAGAGAAGATAAACAAACCAATGAAATGATCTTCTAGATTATCTCATTTAGATTGTTTTGGTGGCTTTCTGTCTCATCTGGAATTGAGTTAATTACATTTTCGAGATCATGCTGTTTCTTTGTTAAGGGCTTGTCTTACTCCTGTTGTTTGAATGATTTATGAAATAACTTACATCAATCTGTTGTTTGAATCATTTATGAAATAACTTACATCTATCCGAGTGATATACATTGATGATATCAGTGATCTTCTTTTGTGTCTAGTGATTAATTAATCTGATGTTTGGATGATTTATGAAATATCTAAGTGGTTGCTGGTGCACTGTTTTTCATAGATTTTCTGTTGAACTGATAGTTGTTATTTGCATGACCAAAACCATGACATCAAACATTGCCATTTTGCAAAGATTCGCCTCAAACAACTTAAGCAGGCGAGCATGTTGCACCTCCCGTTTCTTCTTCTGCCAGAATTTGAATAGGAAAAATGATAATAGAATTACCACACCCACACCTAGGAGAACAAACAAAATTGTTTGGGTTGAGTTGTCTTTTGACTGAGATCCAGGTTTCTTATCATCCTTGGCCATTTGAGGATCACCAGCCACTCCTGCAAAGGTTGTAGACATATTTAATATATGTAAAAGCAAAAAAATTCACAATTTATCATGTCAAGTGATTTTGACTCATTTACATGTCCAGTCATCATAATTCACCAGTATAATGATAATATCTAGCTGCTTTCACCACTGTACATGTAGCAGCTACTTTTCCATATTAATTTGAACCAAGAGAAACCATCGAGACATGGAACACAATAACTCTACCAGAAATACCTTTCCCTTTTGTGATAGCAATCATATATTAGAATTGACATTCATTCAGTGTACATGATAAATCATTTCTATTTTTTTGGTCTACCAATCCAAAATGCGTAACCTACATTACATAAACACAATACGGTAAGATTAAAGGTGGATGTTCGCAACATTTTGAAAGTAAGTGGTTTGACAGTGCACTCAACTTCATTCATACTAGAAAGTATGCACAATTCATACAATTCATAATCTGAAATGAGACATGAGACATACATTTTCTGAAATAGCACTCAACTTCATTTAATTACATAATCAGTGCTTTCGAACTTACTTTCTAGTATGAATTGTGCTATTGTATGGTTTCTAATAATAGAATTGCACTTTGCATTCTTTTTCAGGGGGGGGGGATCCTCGTCCACCAGGTGGTTTCCTAAGCTATATCCAAAATCCATCAAGTTTACCCCTTCCACATCAGGTCCTTAATCAGTCACCCATGTCACAAAATTTCAATTTCATTGGCGGTCCTTCACACTATGCTCCATTCATGGCAACACGGCCATCGGGTGCCAAAGGGATTCCATCACCGTCAGTTTGCAAGTCGAGCACTCCACTCGCACCATCTGGTTTTCAATCCCAGCCACCCATCAATGTTGACAGTGGCGATGACGATGGAGAAATTAGGACCGACAAGCGTATTGCATGGACAAAAGAGGAGGACCTAAGATTGGTAAGTTTGTTATGTACTTATATGTGTTAAATGGTAATATGCGTGAATCTCCGACTAACTTTTTGAGATCTTCAGAATGTGTACAATAGCTAATCTTCTTTTATCACAATGTAGATGAGCTCTTGGTTAAATAACTCGAATGACCCAATCAATGGGAATAACAAGAAGAATGATCGATATTGGAGAGACGTTACTAGTGTCTACAACAGCACCACTCCAAAAAATCGGAGAAGACTAGTGAAGCAAGCCAAGGACCGTTGGCATAGTATTAACAAGCTAGTGTACCAGTTTCAATGCTCTTGGAACAAGGCCTCCAACATTTATGCTAGTGGGCAGTCCGATGACCAGTTGACAGACAAGGCCCATGCATTCTATGAGGCAGACTATAAAATGGGACAGTTTCGTCACATTAATTGTTGGAAGGCTGTCCGAGACCAGCCCAAGTGGGTGACATACAACGAGTGGCTTGAGAGAGAGAAGAAGAGAAAGATGTCGGAAGCAGGGGATGCAAGTGAGCATACGTCGACCCCTATAGATATCGAAGATATCCCGCGCCCCAAGGGAACAAAAGCAGCCAAGGCCGAACGTAATGGCAAAGGAAAGTCGAAGGCCGCCACAGCAGATATGGAAGTGCTCGACAAGTATATAGCTGCTCAGGCCGAAGCAAAAATCAATCGTACCGGGATGCTAGAACTGCAACAACGTCTCTCCACCGAGAAGCTTGAATTAGCAAATCTCTCAGCCCTTGCAGCAAAGGACAACAAGGAGGCCAAAAAGCTTGAGAGAGAGTCTGAAATGATGAAAACGTATAGAGCACTGATTATGCAAGATACAATTGGGATGACGGACGAAATGAAGAATGAGCATGCGAAGGCAATGAAGACTATGAGAGAGAGATTATTTAGCAACGCTCAGTAAGATCTATTCCTAGTCCTTATGCTTCCTTGTCAAGTTACTGAAATGCAGTCTAAAAGTTTGCTCTTTACATCTTGAAGGGTTTGACTGCTAGTTACTTAGCTTTATCGCTTCATGCTTCATGGAAATGCTAAGTAAGATGTGCTCTTATACTCCTAGTGTTAATGTCAATTGGTTCTGGAACTTCCTTAATATTCTGATTACTTATCTTGTTAATTACTTTCTATAACTTTTTACAGTTGGAACTGAGAAGTCATGGTGTGATGCTGCTATGGAGTCCTTTGTTCTATCATTTGCATTAATGTCCCTTGTTCTTCTCTGGTGTTAATGTTCTGTAATGCTGCTATGGAGTCCCTTGTTCTGTTATTTGCGTTAATGTCCCTTGTTCTGCTATGTTGTCAATGTTCTGTAATGCTGCTATGGAGTACGTTGTTATGTTATTTGTTCTGTCATGGGTGTTAATGATCTATAATTTCAAATATTTGACATATTTGGCTTGAGCGAAATGCCAGATTTTTCAGGAATTCCTCTAAGCATGCGTCCCAGGTTGCTAGCTAGTGGAATCAAGGAAGAAATTCAGTCGTGGATACCTCAGGTACCTGTATCAGAACTTGTGGATACCTGCCTGTTTTCCATGAGAATCGGTCCAGCTATTAGTGTGTGAAGATTGAAATCTACTTTTTCATGTGATCTCAGGTACCTGTATCAGAACTTGTGGATACCTGCCTGTTTTCCATGAGAATCGGTCCAGCTATGAGTGTGTGAAGATTGAAATCTACTTTTTCATGTGATCTCAGGTACCTGTATCAGAACTTGTGGATACCTGCCTGTTTTCCATGAGAATCGGTCCAGCTATTCCAGTGGTGAGCTAATGTAGCAGTCAAGATCTGCATGGAGAAGACTCAATCCAGCTATTCCAGTGCTGAGCTAATGCAGTCAAGATCTGGATGTAGATTTGATGGCTCTCCTCCACTAGCAAGGCTAGCGAAGGAGCCAAACATGTCGTATATAAGTAGCATCTGAAACTATTGCTTGTGTTATGCATTTGTAAGTAGCAGCTAGTATGGCATATGTATCAGGTCTGCTTGTGTTATGTATCAGCTAGTCAAGATCTGGATGAAACTATTGCTTGTGTTATGCCCAACAGGTCTGCTTCTTATCCTTTTGTCTCCATAGTGCATCAAGACTAGTAGGTGATTTGTATTTTTCTACTGCCGTGTTTACAAGCTTAGCTGTGAAGTTTGTATCCTCTAGTTGAGCCTAGTTGAGACTGGTAAATTTGGTTTTGCTGAAAGCTCATCAGAATATATACTATTTGTGGTAAATGTTGAGACTAGTACTGTTTGTAATTTTGGAGTTTAGTTGAGACTAGTAAATGTTGAGACTGGTACTGTTTGTGGTAAATGTTGAGACTGGTACTGTTTGTAAGTTTGGAGTTTAGTTAAGACTGGTACTGTTTGTGGTCTCTGTTCTTGTTCTTGTAAGTTTGGAGTTTAGTTAAGACTGGTACTATTATTCTTGTAAGTTTGGAGTTAAGACTGGTACTGTTTGTAAGTTTGGAGAATAGAATATGAATTTTCAAGTTAATGTACACGAATAATTTCTTGCTCACTCTCGCTCTCATTGCAATCACGTAGGACAACATCATCAAAACATGTCGTATGAATCGGGCTCTTCTTATTATGATGATGACGACAACACCGACACTTTTGACCCAATCGACAATTACATGTTGGAAGACTTCATCGCCGAGCAAGAAATCTTGGACCGAATCGGCGAGCGGATTGGTGCAGAGTTGATGGCAAAACTAGAGGAACAAAGTGTTGAATCATCACGACGCCGAAGTGGTCCTAGGAGGTACATACCGAGGGATCATGAAGCCGCCCATAAGGAGCTTGTGGTCAACTATTTCTCTGAGCATCCTCTCTACACCGACGAAATGTTCTGTAGAAGGTTTCGAATGAGAAGACCCCTTTTCCAACGAATTGTGAGTGCCCTTGAAGAGTGGGATCCTTATTTCACTTATAGGGTAGATGCCACTAATAGACTGGGACTCTCGCCACTGCAGAAGTGTATAGCTGCAATCCGTATGTTAGCGTATGGCACCCCTGCCGACCAACTTGATGAGGTACTAATGATCGGCCCTAGCACTGCATTGGAGTGTTTAGGCAAGTTCGCGCAAGGGGTGATTGACATGTTTGGTGGAGAGTACTTGCGACACCCCACAAGTGACGAAGTGGAGCGTTTGCTTCACATCGGTGAGTCTCGTGGCTTCCCTGGCATGCTAGGGAGCATTGATTGTATGCATTGGCAGTGGGAGAAATGTCCAGTTGCATGGAGGGGCCAATTCACCCGGGGTGATCATGGTGTCCCTACTATGATACTTGAAGCGGTTGCTTCGCATGACCTTCGAATATGGCATGCTTTTTTTGGTGTCGCTGGGTCAAATAATGACATCAACGTGCATAATCAGTCACCGTTGTTCATTAAAGAGTTGAAAGGAGAAGCTCCACAAGTGCAGTTCACTGTCAATGGGACACAGTATGACAAGGGTTACTACCTAGCCGATGGGATTTACCCAGAATGGGCCGTCTTCGTGAAGACTATACCCCTCCCTCAGACAGAGAAGGACAAATTGTTTGCACGACATCAAGAAGGAGTAAGGAAAGATGTTGAGAGGGTATTTGGGGTATTGCAATCTCGCTTTAATATCGTGCGGCGTCCAGCACGGTTGTGGAGATGGGTCACTGTCGGGAAAATCATGGAAGCTTGCATCATTCTTCATAATATGATTGTTGAAGACGAACGAGAAATGGTTACCGTTCCTTTGGACTTAAACAAGACTCCAGGGACATCTTTCGTTCTACCACCGGAAGTCAACAATGGCCCTAACATTTGCTTCGTGGACGTGTTACGAAGGAATTCGTCTATTCGCGCTCGGCCAACACATACACAACTCAAGAGTGATTTAGTTCAGCATATTTGGAACAACTTTGGGAATAAGTAAATTCATTATGTCTAGTTTAGATAATTTTATTATGTAATATTTTTCTTCTATTAGTACACAATTTCGATATGTACTAGTTCCTACAAATTCAATTTCATGCGATTGTATTTATCATATTTTATATATTTCACTAATAATAAAACTTCTAGAACATGTTTTATTCTATATAGACAACTCATAAAATAGGGGTGGTACATGCAATTTGCTCTTTGCCCAATGTGTGAGAACTAATCCTTTATATATAATAATATTATTCTTCTGTGTATGTCCATAATATTGTTCATGCAAGTGTGTTTAAGTTGTGGCAAAAAGCAACAACATAGACCACAAAGTTATAATTTAGTGTTGATCAATAAATTTTCATGTTCCATGCAATTGTGGGGCTCCATATAGACAACTAAATAGACAACTCATTGTAGAAGATGTTTTTTGTTCTATCTATAGATGACATGGAATAGCAGTATAGACAGCAGCTGTCTGTACCACTGTACATGCCCTAATTGCAAGATATTGCAGTTGATCGTGGCATGTTTTATGGTGATTGGAGAGTACTGGATGCTGCTTTTGGATATGGTACGGGTAGGCTCGTTTGGAGACTCCCATTAAGCCCATTCCCCATCTTCACTTGATGGGCGGCATGCAGACTGCAGCCTGTAGACATGACGGGCCCTTTTTTTTAAAAGGGAATTGCTATATAACTTTTGACAGTTTTTTGAAACCAAAACTGTCACTTTTTTATTCGTTAAACATGCTATAAGATTTATGTTATTGATGTGCTATAAGAAAAAAAATTATAATAGTTGAATTTTTATTTGTCCGATATGCTTTGAGATTCGCACTTTTTCCCATCTAATGAATTGGGTCTGAATTTATTATGATTTTTCATTCGGCACATAACGGGTTCACCACATTGCCGTATTTTGTTGGTATATAATTTTTTTTTGTCTTTGTTTTTGCTCAATCTATCAAAGTACATGTGAAGAATATAACGGATTCACTACATTGCCGTATTTTGTTGGTATATAATTTTTTTGTCTTTGTTTTTGCTCGACCTCTCAAAGTACATATGAGATTTTGAATCATGTGATGGAAATATGAGTTATTAAGACTTTAAAAAATAATTACAGTGACCAAGAACCAAAATTACATAAATAATTCACTGTAATTTATATATAATAGAGTTGTAAATGAATTTTCAGAATGTGACCGTTTTTTACAGAGAAAACAGTCGAATTCTCTGTAGACCAGACCCTTTTTTTTAATGAAACCAAGAGGACCGTAGAGTACAAGATAGAATTAAGGAGAATTTTTTTTAAATAATCTATTTTTTATTCGAAAATACAGAAATAATACCGCTTAATTTTTATTTACAGAAATAATCTCGTGTCGCCGTATGGTTGGGCGAGTCCATAAAATCGCCCAATCATGAAGGCACATATTAAAATCGCCCAATGGAACAGCGACTACAGGTAAGTCGCCAAACAGATGTGCGAGTTTTGGACGTCGTGCGTTGGTTGGGCGACTTAGTTAAAGTCGCCCAACCAGTGGGCGATTTGAGCTCCCACACCTGGAATTTTGCCATTGAATTGGAACAATTGTGTTAAAATATATATTACAATCTGTAGGTATTGTATTTAGCAAATCGTATTATATGATGTTATTTTTAAAAGATAACGATTGTGGTGACAACGTTGGTTGGTCTGTTTGTTATTTTCGTAGAATATGAAGGGTACGAAATTTGTCAGACTCGCAATAACATTTTTTGATCGTTGTATATTGTTGTAGTGTGCTAAATTTCTGTAGAATTTTGTGAGGACGATTGAGATAGTAATGAGTGGTAAGTAGAAAGGTAAGTAATATTACGATACGTGAGGGAGTCTCTCCTCGATGAAGTTATGAAGATGCAAAGAACGCTCGTTCTTTCTGGCATACTTGCAATAGGCTTGCTTTGATGGCTTAGCGGAGACACGGAACGAGAAGTACATTAAAGTCCGTGGACAGAAGCACATTACACGTTACAATTAGTTCCACAACATACTTGTTCCACAATTGCTTACAAGAACCAAAGTACTGACTGAAGTACATGTTACAACATACTAGCAGTTGTAATACAAGTTCCTACATGTCGACATCGCCTTGCAAGTTGACGACGGTGTGCCCTTCCTAGCGGCAATGCGGCGTCTACCGCCGATCTGACTTCCTTCGTCCATATCATTACGAATCGCGGCGACTCTGGCGATGGCCCTTCCCCTTTCAGCGAGGTCTAGATCCGGAATCCAAGTTCTATTTGCAGTATCCAACGTGGCGAAGTTACCCACAACCCTGAAGCCTCTTAGCTCGCCGCACCACACCTGCTGCACCCTTTCCTTCATGAAGTACTTCGATACGAAGTTCGATGGGTCCATGCGGATAGTCCCACACGGCGAGGACATGAGAGCATGGCTTGTGAAGGAGCTTTAGCTTATTGCATGTGCAGCTAGGTTCATTCACATGGTCTCCAAGGCATACCTCATAGGTAACAAGATCCGAGCCGTCCCGAATCCGGCTCTGTCTCGGAGGATCACGTCGAATCGATGCTCCGTATTGCCCATTACGAAGACCGTGTGCGACTAAGCCTTCTCGGTCTTGGCCTGCATGTATGCTATAATCTTGAGCGAGAGGGTGTACGTGGGTGGGTGCATGAAGTGCCGCATTTGCATGTCTTTCCACGAAATATCCGATTGTACTATGCGAGCGCCGACGATGGCAACAAGAGGCTGAGAACGGAGGCCCCTAATAACCCAGTTGTACACCTCTGCAAGGTTAGTGGTCATTATGCCATACCTTGCACCATCCGTGTCGTCTTGAGTAAGGACCACTTCTCCAATGGCTCGGCCTCAATCCAATGAGAGAAACACCCGATGTCCCTCGAGGTCCTTCGCGTCAAATGGGGAGGCTCGAGCTCTCGCAGTGGTGTGAGGCGCTCGGGCTGTGCCACCCCAGGAATGAGGGGACGCTTGTTCCTCTCGACGACATGCTTCCTGGTGTGCTCGTCCAACCTCTCCCACAATGCATCAAATTTACGCTACTGGTTCTACATAGCAAGCCTCTTGAACAGCTTCATCAACGGTTGCTGCTTGAACTGCTTGAAGAAGTTGGCCCCTAGATGGCGAATGCACCATCTGTTCCTCAGGTCTGGCTAGGGGAACGGCTCATCGGGGTCTTGCTGAAGTTTTTGGATGGCCTTCATCATCCTGGAGTGGCGATCATGGATTATGCAGACATCAGACACGCCTAACTACTCCCACCTTCGGATGTTGAAGGAACCACAACCGGTATGTCGTAATTCTCACTTTCCACGTAAAGCAATGGCTAAGGCGAATCGATTGTTGCCATCAACGCCAATTCTTTGTCGAGGATCATGCCGTTGTATTTCCGATTAGAAATGTCCGCCCATCGATATCATGGGCAACATGTGTGCGAATGCATTGATCACGAGGACCGAATGCTAAGAAGGTCCTCTGTAATACCATAAAACCTAGCGGCGGTCTTTTCGGTGGATGGTCCTTCACAGCAATGTATATGCCTAGGTTCCTGTCCTGCAGCACCTGGAGCATACGAGGAAGGTTGTCGAAGACACCTCGAAGAACCGAACCTCCTTTCCAAAGCCTTACGCTTAGCACGCCATGCCTTCGCGTAGCTAATCTTGTACTTGAATTTACGCCGATAGCCACTATGATGTGCTTGGCCTCCAGGTCCGTCTTCTTCACTATCTCTCCATACATGACATTGGCTATGAAGGTGGACGTGAGGTTGCGATGCCTCGGCAAAACACTACTGAGCAAGCAGGAGTGCGGTTCCACCTTCGAGACAATCTAGTGAGTCTTGTACTTGGGTCTCCTTGCGTGCACACGCCAAGGACACCCAGCCTGCTCGCATACCACAGTGTACTGCTCCTGGCTGGATTTGAGTACACGAAATGGGCGTTGCATGGATAAGGCCCACGACTTAATGGCATCTGCGGTGATCCCTTGTCAAGACAAACATTGCACGGCGAACCTCCGCCCCATTGTACTCCCACGGTGATTCGTGCTCGTCGTGCACAGCAAGACCCTCAACATCCACCCTATTCCATCCCTGCGGGATGGGACCTTCGTCCTCCTCGGAAGAGTTATCACCGTCCTCTTCTAACGCTTCCTCTTCCGCTCAAGCTGTCAAGTCATCAATCTCCATCTGACGTACTATGCTGTGGACATGCTCCTCGTGATCCGCTCGGGGGCGGCTTTGGCGTGCGGTGCATGATATTCTGCCTCAGTCTCCTCTTCTACCTCAGCCTCCTCTTCTGCCTCCACAACATTGGCCACCTCGTCCTCTTCTGCCTCCGCAACATTGGCCACCTCGTCCTCTTCTGCCTTCTGAACGTCGGCCACCTCGTCCTCTTGTGCGTCCACAACATCGGCCATCGCGTCTTCTTCACGAACCACAACCGAGCTGCTCCCACCAACTCGACGGGAGGCGTCGGAAGGGCCTGCAAGGAGTATCTTCAGACATGGCTGCACGAGTAGCCTTTTCGTAGCCAGCGCCTCTGACCTTCCAGATATCCCTTCCATGCAACCGTGCGCATCACTCTGCTCAACTCCCACCGAATGTGTGTGGGAGACCTACTCCAAACCCCTTGTATGACGACACTCCATACCTCGGGGTCCAAGGAGAAGCTTCTGGTGAGCCAGTGTAGAACATCTCCGATTCGGGCATTCTCCAGGTTCGGGTGTACCAAATTGACTTGCTGGAAATCACTTAGGTCAACACCTTGCGGACCTTCACGAATCGTACCAACACCGTAATGCACTTTCAATCTTGTGAGCTCCGACATGACTGCAAATATTACAAACATTGCAACCAGTGATTTCTCCACATACATTCCCCATATACGTTGTAAACAAACAAGTAGCTACACGTCGCCTACATTCGGCCGAGAACAAGAACAAACAAGAGTATTACCTTCGTTCGTCTTTCTCTTTCACGTCTACAGCTCCTCTCCTCCCGAACCGCCCTCTCCCGAGCTCTACTCCTCCCTGTGTACCTCTCTCCCAAGCTCTGCTCCTCCCTGTGTACCTCTCTCCCAAGCTCCTCTCCTCCCGAACCGCCCTCTCCCGAGCTTTGCTCCTCCCTGTGTACCTCTCCCAAGCTCCTCTCCTCCTATTGTCTCCCTCTCTCTCGAGCTCCTCTGCTTTGCCCTCCCCTTTTTCTCCTCTGCCTAGACAGATGGTGGATCTGGGTTGCTTTCTATATGACCCTGTAATCGCTCAACCGTAGGACAACTTGGCAGGAAGTGCTGGACCAAGGGTTTACTGACATGTGTCCAACTCGTCATACGGTTGGGCGACTTTCATTCGGCGCTAGCAATTCGCTCGTCCGTATGGCGACTTTATCTAAGTCGCCTTACCATGAAGCGACTACGCCTCGAACGTTTAAATAGCCGTTCCATTGGGCGACTTCAATATGTGTCGCACTGCGGTTGGGCGACTTTACGGACTCGCCCAACCATACGGCGACACGAGATTATTTCTGTAAATAAAAATTAAGCGGTATTATTTCGTATTTTGAATGAAAAATAGATTATTTTTAAAAAATTGAATTAAGGAAGAGCCTACTCCATTTAAATCTACAGAGGAAACCCGATCGCATAATCCATCACCACGACTTAATCAAGATGGCCGATAAAGATTATAACACTTCTTTGGGTCTAGTAGCTCGACCATAGCGTGTGTGCTTGCTTGATCGTCTTGGGCGGGAAGCACCAAATTTAGCTGCCCCACATATCTGTGAGCGGCCGAGATCGTTGGCGCGTGACCACGAGAGTCTTTTTGGTCTTTGTTTAGTTCGCGGTTTTGACTATTCAGCGCCGCCCGCCTACCACAATGGCACGCCCACGAGAGTCTTTTGCGGTCTTGTTTCGTTCGGCGGTTGACTTGGTACTCGGACTCTGTTTTAGGATGGTAATAACATCCAACAAACTCTACCGCTGAAAGTAGGCAACCTGAGAGATCCCTAGTGCAACTCCGGCGATCGGTTTTCCGATCTGGATCCTGTTTTGTTGTTGCCAGCGAGAGTCACGAGACACACGCCGAGCATCAATCCTGCTCTGCACAATCCATCTCCTATTCTCAACACTCCCCTTATTCTTCGCTCGTTTCTTCTTGGCCCTCTGCGCATCCTTCTTGGACTCCTTTTCTCCCTCGCGCTCCTCCATCCTCTGCGCCACGGACACCATCTCACTGCCACGCACTTTTTTTTTTTTAAAAAAGGGACATGCACTTAGCTTTTATAGAAAGCCAAATAAGGGTCTTACAAACGAAGAGTGTAAACAAAGACAAAGATCGGGTCGCCAGGTTTACAAAGCAACCGGCCCAACAAACTAGAAATATCAACTAACCGATCTCTGCAAGCAGCAGCAGGCTCGTCTCCAAAGAACGGCAAGTTCGCTCGGCTTCTTCGAGACAGGTAGTAAGTCCTCCCACAACACCTCAACTCTTACCTCGGCATATGGTTCAACAAAGTGCCCAAGCTAACACCGGTGTGGACCGCTAACGGGGATAATGTAGCGTCCGTTTTCGGACGGCACATAGTAATTACTATTCGGTTTTCGTTCTTCGCCGTAATTCAAATTACCAAGTATTTGTGAAAACTTTCTTTCCTCTTCGGTTTGTGTTTCAAATGTAATGTCCGTAGCATTTGAAATTCAAATTTGCGGTTTGGAGTTTTCTCCTCTCCTTTGAATCCCCGGGCCATTTTGAGTTGGACCTTCATCCTCTCTCGGGCTCAGCCCATTCCTTCTCGGGCTCAGCCCATTCCTCCTCTCGGGCCAAGCCCATTACCTCTCGGCCCAGCCGGCCCTTTTTCTCCCCCTTTCTTTTTTCGGCTGGCTGGCTTAAAGCCACCCAGGCCCTTCTCCTTTTCTTTCCCCACCCTCCGGCCTTTCTCGCCCGAGCCATCTCCGACTCGGTCATCTTCTCCTTTTTCCCCGGGTCAACCGAGTCATGCGTATTGCCTGCTCCCTCTGCGCATCGACTTCGCCGCCTTACGCCATCGGTGTCGGACCCGGATTCTGAGAAATCCAAATCCTCTGTGAAATCACTGTGCTATTTCTTGGATCAGTAGATAGCACTCACAGGTACATTGCTAAATCAACCATACAAGTCGTGAAACAAATATATTACAACATAGGGTTAACATAGACCTCATCGGGTCGAGTTTTTGCAAAAGGGCCGCACAAGGCCAACTAGATTACATTACAAAAGACGATGGTAACTACAGCGGAAACAAAAGGGGAGGTAGGGCTCATCTCACACGAGCAAGCGATCGGGCGACACATGTCTGACGGATATTAACCAAGGATCTGCCAATATCGGTTGTCTGTGGTACCAATGAAGTCTACTTAGACTGGGCGAGATCTAAACTACATGACTATTCTACTCCTCATCATATCCTTGTCCATCATCTTCTGGTCCATCGTAGTAGGCGTAGTCTCCTTCATTTTCATTATCTGGAGGGTTGGGGAGAGAAGCGAGAATGAGCACTACTACTGTGCTCGCGAGCTAACACACAATGCAATAGTATACATGCAAGGTTTAACAAGGGTGGCTCGGTTCTTTTATTTGCGAAAGCAAGTTTTGCAATATTATAATTACAAATCCTATGACTTAGCATTTTTAACAAATTTGCAATTTTGATAAAGAGAGGTGCAATAATTGTTTTAGTAGAGGTTCCATCCAGCGAAAACTCTACCAATGCATCCTTTAATTGGAGCTGCCTCCAATGACCACACCCGCTGAGCTCGACGACTCAGGAGAAATCCAAAACAGGGCTAGGTGAGCCTTTTCACCATTTTCCATTTCACCCACAAAGCTTTTCTTTTGAAATAGAACTAACTCAAGTTATCATCCCCATGTCCACCTTTGACCGTAGGCGCGGTTGTTTAAACAGTTTAGACTCTACAGAGGTTTGTACACTTTACCCACAAGAGATAGTCATACCCGTTACCCCACATGATTCCATAGTCATGTAGTTGGGCGACCGTCACAGTAACCTTTCAAACTACCTTGCCCTTTCCGTAATCTCACCCATATGGGGTTGCGCCCATACGTTCGCGAGGGATGTTGTACCCGCAGCGTGTGGCATAGTTGGTCTATCCACGACGTTGGTAACTTCACCTAGTATCGGTGTCCCCGTCAAGCTGGATGTACCGCAAGATTGCGCGTGCCATTACTCCACCAGTGAGACACATTCATGGTTCAATAATTTTACTAAGCCAAGTTGCACTTTGCAGACTTGTGGTTGCACATGTTAAACACGGGAGGTCGTGACAAGATTAAGTCCTTAGGGTTATCTGGGCGGTTCATTCCACAGCCCAACCAACCTTGTGCTCCCCGAGCACCCACCGCCTCACCATCCGCCTAGATAGAACTAGCAATAGGGTTTTGAGGAGTAAACCAAATTATTTTCCACACCTTTTAGTCAATGGTCCACCAATGACTACCCAAAGCATTTTTATGTTTGAAGACATGATGATTCGGGGTATTTAATACCCCGGTACTTGAGCAAGGCTAGCATGTCGCTCAAGTACACCCTATAGCTAGTATTATCATATAATTACTAGGGTGACAAGGGTTAATGGATTCAAATTATCAAGGATGGCATATTACTTAATTAAACATCAAGAGGGCATTTAACTACCTTAAGCTTTAACATACATTTGATTAAGAAATAAAGCATGCAATTTGCTAATTTAAAAGAACATAATTTGCATAAAATGTAGGGGGCAATATGATCAAAGTATTGACTCGCCTTGGTTAGAGGCAAGGTGATCGTGATAATCTTGGTCTTGATCAACTTGAGGGTCTCCGGCGTCTTCAAATCCTAAACGGGCGAATTACCGAAAAAAGGCACAACGGCAAAGAGAACAAGTAAATACACAAGAGAACTCAAATGAACTCCAAATTAATCAAGTCCTATGCCATTAGCAAGATCTTGATTTAACAAATTTTTAGAAATTTATTTCATAATTTTTGGAGTTATAACGGAGGAGATATGAATTAACGAAGATTAAAATAATTGAAATAAGAGAGAGAGAGAGAGAGATGCGGTCCACAGCACAGTATGGACCAAGTCCACGCAGCAATGGGCGGTCGGTTCACGGAACATTGCAGCGGGGCCTTGCCCGATGAGAGAAGGGATTGGGGTTTTTATCGCAAGGCCCACATGGCGATCCGAGAGAAGGGGCTTAGGATACCATTAAGGCGCTAATGACGGCCATTAAGACCTTAAGCATCATTAATGCCTTAATGACGGCCTTTGTCTTTGGTCGAACGGACACGCGACACATGCGTATGCGCTGCTGGGCGGCAACCAGCCGCAGCAGCGCCGGTGGGCGCAGCTGGGCAAAGCGAGGCGAGTGGACGGGAGGTGGCGAGGAGGTGGAGGTGATGACGGGTGGCGGCGCCAGAGAGTGAACGACGGCGGCGGTGTCTGGTGTGGCGGCGGGTGGCTCGGCCATGGCGGCAGGGGTGGTCCGGTGGCGGTTTGAGCTAGGGGAGGTGAGCGCGGGGTAGCTCTTGGCGAGGCGAAGCTACTGGGCTAGGCGGGGAGGCCGGGGGATGGCTGTAGGTGGCGGCGGGTGCGGGCGAAGGTGGCGGCCGAAGGTGGGGAAGAACGGCAAATACGGCGGCTATGGTGGGGTATTTTTGAATGGGTCTTGGGGGATGGGTTCCTGGAGGTGAGGGGCTCATGGTGATGGGGTCGAGGTGGTGGAAGGGTGGCCAGAGCGGCTAAACGACGGTGGAGGTGGCGGCGGCCGAAATGGAGAAACGGCGGATTTGGGGGTGGTTCTTACCGAAGCTCCGAGGGGCGGCGTGGGGAGCTCCAGGGGGAGGAGGGGAGGCTTTAAAGGGAGCCAAGGGCAACGGGAGGGAGCGGGAGTCGCTGGCGAGGACGAGCGGGTCGTGCTATCCCGAGGCGGCATGGGCGCCTGCGCGCGGGGCGATTAAGGCACTGGCGAGGACGCAGTAGGACATCTGCGGCCAGTCGGGGTAACCTGCTAGCGCGGCTGCTGCGCAGCCAGCGGCTTCGGTCCAATGCGAGGACGGGCGGTGACGAGAGGTGACGCTACGAGCTCGCACGGTCCGACGAGACGAGGCGGGAGCTGGCGTCCTTGGGCGCAACTTGACGACCGTGATGAGGGCGCGTGCTTGGTCCACGAGCTCGAGGACGACGAGGACGGCGATGACGCACGGCTGCGCACGGAGGGCTCCAGGGTCTTCGCAGAGGACGCGGGCGGGTGCGGCGCTCAAAGCAGAGGGAGTGGGCACGCGCAGGAGGCGAGGGGAGCAGTAAACGCGACTAAAGCGAGGCGGAGGCGCTGCTCTGCTGAAGCAGAGGAGCAAAGCGGCAGAGGAGCAATAGTGGTGGTGCGAGGCGGCGGAGTCGATGGCGCTTACAAGGGCGGGAGCGGCGGCTCGCTCACTGCTCTCTTCTTCGCTTTCGGCTTGACCATGGGAAAAACAGGGGAGGAGAAGACCCAAGTAAGGCGTCACGCGTCTTGGCAAAGGAGGTGGGCCGGAGGGGGAGGGAAAGAAAAGGGAAAGCGGGCCGGGCTGGCTTGGGCCGGGAAAGGGGAAGGGGAAGCGGGCTGGGCTGGAGATGGGCTTGGCCTAGAGGGAGAGATGGGCTGAGCCCGAGAGAGGAAGGAAGTCCAACTCAAAATTGGCCCAGGGATTCAGACGAGAGGGGAGAACTCCAAACCGCAAATTTGAATTTCAAATGCTACGGACATTACATTTGAAACACAAACCGAGGAGGAAAGAAGATTTTCGCAAATACTTGATAGTTGAATTACGGCAAAGAACGAAACAGAATTATAGTTACTATTCACCCATCCGAAAACAGATGTTACAACTGGCTCCATGCCGCCCCCATCCCGCCTGCTCTTTGCCAGCGCCCAGGCCCTGCGCCGCACCCACTCCGCGTCCTCTACAGCGACCGAAGACCCTGGAGCCCCCGTGTGCAGCCGTGCGTCACGCCGTCCTCGTCGTACCGAAGCACCCGGTCCAAGCCGCGCTCCCGCCATCCTTGCCGCCTTAGAGCTCGCGGACCAAGCGTTGCGCCCTTGTCAGCAGTCGCTAAACTCGCGCCAAGCTCACCAGCTCCCGCCCCGTCTTCTCGGCCGTGCGAATCCCTTGTCGTCACCACTGTCCTCGCCGTCCTCGCTCCTGGATCGAGCCGCGCGCTACGCAGCGCACGCGCGCTCCCGCGTCAGCCTGGACGCCCAAGTCTCCGCCCGTGTAGTGTCACCTCGTGCCGTGGCGCCATGCCGCCCGGACGGGACCAGACCCACTGCTCCCTCGCCAAGACTCACCTCCTCCGTTGGCACCCCATGCACCCTTGGCCCCTATAAAGCTTCCCCTCTACCCCCTGGAGATCCTCGCTTCGCCCCTTGGAGCATTGGTAAGAACCACCCCAAAATCCGTCGCTTTCCATTTCGGCCGCCGCCACCTCTACCGCCGTCTCGCCGCTCTGGCCATTCTCTGGCACCACCAACCCCTTCACCGTGAGCCCCTAGCCACCAGGAACCCATCCCCCAAGTCCCCCTTGGCGATTGATCGCTCCAGCTGCCGCAATAGCCCTTCTTCCCCACCTCCGGCCGCCACCTTCACCAGCGCCCACCACCACCTACAGCCACCCTCTGGCCTCCCCGTCAAGCCCGTTGGCTTCGCCTTGTTGAGAGCCACCCGATTCTCACCTCCCCCGGCCCGAACCACCCCCGGACCGCCCCCACCACCATGGCCGAGCCACCACCACCGCCTAGCACCACCCGCCGCCGGCGTCGTCCACCCTTCCGGCGCCACCACCCCGTCACCAGCTCCACCACCTGCCACTTCCCCTCCGTGCTCAAGTCACCCCGCCATGCCCTAGTTCACGGGCTGCTGGCCGCTTGCCCGTCTTGCTGCCCTGACAATGCGCCCGTGTGTGTCCTGTTTGGACCGGCACTATGCCCCACCATTAAGCCCTAATGGCGGTGATTAAAGCTTTAATCACTGCTTAGCCGGCTTAATGGTGTCCTAAACCCTCCCCACTCTCACTTCAAGTGGGCCCCGCGCACAGTAAACCACCTGACGAGGATTAAAACCTCTATGTATTAATTTAATACATAAAAGACCATACGTCTTTATGGTCGTAACCCCTAAGGCTAACGATCTCACCGGTCGTAAGGATTCCAAAGGTTACACGATGGGTACCCTGGTCGGACTAGGCTTCGACCAGGTAGCTGCTCGGAAAAGCTATGAACTGGCACTCGTATGATGAATGGAACACGTGCTAAACGTTCCATGCCATGCGATGATCTATAAGAAACTGACAATAAACTGCCTTACGGTTAAGCTTCTCACAAGTACTTAACCGCAAGGTAGTTAACACATTGTTAACTACCCTAAAACCTCCGACCAGTCATAACGTTTCGCCAGGGACGCCTTCTCCAGGAGTAACTGCCGCCTCTTCGGGAGTTATTTAATGGTGGAACGCAGAAGACGGAGGGAGAGATGAAAAACATCAGAAGACACACAAATCAAGGCGACTCAGAAGCCAAAGTAGTAGCATTCAATACATTTCGGTGTAATTAGAAATAGTTCCTAGCCAGGTCTTGTAATCCCAGTTCATATTAATAAAGAGCAGCCCCATTCTCTTCCAGGTTACTCCACGTCATTTTCCTCTTTTTTATTTTCATAAGATCGGCGATTCGATCGTCGACAGCTGGCGCCGTCCGTGGGGAAGAAGACGTAAGTTTCCTGAAGAAACTCTTCACTCATACAAACCCTTGCCCAAATTCCTGCAATCGCTAATACGAGTATGCCCGGAGTTTGGAATGAGGAGAATTGGTTCGACTTGGCGGACTACGCCAACCTCGATATGGAAGGATGCATCCGTGCCATGGAGGAAAATAGCAGATCATCCTCCTCTTCCTCCTCCGCCGGCTCGCACGTCGCCGATTTTAGCGAAGTCGACCGGATGGACGAGGACGCGCCACCATTACCGGTGGCGCATCGAAGAACCGACCATTCCGATCGGTCGGAATGTCCGAGGCTATTCAAGCCGGTCTCTCCGGCAAGCAAAGCAGAGTCAGCCGACATCCGTAGCGGTGTCGATGAAGCCTCCACCGTGCGTAGGCCATGTGGGGATGATCACGCTTCGACATCGATCGGCGATTCGCGGGTTAATTAGTGAGAGACCTCAGGAGGTGCTCATCTCCGACCATTATCAAGCAATCAAAGTGGTCGGACATCGCAATTTCCTTCAGCAAAGACGATTGCCCCATTCCTTTGACTCGACTAGGTAGGTTCCCTATTGTTGTTGAACCAACCATTAATAATTGTAGGGTTAATCGAGTCTTAGTAGATGGGGGTAGTTCTTTGAATATATTGTTTTTGGGAGCTTTAGAAGAAATGCAGGTCCCCATGTCAAAGGTGAAACCATTGAAATATGCTTTTCATAGCATAGTTCCTGGCTCCACCGCTAAACCGATAGGACAAGTTTCCCTACCGGTTACGTTCGGAAGGCCTGATAACTTTCGAACGGAAAAAATTTCGTTTGATGTGGTAAACTTTGAATCCGCATACAACGGAATTCTTGGTCGACCAGCATTAGCAAAGTTCTTGATAGCCACGCATTACGATTATCAAAGTTTAAAAATGCCGGGGCCCAAGGGAGTCATCACTATTCGGGGAGATCGAAAAATGGCTTATGTATGTGATCGAAAATCTTTTGAACTAGTCGATGAACTTCCGACCAGAGAGGATAATCCATCTACCATGCAGGCCAAACACTCGAGACCAAAGATGACACCCAAACCTTCCGACCAGTCAAAAGAGGTATCGCTCGACAAAGGCGCTTCTCCGGACAGCGCCAGGTCACTACCCGGGCCAGAAAATGCTAGCCCACCTGCTCGCAAGGTTCTGGTCGGAACAAGACTCGATCCTAAATAGGAAGAGTTGCCAGTCTCCTTCCTCCGAGCAAATCGGGGCGTGTTACTTTGGCGGCGTCCGATATGCCCGAGTCCCCAGAGGTGATCGAGCCTGAGCTAGCTCTCGGCGACAAGAAACCGATCAGCGAAGCTATGGCGTTTTGCACTGATCGGAAGGAGGCAATCAATCGAGATTGACAAGCTTCTCAATTTGGATTCATCCATGAAGTCAACCACCCTCGGTGGCTCGCCAACCCTATAATGGTTAGGAAGAATAATGGGAAATGGCGAATGTGTATCGACTTCTACGATCTTAATAAAGCTTGTCCGAAGGATGATTTTCCCCTTCCACGCATTGATCAACTGGTAGATTCTACCTGCAGGTGCGAACTACTAAGTTTTCTAGATCGTATTCGAGGTACCACCAGTTAGTATGTGTAAAGAGGATGAGGAGAAAACTTCCTTGATCACTCCATATGACACTTATTGTTATGTTAAGATGCCATTTGGTCTCAAAAACGCTGGTGCAACTTTTCAAAGGTTGATGCAAAAAACCTTTAGTCTACAAATAGGTCAGAATCTAGAAGCTTACGTTGACGATCTGGTCATAAAGACCACTAACGCTGGCAATCACATCTCTGACTTATAAGAAACTTTCAACAACTTGAGAAGGCATAACCTCAAATTGAATCCGGAAAAGTATATGTTCGGAGTTTCTGCTGGAAAATTGCTCGGTTTCCTAGTCTCGGCTAGAGGTATTGAAGCAAATCCAGCAAAAATAACGGCCATCGACCAGATGTGTCCCCCGACCACGAAGAAGGAAGTCCAAAAACTAACCGGCTGTATGGCAGCGCTAAGTCGTTTCATAGCAAGGTTAGGGGAAAAAGGGTTACCTTTCTTTAAACTTCTTCGGAAACATGGGAGTTTCGAGTGGACTAAAGAGGCAAACGATGCCTTTGAAAAACTTAAAAATTACCTTACAAGTGCCCCGGTCTTAGTCTCTCCGAGACCGGGAGAAATACTGCTAATGTACGTGGCAGCAACACCACAAGCGAAGAAGTGGTGTCTTGGTCGAGAAAGGATAACATCAACGACCGGTTTATTACGTGGCGAAGTCTTACATGGACCAAAAGAAAGATATCCACAGGTACAAAAGTTGCTCTATGGTCTCCTTATGTCTTCAAGGAAGCTAAGGCACTACTTTCAGGCCCACAAAGTGGTCGTACCGACTAGATATCCCCTTGGTCAAGTCCTTGGAAACAGGGAATCATCAGGACGAATAGCAAAATGGGCGGTTGAGCTAGGGGCGTTTGACCTCCATTTCATTTCACGAACAGCAACAAAGTTCCAGGCAATAGCATAATTCATTGCCGAATGGACAAACCCTGAACCCATCCAAGGGCCCGAGTACGAACACCACGAGGAGTGGACAATGTACTTTGACAGTTCCTTGATGTTAAAAAGGGTGGAGTGATCTGATATCCCCTCTTGGCGAACACATCAAGTCGCCATCGGTTAAATTTTCTGCCACAAATAATGTGGCGAGAATATGAAGGTTTCTTGGCGGGGACTCGAGCGGCTCGTTCGCCGAATTAGATTACTAGTGAAAGCGATTCTCAACTAGTAGCGAATCAAGTAGGAAAAAGTATCAATGTTCGAAAGTACCAAGATGTCATCTTATCTGGCGGAATAATGAAACTTCGAAAGGCACTTCTTGGTTTTAGATCCAACATATTCCTAGAAAGGAAAACTTTCTGGCAAGCCAGTTGGCACGGATGGCCTCCACGAGGTCAACCGTCCCACCCGGAGTTTTTCTCGAGCAACTCGATTCACCCTCGGCAGTCGAGCCTTCTGAGAACATACATGATTCTTTACAGGTCGTACAAACCGATCAAAAGAACATGGATGCTCCACAGATCGTTGACGGTTGGCGCTGTCACGATCAAGGTAGAGATTGGATGACATCGATCTATAATTATCTTCAGCATGACATAATTCCGGAAGATGATGCAGAGGCTGATCGTATAGTACGAAAAGCCAAATCATACACTCTAATCGAACGTACCTTGTATAAACGAGGATCTCATGGAGTGTTGATGAGATGCATATCTCAAACGGATGACATTAAATTGCTGACCGAAATCCATGAAAGAGTCTGTGGAGTACATCATTCCTACAGAACACTGGTCGGTAAAGCCTTCAAGCAAGGATACTACTGGCCAACTGCCCTTCATGATGCAAAAGGACTTGTGACGCAGTGCGTACAATGTCAGTTTCATAGCCGACAAGTACATCAGCCAACACAAGCCTTACAAACAATTCCTCTTTCTTGGCCTTTTGCAACCTGGGGACTAGACATTCTAGGACCTTTCCTAAGAGCACTCGGGGGCTTCAAATTCCTTTTCGTCATGATTGACACGTTTACAAAATGGATCGAGGCCGAGCCGGTTGTTGAAACAACAACTGAGGCCGCTAAGAAATTCCTTATGAAAAATGTGATCACACGATTTGGTGTACCCAGTCGTATAATCACAGATAATGGCGCCTAGTTTTCTAGCAGTCAATTCCAAGAATTCTGCAATGAGCTTGGTGTCAAAGTTCATTTTGCTACATTGCTCATCCAGCGAGCAATGGAAGCGATTGAGCGAGCTAATGGTATCATTATGCAAGGGATCAAACGCCGAGTAGTTGACCAGTTAATCAAACGGCCAGGAGCTTGGGCTCAAGAACTCTCGTCTGTATTATGGGCCGTTCGAACCACGACTAGTCGTGCGACCGGTGAAACACCTTTCTTTTTGGTTTACGGGGCTGAAGCCATGCTTCCTACAGAACTCAAAATTGGCTCTGCTCGAATTGATCATTTTAACGAAAACGATCAGAATGAACGAAGACTCAACGATATCAATTTCCTTGAAGAACGACGAAACCAAGCCCTTGTATGATCTGCGGTCTACCAACAAGCCATGCGAAGGTACCATAGTCGTAAGGTGCAACCTCATGACCTTCTTTGTAGGTGATCCAGTTCTCGAAAAATTCAGAACCAAGCAAATCGAATAAACTTTCTCCCAAGTGGGAAGGTCCTTACTTTGTGGTCGAAGTCACCCGACCTGTGTTCGTCACGACTAGCTATGTCTGATGGGCAAAAGTTTTATCAAATTCTTGGAACATTGATCAATTGCGTAAGTTCTATGTTTAATTATTGTTTACATTCTTTCAATTTCAATAAATTCATTTATTCATTAAGAAAAGTAACCTTGCTTTATATATATATATATATATATATATATATATATATATATATATATATATATATATATATATACCTATAATTCGGTCGTTCATTATTGTTAATTTAAACTGGTCGGAGAAGACAATTTTCTCTCTGATATCCTTTCCAAGGATCTCTGTTACTCTATGGCAATAACTTCTATGTCATACGCCGTATTGGTCCTAGTCGTGAGAATTTTTTCACGCGCGACAACACTCTTTTCTTAAGGAAATATATGAGTAATCAGAGCGTCATACAAATAACTTTCCATACTGAATGATATGCCCAAGATTATGAAGGTTATATTTCATTATTTCAAGATTCTGCTCTGCTCTTGTTTAGCTACTGGTTGGGATACGGAAAGCCTCCTAATCGAAGTCTCTCCTTTTTCGCATGTGGTCCTGCCCACTGGAAGGAGCTTCCTAGCGACGGTTCTTTTCTTACGATCCTCGCTACCAGTCGGATAGAGAGTTTGAACATGTTTCACGAAATATGTTATATGATTTCAGATCTAAGTATTAATTCCGAC
Source organism: Phyllostachys edulis (assembly GCA_036346405.1). Classification (NCBI taxonomy): domain Eukaryota; kingdom Viridiplantae; phylum Streptophyta; class Magnoliopsida; order Poales; family Poaceae; genus Phyllostachys; species Phyllostachys edulis. The sequence goes on from CM070552.1 coordinate 35,167,143, forward strand.
CAGACTTTAGGATAATAGATATAAACAAAGTTCACTTATAATTTGTGGCATTCATTTTTGCATTTCTTCTTATGTCAAATAACAAGGTCTTTTATCTGACCATGTATAACTTTTGATTGGTATTTCGATCATGACAAACAGAGATCTATAACTAGACGAAGTCATAACTTGGTTCCGACCACCGTGATTTCCTAGTATTGCTACGATCAGTTTTGACTTCATATCGGCACATACCTTCAAAACAATGGTTTCGACTTTCATTCTCTTTCTTGGCTACCTGCTTGTATAGTAAGGTTCTTCTACTATAAAGCAATCGGGGGCTAAGAAGTGTATGAGAATTTTAAAAAAAGAGAGAGAGAGTCAAGCAGGATAAACAAAGGCATTGTTAATGACATAAAATGTAAGTTTTATACATATTCAATATTTTTTACATTCTTTTGCAGGAGCCTACTCTAGAAATATTCCCAGACTAATTACTGCTTGATGGAGATCCGACCTCCATCTCCTCTACAATTTTATCTCCAAGTGGCTTGAGTTCTTCCATGAACTTGGTTGCTTCCTCAGGTGGGCAGTTGAAGTCATCTTTAACAACTTGGAGATCAATGGAGGGGTCGAAAACTTTCAGTTTTGCCAAAGCAAAACTAACTCTAGTAGCAACGCCTGTTTTCATGGCCTGGGCATAGTTCTTCTGAGTAGTCATGAGCAGAGTATTAAGATCCTCTAGAAGTTGACCCAAGTAGTTCACTTTCTCTACTGGATCTCTTAAGGTAGGCAGGCTTGATCCTGATCCCATATCAAAGATCATCTTGTTCAAAAATAGAGTCTTTTCATCTAGACTTTGAATGAGAGCCGCCTCCTTGTCTTGCTCAAATTTTAGAGTCTTTTCTACTCTGCCTAAAACTTGTTTTTGCTCTGCAAGAGTAAAACAGGTGATAAGCACAAAAATAATTGGAGGAAGATAATAAGTCAAGTTTACGACCTGTTACCTTCAATTTTCTTGTTAAGTTCTTCCTTACTGGTCATCGCTTCCGCGATCGACCAGTCCTTAGCTTTGATTTCTTCTTCAAGTAGAGCTGTCTTGGCTTTCTCAGCCAGGATCTCTTCTTTTATTTTCTCCAAATCTATCAAATACGATAAGGAAAAATAATTAGCAAAGGGTGAAGCGTTGAAGAAAGAAAAAGGTTAACGAGAAAGTTCTTACTTTCTAATTCGGAGTGTTTCTGCTCCAAGTCTTTAATCCGTTGGGTCAGCCCTCCGACCAAGCCAAAATTCTCGACCATATGCCGCTCAAATAGCATTTTCCTCTTTAGAAAATTCTCTATAAAAGATTTTTTCTGGAGAGATTGTGAAACTGGTCGTAGATACTTACCTGGATCACCAAATCATTGTATCCGCCAAATATTGAATCGGGATGTATTTTGATTTGATGATCGATATTTTCCCCATACCTCGTCAAGCTCCTTATCCTTGATGAATCGGGGTGAAAAGGAACTTGTCGAGGTTGAGAGAATTACCAACAATGGTGGAACTGTTAAGGGCCTTTAGGGGCATCTACCTCCACGAAGAGTTAAACACTACTACAAAAAAGGCTATCTTGGGCGCCTCATCACGCAGCGGTTGACCAAACCGTCATATTACATTCAATCACGAGCGGTTTTGGTTTAGAGGCAAATGCGTGCTCTGGCTGCGCTAAAAACCGCTGCGTGAAGAGGTAATATCACGACGGTTCATGTTGAAAACCGTCGTGAAGTATCACGAGCGGTTTTGAACTAAACCGTCTGTGATATTAATTCTATCCTGAGCGATTTTTCGCTTCAACCGTCTATGATAATTCCTGAGCGGTTCTTAACAATAACCGTCAGTGATAATATCGCCACTGACTCCATGGTGAGTTTCTTCGCCGCCGTCGTCTGTTCGTCGCCATCGCCCGGCTCCCGATCGTCTGTTCGTCGCATCGATCGCTTCGGCTCCCGATCGTCTCTTAAATCTCACGCTCGAATTTATTTCTTGTTTTATAAAAGGATCATCAACCATCAAGATGATCATCCCCACATACTTATAAAAAAACAGAAATGGCTGCCTCTTCCTTGTCGCCGGCATTGATGGCCTTCACAGGCGCCTTTGTCACGAGCACCTCTCTCGGTGTAAGTTGAACCATGCTGCGGAAGAACACTATTTGATCAACAGTGTCTTCACTCCTCTGCCGGCGGAGAATTTGCCGGAGCAGGTGACGGCCACCTTCCGCTGTCTTGACATCCTCCTCCGTCGTGTCTTCCGGGTGATCTCCCACTTTCAGCGAGTTTACGGCGTCATCGGCGTAGTCCTCCAAAACGGCGTTACCGTCTCGGGAGGCTTGCCGTCACTTGGGACTGTATGTCGAGGCGGCACGGCATCGAGTCGACCAGGCCGAGATCCCTCAAGCAAGAGAAGAGAGCCTATGGGCTCAATTCTTCTTGGTTGAACAGTCTGAGGGTCTTCAGGAGACACTCGAATGAGCGCGTCAATGGGTGGACGCATTTCAGGCTTCGTTCGCCGATGATCAGGAACCATCCGATGCTGACACCGTCGCCTATGAAGTATTGAAGATGGAGATAGCAACCTACCTCCGCCACTAGAAAAACCTTGTTTAATTATAGGTTTCTACTTTTTTTAATATAAACATGTAATTTCTTCATGTCATGTAAGTGTATATACAAGATAAATATACTTGAGAAAAAACCATTTTAAAGCGGTTCCATTATGGAACTGTGCGTGATATGGAAATATCACGGATGGTTCCATAATGGAACCATCCGTGATATATCCTATATCTCAAACGAGTTCTATTATGGAACCGTCGTGATAATTATCACTAACGGTTCCATAATAGAACCGTCTGTGATAAGTCTCTTTATAAGTAGGAGCCTGGCCAGCCGCTAGGGTTTGCGCTCTAACTCGTCACTCCCGGTGGCCTTACTCTTGTCCGTTCCTCCCGTCCGCCGGCGCCGCCATTCTTCTAAATGCCAGCGGTTGTGGCATACGGTGACCTTGCAAAAGACACTGAAATGCGATAAGAGTGTCTTTTGTAGTGTCACCAAGCAGCTACTAACCACGATGACGCCCTAACTCTCGTCACATCCAATTACGGATTGGGCGTCGCTATGTTGATGTCGGCGTTGATGCGCCTTCTCCGATAGGAAGTGGCATTATCTATCGAAGAACCAACAATTCTTGAGCATGTAATTGTCTTTAAAGTTAACAAGAACACCAAGCAACAAGTTGAGAATTCTTTTGAAATATGAGAATGGTTGCTTGGTGTTCTTGTTGGGTTTAAAGACGATTACATGCTCAAAAATGGTTAGTTTGCTAATACATGATGCCACTTCCCAAATGGAGTATTGCCGCAAGATCAATGACACTACGAACATAACGACGCCCAATCCGTAATTGGATGTCCTGATGGTCTCCTTGCATCCATACGTTTTAAACTTGCAGGGGCTCAATGAGGTTGCCCGTGGTTACTGTCTCATCCTTCTCATGCTGCGTGGACGATCCCCAAAGTGGTCGAGAGACTACTTAACAATATATATATGATGCCGGATTTAATGGTACAAGCGACCACCGCTGGGGCTTTATAGAGAAAAGTCATCACAGACGGTTTGACCATTAAACCGCTCGTGATAAGTACTATATCACGACGGTTTCATCCACAAACCGTCTCAGGATAAGTACTTATCATGACGGTTTGTGGTTGAAACCGCTCGTGATATTATTTTATCACTGCACGGTTTGAACCACAAACCGTTTGTGAAAGTTTGCATCACAGAAAGTTCAAAACCGTCTGTGATGACCTCATGTCATCACTGACCCATAAACTCAGACGGCTCACGAAACCGTATGTGATGATGTTTTTGAACCGTCTGTGAAGGCCTTTTCTGTAGTAGTAAACCACCAGTGGTTCCATCTCGACCGTTGGCACTGACGCCTGCTCGGGGGCTTCTCCGACCACAGTTTTCTTAGGAATTCTGTCCTAAGGAATGGTCTACTCATGGACCTCCACAGGTATCTGGTCCTCAGAAGGAGTTTGGTCCGAAACAACTGGAACACCAGAGGACCTATACAAAGCAAAGAAGGGAAGTTCAAAAAATAAACATCAAATCATCAAGAAATTATTAAAGGTATGCACTTATACGACCACTTTCATTTGAGCATATCTAGTTAATTTCCGAGATTTGACTTTAAAGCGCGGAAGAGTAAAATCTGTACCGTCACCCTTCCTTTTCTTTTCTTCTGATCTTGCCTGTTCCGAACCGGCAGGATTGGCCGAATCTGTTGCATCATCCAACAAGATGTCGGAAGCAATGCCCTCGACCAGCTCGTCAAAGGTTACGTCCTTGACCATCTGGTCGGACGGAGTGGTTTCATCACCTCCGCATCAGCTTGTTTGATAAGAAGCCGTCCGTAAATCAACGACGATGCCAGTTAGCGGCCTCGCGACACGCTGCGGTGGCCTTCAACCTTCTCCACCTGAACCAATAAACGTATGTGGTTAGGTGATGAAATATTTTATCTAAACTACATATATATTCCTATGAAATGTTCCATTACTTCGGGAGATTCATCTTCTTCCAGTGCATCTGGGCACGAATCGGTCGGAACAACGGTGGGATGTTTAGCCTCACCAGTTTGTACGATTCGCAACCCAACCAACTACAGAAATAGAACATGATCAAAAATCTGATCGGAGAATTTGTATGCATGATAAAAGAAATTTTTGATTGTTTACCTTAAGCCTTGTTACTCTCTCTTCAACAGGAACTATGGCCAAGATCTCAGGGAATCCAGCCTTTTCTCCAGGTTCCCCTGCACAGATCAGCCTGATCCGTTCTCTAATTTCCTCAGGGGAAAGAGCTTTAAAAGAGAAGGAGAGAAAACAAAACATGAACAGGTTTTAAGGTAATACATTAATCAAATGAAAATACTGGTCGGAGTTTATCTCAAAGACTTACCACCTCCTGAGATGGCTTCATCACGACCAATGGACCAAATCAGGGAGTGAGTCCGAAGCTTCAGCGGACTAATCTGGCGCTTGGTGAAGTCCCTCACCACATGCCAAGAGGTCAAGCCCTTGACTCGCAGGTCGTAGATGGCATCCACCCATCGTCCAACCACCCCCGTCTTCTCCACGGTCTTTCTCCACTTGGGATTTTCATTCGCTCTCATCCCGACGAAGTAGAGGCCATCATCCCTCGTAACCGTCATGTAAAATCAGTTCTTCTTCCATGACGACCACGAGGACTTCGAGTACATATGAATGTACTCATTGGCCTTCTCGTCGTGAATGCGCAATGTACATTCTCCGGGAGTATCCATGGTTTTCCCCATCACCATTCGGTAGAAATACCTGAAGAGCCTCAAACTCGGAGGCACTCCCAGTATGCTTCACACAAATATGTGAAGATGCTGATATTGGCGATGGAGTTTGGAGCCAAATTCACCAATTCCACCCCGTAGAACTCAAGAACACGGAGAAGGAATTTGTGTACTGGCAATCTCAGCCCGCATTCGATGTAGGCGAGGAAAACAGAGATTTCCTCATCTTCGCGGCTTGGAAAATGCTCAGCAAATGCCGGTCTTCATCTGATCAAATTTTTGTCTGGGAGCATCCCAATCCTCTCCAACGATTCAAGTTTTTTCTTGCTCAATTCCGAAGGCAACCACTTCGTGATTTGCTCCGACATGATGAAAATCTTCAAGGATGAGTAGTGGACGTAGGAGATTTTGTGATCAGAAGAACAAGAAAAGAGGACTAAAGATTTTTTCTCGGCAAAGGAAATCAGAAAGGGGACCTGGGAGCATAAAAACTCCAAAAGGTCTAGCGATGGGGATTTTATATCCTCAGATATGTAAATTATGATCGGAGGTTATCCACAAAAGTCTGAACGGCAAAAAGCTTCTTTTTTGCCCAACGGACAAAGGAACTCTTCAGTTCCCAAGGCAAGTTCTCAACTTTAAAATGAACACAAGTGTAACGTCCGTTTTCGGACGATGCATAGTAGTTACCTTTCCGTTGCGTTCTTCGCTGTAATTCAAACTATCAATAATTTTGAAAACCTTTCCTTCCTTTCGGGTTGTGTTTCAAATGTAATTTTGGTAACATTTGAAATTCAATTTGCAAGTTTGAGATTCCCCTCTATCTTTCGGGCTCGGCCCATTCCTTCTCCTTGGGCCAAGCCCACTCCATTTCCCTACCCTGCCCGGCCCGGTTGCTTTTCCCCCTCCTTTTCTCCTTCTCTTTCTCTCCCTTCCTTTCTCTGTGCACAACAACGCCAGGGGTCATCTTCCTGCTGCTTTCCTCTTTTTCCCGTGAACACCGTCCGCGTCCACGCCGGTTGCTCCTGCTTGCACGTCACGGCAGGCTCGACGTCGCTGCAGTGGCCGCCGCCCTAGAAGAACTGCGCCACACGCCGCAGCTCCAAAGCCGCGCCTGCCAGAGACGTCTTGTCGCCGCCCGCCTTGTCGCCGCCAAGCACGCCGCTCGCTGCTCCTATGCCAAGACTGCTGCCAAGGCCCCTGCAGCACGCCTGACCGGATCAGAGCCGCCTGAGCCGCACGTCCTCGCCGTGCAGCCTCGCAGACTCACAGGTCCTTGTCGCCTTGGGACGCTGCGGCTTCCAGACTGCACTGTCTGTCCTCCCGCCATGGCTCCCTATAAATCCCCTCCTCCCTACTTGAGCTCCCACGCCTGAAGCCAGTAAGGTCCACCGAGCCGGCGCAAGGCCCTCCTTGGCCGCGCCTCGCACGCTGGCCGCTCCGGTGAGTTCCACACTGGGACAGCGCCACCATGAGCCCCAAGACCCAAGGGAGCTAACTCCCACCTCCCTTGCCTTCCCCATCGCTGAAGCAGCCAGCCGCGCGCCTTCTTTCTCCGTCCCGGCCACTGTCGCTAGGCGGGTCCGGCCGCCCCGTGCCGCCACGACCACCCAACTGCTCCCCACGCCCTCGCTGGGTCTGTGCGCCGCCTCCGCAGGCGCGCTCCGCTGGCGCTTGAGCGCGCCCGTGGTGCGCCATCCGCCATCCGCGCCAAGGCTGGTTCCGCCTCTCCCGAGCCTCTGCCACCTCGGCCTGTGGCCGCCTCCGGCGACCCCTGCCCGCCACCTGGCCCAGCCTCCCGTGCCTCCTCTCGCGCGGCCGCCTGCCGTGTTGCCAAGGCGCCTCAATGCCCTCCTCTGTTCTTCCCTGTGAAGCAAAGAAGAAAGGGCAAATGGGGAATTATTTGGGAATTTAGGGCCCACATGTCATTGCTTGACCACCCCTCCCTTTGGCTGCCATGTGGGGCCCCCCTTTTCCAGTTAAGGACCGGACTGCTCAGATCGCACGCATGGACCGGGTCCATGCACTGTTCTGTAGACTCCCCCTTTTTTCTAATTCAATTAACCTTCAGAAATTCATATCTCCTCCATTTTAACTGCAAAAATTATGAAATAAATTTCTAAAATTTTTTTAAATCAAGATCTTGCTAATGGCATAGGACTTGATTAATTTGGAGTTCATTTGTTTATTCTTGTGTATTTATTTGGTCTCTTTGCCGTTGTGCCTTTTTCCGGTATCGTCGCCCGATTAGGATTTGAAGACGCCGGCGACCCTCAAGTTGATCAAGACCAAGATTATCACGATCACCTTGCCTCTAACCAAGGCGAGTCAATACTTTGACCATATTGATCCTACATTTTATGCAAATTATATTCATTTAAATTAACAAAATTTGCATGCTTTATTTCTTTATCAAATGTATGTTAAAGCTTAAGGTAGTTAAATACCCACTTGTTATTTAATTAATTTAATATGCCATCCTTGATAACTTGAATCCATTAATCCTTGTCACCTTAGTAACTATATGGTAATACTAGTTATAGGTTGTACTTAAGCGACATGCTAGTCTTGCTTAAGTACCGGGGTATTAAATACCTCAATCATCATTACCTCAAACATAAAATATTTGGGTAGTCATTGGTGGTTCATTGACTAAAAGGTGTGAAAATAATTTGGTTTTACTCCCCAAAACCCCAATTGCTAGCTCTATCTGGGCGGATGGTGAGGTGGTGAGTGCTCAGGGAGCACATGGTTGGTTGGCTTGTGGAATGAACCGCCCAGATAACCCTAAGGACTTAATCTTGTCATGACCTCCCGTGTTAAACAAGTACAACCATAAGTCTACAAAGTGCAATTTGGCTTAGTAAAGTTATTAAACCTTGAAGTCATCTCATTGGAGGAACGAAGAACGCATAAGTGCGGAGACACTCCTGCTTGGAAGGGACACCAAAAGGTGAAGTTACAGTGCGCTTAGTCGCTAGGGTTGGCCACCCGCTAGTTGTTGTGGTAAACATCCCGACAACATATGGGCGAAACCCGTATGGGTGGAGGACTGGAAGGGCGCGATAGCTAGAAAGGTTATCGTGATTTTGCCGCCCAACCACATGACTACGGAATCATGTGGGGTAACGGTAGACTATCTCTTGTGGGTAAAGTGTGCAACCTCTCGCAGAGTCTAAAACTATTTAAACAATTGTGCCTCTACGGTCAAAGGCGGACATGGGAATCATAACTTGAGTTAGTTCTATTTCAAAAACTTTGTGGGTGGTATAAAAATGGTGGAAGGGCTCACCTAGCCCTGTGTTGGATTTTTCCTGAGCCGTCGAGCTCACTGGGTGTGGTCATTGGAGGCAGCTCCAATTAAAAGGATGCATTGGTAGAGTTTCCGCCGGATGGATTCTCTACTAAAATAATTATTGCACATGCTCTCTTTACTAAACTGCAATTTGTTAAAATGCTAAGTGATAGGACTTTGTAATTATGATATTTGGGAAACTTGCTTTCGCAAATAAATGAACCCAAGCCATCCTTGTTAAGCCTTGCATGTATATAATTGCATTGTGTGTTGGCTCGCGAGCACGGTAGTAGTGCTCATTCTCGCTTCTCCCCCCAACCCTTCAGATAATGAAGACGAAGGAGACTACGCTTTCTACGATGGCCCAGGAGATGATGGACAAGGCTATGATGAGGAGTAGTATAGTATTGTAGTTTAGGTCTCGCCCAGTCTAAGTAGACTTGTCGGTACTCACGTACAACTGATATTACCCAACTCTTGGTTAATATCTGTCGTACACAGGTCACCCCAGTCGCTTGCCTGTGTGAGATGAGCCCTACCTCGCCTTTTGCTTCTGCTGTAGTTTACGTTGCTTTTATGTGATGTAATCCATTTGGCCTGCCCGGCCCCTTTTGTAAAACTCGACCCGACGTGGTCTATGTCACTCAGTTGGTTGTAATATTTAATATTTCAGTTCACGCTTGTATGAATGATTCAGCAATGTGTACTATGAAGTGCTAGCTACTGATCCAGGGAATAGCACAGTGATTTCACAGAGGATTTGGATTCTCAGAATCCGAGTCCCATAGAGCTGGTATCAGAGCATACGACTGTAGAGCCCTAGTTAGATTGGTCGATTGCCTTAAGGACTTGGATCTTATTTTTAAAACCTAAGAAATTTTTTTATCAAAATATAGAGTATTTATTGCTTCTACTCATCATTCCTAGTTCCTTACTCATCTCTATTCTCATTAAATGTTACTAATCTCTTCTCCTGTTTCAAAATTTGTAGATGGCTTCTTCTCCATTTAGGCCCATGGGACCATTGCTCACTGGGGAGCATGACCGGTTTCACGAACTCTGCGTCGGTACCGATGTCAGATCTTGGTTTCACCCACCCTCCACTCTATAGAGGCCGGATGACGAAGGTCATGGCTCACGAGTCCTGGGAAATGGAGGTCTTCCTCTATGCTAGGACTGGCGAGTTCGTGGCTCATACCTTCCAGGCTGAAGCCCCTCGTCGCAGCATCCTCGACGCCATCCAGGACGCAACCCATGTCGCTATCACCCGCCTGTGTTGGACGCACGAGAACCTCCTGCGCGGGTCACCGTTCAGCTTCTTTCCGTACCTCCCCGACGGAAAGCGCTTCCCGGAGGCCTTTGACGCCATCGACAACAAACCTCGTCTGACCCACCAGGTGCAGCTGACCCAGGCCATGATCCTCAGCATCCACTCTTGCACTGACGAGATCCGCCAGCTTCGGACGCTTCTCACTGGCAGCGATGCCCTCTCCACCACCCTCCACGCCAACCTGAGCAGAAGTGATGAGGCCCTCTATGCTGCTATATGGGAGAGAGACACCGTCACAGCAGAGAGAGACGCCGCACTTGTAGAGGTGGCACGTCTCACCACAGCCCTTGCGAAGCGCAGCTCGGCTCTCCTCGGCCCGGCTCCAACTCCAGTTCCTCCTCCGGCCTTCCCCTCCAGCGACAGGACGCACGACCGACCTCTTCGCCCCCGAGGAGCCCGCACCAGGATGACTGTGCGCAAGAGCGTGTGACGCCCTAGTCCGCCGCCCTTCGATGACCTTCCAAAGGTCGAGCATGGGCGCGGTCCCACTGCTCGCCAGACATCGGTCCGAGCCGCTCCCTGCTCGATTTTGAGCTTGAATGAGCCACTCCCACTCCGACTCCACGATGGAGTAGTTAGGATGATCTAGGTTAGCTGTTAGTGCTTGCTAGGCAGTCTTTTGGGTTGCAAGCACTTTTGCTCTTTCTTTTGTAGACGAAGTGTGTGTATCCTGTGTCATGACTTAGCTTAGCATATAAGCTTTGCTTGTGAGTCATGTAACACTTAACCCCCTTAATATAATGCAGCCATTCTAGGCTTTGTATTGTACTTATTTGATCTTCTCGCTTGGTTTTTGTTCTTCTGTGTGTGCCTTAGAGGGCTAGTGAACCCTTATATACCTCCCCGGTTCTCTCTAGTTCTAAACCTCAGCTTTCCTTCAGGATGCCGCCAAGAAGAGCCGCCGCCCCAGCTCGCGGAGCTTTTGCAACTGGCCGAGGCCGTGGCTGTGGTCGTGGACAAGAACAAGAACTACCTCCCCCACCACCAGCTCACCCGACCATGGCACAAGTGATGCTTCAACAGACTCAGATTCTCCAAGCTTTGCTCAACAATCAGCAGTTAGGACCTGCCGGCTGCCACTCCAAACTCGTTGACTTCCTAAGGACAAGACCTCTCACATTTGAAGCAGCTAATGAACCTCTTGAAGCCGAAGATTGGCTCAGGGACACTGAAAAGAAGCTTTGACTCGCCCGTTGCTCCGACACGGACAAGGTGGACTTTGCTACCCACCAGCTGAAGGGTGCCGCCGCTGCATGGTGGGAGAATTACCTTGCTGCCAGAGGTAATGAAGGACCAGAGGATGAAGAAGAAGAAGCAGCAACAGAACCAGAAGTAGTGGCATCTACGAATGGAGGACCAGCAGCCCCCGCCGCTGAAGCCATGGAAGAAGAAGTTGCTGAAACACCTCTTGATGAAGGCGAACCAGCTTGGCAGCCAATTCCTTGGACAGAATTCAAAACCGCCTTCAGAACCAATTTTGTGCCAGCCGGTACCATGAGACTGAAGAAGAACGAGTTCAGAGCCCTTAAACAAGGTCATATGTCAGTCAATGAGTATTTGACCAAGTACAACCAACTTGCCCGCTACGCCCCCAATGACGTAGCCGATGAAGAGGAAAAGATAGATCGTTTTGTGGAGGGCATGCGTGACGACATGCGAGGGCAACTAATCCTCCATGACTTTTCCAGCTTCCATCAATTGGTCAATAAGGCCCTAGTGTTGGAGAATGAGAAAAAGACAACGAAGCCAATCGCAAACGGAAGATGTCTTTCCAGAAGCCGCAAGGCAACTTTTCCCAGAAGTCAACCTTCCAGGGCAGTTCTTGTTGGAAATATGCCCTAGAGGCAATCATAGAGATGATGATATTTCGTTGTATCCATGATTTAATAAATGTTCCTTGAATATTGCCTTTGTGTTGATTAACAAGTATGTGACTTGTTTGTGAAACTCTTCACTTGTATGGTCATTCTAAAGTTGTCCCTAGTCGGAGTTCATGTGAGGACACATGTGAATGATGGATTAGCACATGTATCGGTTGATGACCATGTTTCATGTGTCATAGACATGGAGATGTCAAACCAATAATGTGGACACATGTTTAGAACATGGGGTTGGACCGACCCAACATGAGACATAACAATTATACTTATGGTTCTCTCTACACAATGTGTACGCCTTTGTCCTTAGACCGAGATTGTGCATGTACTTGAGATGTGAATCGACCTACTTAGGGCTATCAAACGCTACTCAGAATCGGGTAGTTATAAAGGTAGCTTTCGAGTTTGTCATGAAGCATGTCATGAGGCATGGTCGGTCGAGATGGGATTTGCCCTCTCTACCCGAGAGAGATATCTCGCCCCTCGAGTGATCGGATCTAGAAATGCATGGCCATGCTACTTAAGGTTAAGAGTTAACCTAATAAGGGATTCCAATCACGGGATCGAGAAAGAGTGGTTAGCTTGGAGCTTGACCGAATATCGTGAGGCAAAGGGATTGGCATGTACATAACGCTGTGATGGTTCGTCCGATATGATCTTTGTGTATGCGCTTAGGAGTTGGCACGCCTTGCTAGAGGCCGCTACCAACTATTGACCAAGTATGTATACTCGCGTCATGTCTAAACATACGAAACCTATAGGTCACACACTTGGGTTGAAGCCTAATTCGGATTGGATCCAATTAGATCGGGTATTGAGTCCTAATGGGCCTCTATTAGTAGAAGCCCATTGTAAGGACGTCTATAAAAGGAGGGCAAGGGCGCACAGGTTTGACGATGAGTTTTTCGTGACACCATCAAACCCTGGCCGCCACCCCTCCCACGCCCTAGTCGCTCGCGCGGATCTAGTAGTCCAGCGTGTGACGCTTCCTCCCGTACGTGTGGATACCTTTGGAGGCGCTGCATCTGTAGCGTTTGGACGAACCGCAAGAGAGGAGCTGTACGTGGGATGCCGCGACGAGGACGAGGAAGTAGTACGACTACTCTGCCCCGACGTGCTGCATCAACTTGTACGACTACTCTGCCCCGACGTGCTGCATCAATTCCGCACTTGCGCGTCTAGTGGTAAGACCGTGATCTATAACTGCAGTGATGTAACATCCCAAATGTATAATCAGGGTTATTCAAGTATAATTATATGTGTAGAAATTAAAACTTTTTCTCACAACTTGAAAACCCTAAAATCTCATGTGATTCTTGTCCAAGAGTTGTGTAATCTAAAAACACAAAGCTCTTGTTGACCAAAAGTCAAATTCATTTTCCAATTATCTCAAATCTTGTGCCAAACAATTGGAAAGTATCTTCCTTGGTCCTAAAACTGAGGTGGGACCCCTCTGAAAAATATCATGAGTTATAACACTTGTTGATAATTTTTGGAGGCAAAACAATCCTTTAGACAACCTTAATAAATTTCCTGAGAAAAATGCATTGCATAATAACCTCTGGAAATTTTATGTCAGGTTAAGCTCATTGTCAGCAAGCTCCTGTAAAAATTTCATGAATTTTGGAGTTGAAATGCTATCCCAAACAATTTTGCAAAGTCTCAGCTGTTAGAAACTAAATTTAAAAGCCTACACTATTCTTTGGGCTAGCCTTATGCAAAGCTGGTCCAGCCCAACCGGGTCTGCACCCCAGCAGACCTCCATCTCCACCTTGATCAGGTCGTAGCTGTTGGATCTACATCCAACCGCCATGACCTCCTCTCAGGTCAACACTGCTAAGGCCTCCCCACCTCATGAGGTCATTGCCGCTGGATCAAAGATCCACGGTCACGACCTCCCCAGTGTGTGAAACCTCAAAGACCTCCTCGAGCTGTTAAACCATCGCAGCGAGGTCATCCCATTTGTTGAGGTCGTGAGCCGCTGGATCAAATCCAATGCCCACGACCTCCTCCTCAACATACTCGATCCAGTCCTCCACGGGACACCTAGACCATTAAGGTCCTCCCTTGGAAAATCTGGACTGCCTAGGACCTCCCTCGAGAGGTCCTCGACTGTAGATCTTCCTTGGGGAGATCTTGATAGTTTAGATCTTCCTTTGGAAGATCTCGGCCGCTCAGACCTCCCTCGCTTGATCTCGAACTGCCCCGGTCCTCCTCATGTGTTGTGGTTCGTTGATGCAAGATCAACGGCCACGACCTCCTCCTTCTTGCCAGCTGGCAGTAGGAGGACATGGACCGTTGATCCAAGATCAACGGCCCATGTTGTTTGGACTCAAGCAGCGGCGCTGCGTTTTCCTCTGGAGGTCTTGGGCGTTGGAATTAGATCAACGGTTCACGTCCTCCCCTCTGTTTTGGAAGTTTAGAAATTCCAGTAAGCACTTATTTATAAACTGAAAAAGGTAGGAACTTTAAAAACGCATAACTAATTCAATTTCAACCCAAATATGGTGAATCAAATTTTGTTAGCTCTGGCTTGACCTGGACTTTAATCTAAAAATGGTTAAGAGCCCAGTTCAGCTCCAGAACACAGTTTTGCAAATAGATTTTAAAACTAACTTCAAATATACACCCAAACTAATGTTTAACTTGTAAAATACATAACTAATGCTCTATAGATTATTTTTGAGTGAATCCAACTTTGTTGGGTTCCTCTAATAATGAACTCACTGTGAAAACTAGTTTTGAGCATATTGCTGTTATAGAAATGAGGACTTGTGCATTATAATTTTGTTCAAGTTCTTGTTTTTGAAAAATTATAGGAAGAGCATAATAGCTCCAAATGAGATGAACTCAATTGTGTTATTCATCTCATGAGGTGCTGGTTTTACAGTAAAAATTTCAGCCTCACCACTTTTCTAGAAAATGTTGCCTCATAATTAATTTAGTGAATAGTGCAGTTTGGTGTTTTTAGGGCTGAGCAGAATTGTCTTTCTCATATCTTTTGCATCAAGGATCCAAATCCATTGGTTCTTGTTGCAAAATTTCCTAGAAATCATCCTCTTGCTGCTGTAGAAAATTCAAAGTATTTGGAGTTCGTTTGCTGTGCTGTCTTTGTTGTCTTTCGTCGTTCTTATCGGTTCTTTATCGCTTTTCCGTTAGGTTTTGACATTTGTGGCGATCCCGAGAGTGACCCCCTGCCACAATTTGAGCAACAGCAACAAGGCAAGCAGTTTGACCATTTCCCATCATGTCCCATTACTTTAAAGCTTAATATATTGTTTTACTTCTATGTATGCATGCTACTTTGTGTTAAATATCGCTAGCATTCCTATAGTTGCATAATCTGTAGGAATTGTTATCCTCTACTACCAATGAGCCTAGGTTATTCGCTGTGGTTGGAGCTCGTTGGATGAGCTCTTATCACTTAGTAGTTGCGCTTAATACTTGCCTAGACATGCTTAGTTATCGGTAGTATGGGCCATCATCGACTTAGTCGATGGTCTTGATCACTCAAAAATGATTATTACTCCTATATGTCCAGCACTTGTGCTTTGATTAATTTGTGAAATCAAAAAACTGAAAATAAAAGATTGATTTAGACTTGGGCATATTGGATGGATGGTGCGGTTTTTGGATGTGGTTGTATGCCCGAGTCACCAAGGACCGAACATCTTGTGTTACACTCTCCAAGCAATTATGCGTACTAACCACGCGAGGGGCATATGGAACCCTTCTTGACTAAGTACTCTAGGAGATGTTAATTATGAGCGAGCTCGGTTGGTGTGTTTTCAAAAACAAATGTATATGTATAGTGTGGGAGGGGAACATTAGCTTCCTGCTAGGTCGCCTAATGTCTCTTTCTCCCGTGGGTTGTGTGACATTGAATTAGCATTCATCCTTTGGAAAGGTCTCGAGGACTTAGCTGTGCAAAGACACCTTCGGAAGTGTGCGTAAAGGAAAGGCGGTCTCGACGTGTGGGTATAGTGGTACACCCTCGCAGGGATAAAACTATTCGAATAGCCTCGTCCTAGGTTATGGACACGCTTGGTTAGGTCTTGCAAGAGTTAGACTACAACATTTAATTAAAACTTGACTTGGTTGGTATGAACAGGGAGTTCATGCTATTGTTGTGGTGACTAATGGGTTAGTCACTTCCAGGTTGTTCATGTTGTTATTATTATGTATTATCACGTTGTTACTTCAACAATTAAAAATGCTTTGCCAAATTGCTTTCAATCTATTATGTTATTGCAAATGAAACTTGCTTTATGCTAAAATGAGTCCAAAGCCTCATCCACTTAAGTAAAGCTTGCATGTAGCTATGTATAGTTCTATTATCTTACACGTAAGTCTTGCGGAGTACTTTATGTACTCATCCGCCTGGTTGTGGCATTTTTGGTTGCTTTTGTTGCGGGGAAGAAGGTGAGCTCCAAGAGCCTCACTTTTGCGCTATGTGTTGCGCTTTCTTCGACGACTAGCTTGGCGGTCCTGGCCGGTTGCCTTGTGGGCTAAAGGCACACCGATTGGCTTTTGTGTTATAGCCATCTTTATGGCACTTTTGCTTCCGCTGTTATCTTTTTGTATTTATTGCTATTTGGCCAAGGGCCTCTTTTGTAATATCTATTCCATATTAATGTTAACTTCGGTTTGTTGCTTATGTTCTATGTGTTGTATGGAATTGATACATTCTTTTGTTGTGAGGTATGTATAACGCATTCGGGAAGTATACATCTCTCGAGACCGGTTTATTTGGTTGATAATACTAGGTCAATTGGATGACTAAGTATTATGAGCCTAATAAATACCGGGGTCTCACAAAAGTTGGTATCAGAGCCATTCTGACCGTAGTAACGCAAGCTTGGTCGTCTTTAGGATATTTTGGAAAACCTATTTTCAAAGTATCAAATGAGTTTTGAAAGCTTAAGTAATTCTCAGATTTTACTCCTCATCTATCTTAGCTTTCTCTTCTCATCTCACTCTAAGTCGAGTTTTAAAAAAAAATTGTTTTCCTCTCCTCCTCTCAAAAGATAGACCCCATTAATCGATAACACGGGTTTTGGGAGAGCCTATGAGGTTGGCAAATTGAAGTGTGAGCTGCCCACTGCAAGGTTTTGAAGTTCTGGAGTCGGTGATTCGACGAGGAGCTTGGATGCGAAATCTGGACAGCAAGCATCAAATTTCCGGACAGCAGTCTCAAAGGTTTCTAATTAGGATAGATAATGAGAGGTTAATTCAACTAAAACTTGTGGGAATAAAAGGGTAAGATGTGATACTAGTTAGCTAAGTATCTAACACTTATTTCGCTGCCTTAACCTTGCTCTTTAGTAGCATTAGCTCTCATCTTACAATCTGATTTTTAATCTTCTCGATCAATTACTCGTTCATTCAATACGGGTTAGTTGAGTTGAGAAGTTGAGCTTGCTTTTGGTGTTTCTTGGCTGTTTTTGGAGTTTATTAGAAGCTTCTAAAATTTATCTACTCGTTGTTTAGGCTTTCGTTTAGGGTGATATTCCATTCCCCTAATCGTTAGCTTTTGCTTTCTTTAAGGCTTGGTTTTCGGGTTTAGTTGCTAACCAAAATCCCTTGTAACAGATGGCCGGACGCATCAGAAGCGCCAAGGCGGCCACCGGTCCGACGAGGAGCTTCCTCCTCCTCCGACCATGGCCGAGATTCTTCTTCAGATCGAGCGCAACCGCGCGGATGACAGAGAGTTCTATCGACGCCATTGCGCGCAACACCACCGCCTCTTTCCGGAGCTTCGTGATCCGGGCCTGGAATGCCCATCACCGCGTGGAGGACTCGCGGAGTTTCTTCGTACTCAGCCCCTACCTTTTCCGGCCCGAGGACCCATTGGATGCGACGATTGGCTTCGTGCTCGTGGAGCGAAGCCAGATTGCGCAGATGCCGAGCACGAGAAGGCGCTGCTTGCATCGCACCGTTGGAGGGTGCAGCTTTGTCATGGTGGGAGAGCTATCTCGCCATGCAGCCCGTGAGACCACACCGCCTCTTGGGAGGAGTTCCGTGCTGCCTTCCGTCGGGCTCACATCCCTGCCGGCTTGATGGAGATCAAGAAGCAGGAGTTTCTTGCGCTCAAGCAAGGGCGTAGCTCAGCCATGGAGTATGTATACGAAGTTCAACCATCCGCTCGTTATGCTCCCGAGGATGTGGCCACCGATATGGCTAGGCGTGCCAAGTTCAGCGTGGCTTGTCCGAGGAGTCAAGGACAAGCTATCCATTGTCGACTTTTCTCGATTTTCGACCTTGGTCGACAAGGCCATCGTCACGAGCATGCGGCTCGAGAGCTTATGGATTCTCGCAAGCGAAGTGGGAGGCCCATAAGTCATCCAGGTGTTCCTCCTCCCGCCCCCGGCGCGCCTCGGGGTACCACTTCACTCTTCGGCGCCCGAGGTCACCGCCTCGTTCATCGCCCATCGCAGTCGCGGTCTCACCACGCACTGCGAAGTCGCCAGAGCGCCCCCGAACCCGGCCGCCGGGTCACATGCTTTCATGCAACCGAAGGGGCATTATGCTAACCAATGCCCTAAGAAGACAGAGCACCCCTCGCCCCAATGGAGGACGCGGGTCGAGGTGGTGCATCTCAGACCGAAGATCGTCCCGCTACCCAAGGCGTGGGTAGTGGTCGCGTCAACGCCGCCACCGCAGAGGAGGCTCAGAGGCACCGACGCCGTATAGGTACACTTTCTGTTAACTCTCACCCCTCTATCGTTTTGTTTGATTCAGAGCATCACATTCCTTTGTTTCGAAGTCTTTTGTCTGCTGTTGGAGAGCTCCTTTTCTCCATTGTCGGTCCCGCTTACTCATTCGCTCTCCCGGTTCGGAGTTGAGAGCTGAGATTGAGTGTAGGATGTCCCTATCGAGATCGGCGAGGATTCTTAGCAAACCTTATCCTTCTCCATTCAATGAGTCTTGATGTGATTCTTGGTATGGATTGGTTGTCTCAAAGACATGGGACAAATCGATTGCGCCAGAAGCTCATCTCTGTCTAGTTCTTCCCATGAAGGGTTTGCTTCTCAAGTCGCTAGATCCTCATCTCTTCAGACTTGAAGCGAAGCCCGCTCTAGATATTAGCGAAGTCCCAACAGTTTGTGACTTTGTTGATGTCTTTCCCGCCGATCTTCCAGGATGCCACCTGCTCGAGACCTCGAGTTCGTCATTGAGTTGGCTCCCTGCATCGCCTCTATCTCAAAGAGGCCTTATCGGATGCCACCGAACGAGTTGGTAGAGTTGAAGAAGCAGCTAAGTGAGCTGCAAGAAAAGGGTTTCATCCGCCCTAGCTCATCTCCTTGGGGTTGTCCAAAGAATCTTCGTAAAGAAGAAGGACGGCATTTTTACGATGCGTTGATTACCGCCCACTCAATGAAGTGACGGTAAAGAACAAGTATCCCTTGCCTCAAGATCGACGATCTCTTCGATCAATTAACTGGAGCTCGAGTTTTCCAAGATTGATCCGAGAGTGGGATATCATCAGTTCGGATTCGCCCGAGGATATTCCAAAGACGGCGTTTCTACTCGCCACGGCTTGTACGAGTACACCGTCATGTCATTCGCTTAACCAATGCTCTCGCCTTGTTCATGAACCTCATGAATTCGTATTCATGGAGTATTTGGATAAGTTTGTCGTGGTCTTCATCGATGATATTCTTATCTATTCCAAGAACGATGAGGAACATGATCAAGATCATCGAGGCTTGTGTTAGGCAAGCTACGTGAGCACCACCAGACGCTAAGTTCAGCAAGTGTGCATTCTGGTTGAAGGAAGTGGCCTTCTTAGGCCATATTCTTTCAGCAGGAGGCGTAGCTGTTGATCCTAGCAAGGTCACCGATGTTCTTTCATGGAGTCCGCCCACTTGGTCACCGGCGCGGAGTTTTCTTGGTTTAGCGGGATATTATCGCCGCTTATCGAGAACTTCTCCAAGATCGCGAGGCCGATGACGGAGTTGCTCAAGAAGGACAAGAAGTTCTTGTGGTCCGATGCTTGCATGGCAAGTTTCCATGTACTCAAGAAGCGTTTGACCACCGCTCCCGTTCTTGTTCTTCCTGATATCCATCGAAGCTTCGATATCTTTTATGCGATGCTTCGCCGAGGCCTCTGGTTGTGTCCTTATGCAAGAAGGCAAGGTAGTGGCCTATGCATCAAGGCAATTGAGACCTCATGAACTCAACTACCCTACTCATGATTTGGAGCTAGCTGCGTGATTCATGCACTTAAGATTTGGCGACATTACCTAATCAGAATCGCTAGAAGTGTATTCGGATCACAAAAGCTTAAAGTATTTGTTCACCCAACCTGACTGAACCTCGTGCAAAGGAGATGGTTGGAGTTGATCAAGGATTATGATATGGGTATTCACTACCATCGGGCAAGGCTAATGTCGCTGTCGATGCGCTTAGTCGCAGCGTATTGTAATGCCTTAGTGCTCAAGGAGCATTCACCTCTCTTCTCGAAGCATTCCAGCGCCTCAACTTGGAGATAGTTGAGCATGGATCTCTCGCCATGGTTGTGCAACCAACCTTGGTGGATCGGATCAAGTCCGCTCAGCAGTTGGATGTTGGAGTGGGCCACATTAAGGCAAATGTCAAGGCCGAAACAGCCAAGTGCTTTTCTGAGGATGAGCATGGGGTTGTGAGGTTCGGGCAACGCCTTGTGGTTCCAAAGGACATGGAGTTGCGGAATTGATTCTCCATGAAGCCCATGATTCACCATTATCCATTCATCCCGGCCACAAAGATGTATCAAGATCTCCGCCAGAGATTTTGTGGACCCGAATGAAGAGGAGATCGCGGGTTCGCTGTCGAAAAGCGATGTGTGTAGTCGCAGTCAAGGCCGAGCATCGGCGTCTCCGCGGATCGCTTCACCTTTTGCCTATTCCTGAGTGGAAATGGGATTCGATCGGTATGGATTTTATCACCGGTCTACCCCGAACACCCAGGGGTAAGGACTCCATCTGGGTTGTCATCGATCGATTGACAAAAGTAGCCCATTTTCTGCCGCGGACGGCTAACCTTAGTGTAAGCTTCATTGGCGGACTCTACGCTTCTCGTGATCGCTCGCTTGCACGGTGTGCCAAAGACGATCGCTTCCGATCATGGCGCTTTTCACCGCCAGATTTTGGCATAGTCTGCAAGAGGCTATGGGAACCCGTTTACCTTTAGCACAAAGATATCACCTCAAACCGATGGTCGGACCGAGAGGGTCAACCAGGTTTTGGAGGACATGCTTCGTGCTTGTGTCCTTTCCTATGGGAAGCATTGGGAGAAATGCTTGCCACTCGCCGAAGTTTTCTTATAACAACAAATTTTCAGCCGGATGGCACCTTTTGAGGCCTTGTACGGAGAAAGTGTAGAACCCGTTGAACTGGTCGAGACCGTGAGAGACCTCTCTTTGGCCGGACTCAATCAATGAGGCCGAGCGCCAAGTCCAAATTTTATTCGTGGCGTTTGCGCCACGCTCAATCCGAGCAAAAGAGCTATGCGGATCGCCACGACGTGAGTTACGTTTTGAGCCTAATGACTTTGTTTATCTCAAAGTCTCTCCTTTGAAGGGCCATCAACGCCAAGGTCAAGGGCAGTTGGCTCCTCGATATGTCGGTCCCTACCGTGACATCGAGAAGAAGGAGCTGTTGCCTATAAGTTGGAGTTGCCACCTGCACTTGCGGGGTACATGATGTTTTCCATGTGTCCCGCCTTAAGAAGTGCCTCCGTGTTCCAACCGAGGAAGCTCTGCTGGAAACCCTCGATGTCCGTGAAGATTTGACCTATCGCGAGCACCTGCTCACAGACTCGATGAGTCCGAACGAAGGACAAGGAATAAGACCATCAAGTTCCTTAAAGTTCAGTGGTCAAACCATTCTGAGGATGAGGCTACTTGGGAAAGAGAAGATCGTCTGCGTGCGGACTATCCATCTTTCTTTACCGAGTGAGCCAAATCTCGGGACGAGATTTCTGTAAGGGGGGGGGGAGATTTTGTAACATCCCAAATGTATAATCAGGGTTATTCAAGTATAATTATATGTGTAGAAATTAAAACTTTTTCTCACAACTTGAAAACCCTAAAATCTCATGTGATTCTTGTCCAAGAGTTGTGTAATCTAAAAACACAAAGCTCTTGTTGACCAAAAGTCAAATTCATTTTCCAATTATCTCAAATCTTGTGCCAAACAATTGGAAAGTATCTTCCTTGGTCCTAAAACTGAGGTGGGACCCCTTTGAAAAATATCATGAGTTATAACACTTGTTGATAATTTTTGGAGGCAAAACAATCCTTTAGACAACCTTAATAAATTTCCTGAGAAAAATGCATTGCATAATAACCTCTGGAAATTTTATGTCAGGTTAAGCTCATTGTCAGCAAGCTCCTGTAAAAATTTCATGAATTTTGGAGTTGAAATGCTATCCCAAACAATTTTGCAAAGTCTCAGCTGTTAGAAACTAAATTTAAAAGCCTACACTATTCTTTGGGCTAGCCTTATGCAAAGCTGGTCCAGCCCAACCGGGTCTGCACCCCAGCAGACCTCCATCTCCACCTTGATCAGGTCGTAGCTGTTGGATCTACATCCAACCGCCACGACCTCCTCTCAGTCAACACTTTGCTAAGGCCTCCCACCTCATGAGGTCATTGCACTGGATCAAAGATCCACGGCCACGACCTCCCCAAAGGTGTGAAACCTCAAAGACCTCCTCGAGTCCGTTAAACCATCGCAGGCGAGGTCATCAAGATTTGTTGAGGTCGAGTCGCTGGATCAAATCCAACAGCCCACGACCTCCTCCTCAACATACTCAGCAGGTCCTCCCTGGGACAATCTAGACCATTAAGGTCCTCCCTTGGAAAATCTGGACCGTCTAGGACCTCCCTCGAGAGGTCCCGACTGTAGATCTTCCTTGGGGAGATCTTGATAGTTTAGATCTTCCTTTGAAGATCTCACCGCCAGACCTCCCTCGCTTGATCTGAACCGCCCGGTCCTCCTCATGTGTTGTGGTTCGTTGATGCATGATCACCCGCCATGACCTCCCCGCTATGCTTGTAAGGCGTGGTGGGGAGGACATGGACCGTTGATCCAAGATCAACGCCCATGTTCTCTGGACTCACAAGTGCGTCTTGCTTTTTCTCTGGAGGTCTTGGGCGTTGGAATTAGATCAACTGCTCACGCCCTCCCTCTCGCTTTTGGAAGTTTAGAAATTCCAAGAAGCACTTATTTATAAACCAAAAAGGTAGGAACTTTAAAAACGCATAACTAATTCAATTTCAACCCAAATAGGGTGAATCAAATTTTGTCAGCTCTGCTTGACCTGGACTTTAATCTAAAATGGTTAAGAGCCCAGTTCAGCTCCGAACACAGCTTTGCAAATAGATTTTAAAACTAACTTCAAATATACACCCAAACTAATGTTTAACTTGTAAAATACATAACTAATGCTCTATAGATTATTTTTGAGTGAATCCAACTTTGTTGGGTTCCTCTAATAATGAACTCACTGTGAAAACTAGTTTTGAGCATATTGCTGTTATAGAAATGAGGACTTGTGCATTATAATTTTGTTCAAGTTCTTGTTTTTGAAAAATTATAGGAAGAGCATAATAGCTCCAAATGAGATGAACTCAATTGTGTTATTCATCTCATGAGGTGCTGGTTTTACAGTAAAATTTCAGCCTCACCACTTTTCTAGAAAATGTTGCCTCATAATTAATTTAGTGAATAGTGCGGTTTGGTATTTTTAGGGTGAGCAGAATTGTCTTTCTCATATCTTTTGCATCAAGGATCCAAATCCATTGGTTCTTGTTGCAAAATTTCCTAGAAATCATCCTCTTGCTGCTGTAGAAAATTCAAAGTATTTGGAGTTCGTTTGCTGTGCTGTCTTTGTTGTCTTTCGTCGTTCTTATCGGTTCTTTATCGCTTTTCCGTTAGGTTTCGACATTTGTATGCATCCCGAGAGTGACCCCCTGCCACAATTTGAGCAACAGAACAAGGCAAGCAGTTTGACCATTTCCCATCATGTCCCATTACTTTAAAGCTTAATATATTGTTTTACTTCTATGTATGCATGCTACTTTGTGTTAAATATCGCTAGCATTCCTATAGTTGCATAATCTGTAGGAATTGTTATCCTCTACTACCAATGAGCCTAGGTTATTCGCTGTGGTTGGAGCTCGTTGGATGAGCTCTTATCACTTAGTAGTTGCGCTTAATACCGCCTAGACATGCTTAGTTATCGGTAGTAATGGGCCATCATCGACTTAGTCGATGGTCTTGATCACTCAAAAATGATTATTACTCCTATATGTCCAAAGACTTGTGCTTTGATTAATTTGTGAAATCAAAAACTGAAAATAAAAGATTGATTTAGACTTGGGCATATTGGATGGATGGTGCGGTTTTTGGATGTGGTTGTATGCCCGAGTCACCAAGGACCTAACATCTTGTGTTACACTCTCCAAGCAATTATATGCACTAACCACGCGAGGGGCATATGGAACCCTTCTTGACTAAGTACTCTAGGAGATGTTAATTATGAGCGAGCTCGGTTGGTGTGTTTTCAAAAACAAATGTATATGTATAGTGTGGGAGGGAACATTAGCTTCCTGCCTAGGTCGCCTAATGTCTCTTTCTCCCGTGGGTTGTGCACTCGTAATTAGCATTCATCCTTTGAAAGGTCTCGAGGACTTAGCCGTGCAAAGACACCTTCTAAGTGTGCGTGAAGGAAAGGCGATCTCGACGTGTGGGTACAAGTGGTACACCCTGCAGGATAAAACTATTCAATAGCCTCGCCCTAGGTTATGGACACGCTTGGTTAGGTCTTGCAAGAGTTAGACTACAACATTTAATTAAAACTTGACTTGGTTGGTATGAACAGGAGTTCATGTTATTGTTGTGGTGACTAATGGGTTAGTCACTTCCGTGTTGTTCATGTTGTTATTATTATGTATTATCACGTTGTTACTTCAACAATTAAAAATGCTTTGCCAAATTGCTTTCAATCTATTATGTTATTGCAAATGAAACTTGCTTTATGCTAAAATGAGTCCAAAGCCTCATCCACTTAAGTAAAGCTTGCATGTAGCTATGTATAGTTCTCGTTATCTTACACGAAGTCTTATGAGTACTTTATGTACTCATCCGCCTGGTTGTGGCATTTTTGGTTGCTTTTGTTGCAGGGAAGAAGGTGAGCTCCAAGAGCCTCACTTTTGCGCTTATGTGTTGCGCTTTCTTGACGACTAGCTTGGCGGTCCTGGTCGGTTGCCTTGTGGGCTAAAGGCACACCGATTGGTTTTTGTGTTATAGCCATCTTTATGGCACTTTTGCTTCCATTGTTATCTTTTGTATTTATTGCTATTTGGTCAAGGGCCTCTCTTTTGTAATATCTATTCCATATTAATGTTAACTTCGGTTTGTTGCTTATGTTCTATGTGTTGTATGGAATTGATACATTCTTTTGTTGTGAGGTATGTATAACGCGATTCAGGAAGTATACATCTCGAGACCGGTTTATTTGGTTGATAATACTAGGGTCAATTGGATGACTAAGTATTATGAGCCTAATAAATACCGGGGTCTCACAAGTGATCTTGGTTTACGGGTAGAATTTTTTTTTAAATTTGCGCTAGTGTAGCCTACCCGTGGCCCTTCAGTTCTTCCTTTAGATCTTCTGCCGCCACACCTCAGAAGAGTTCAACTCCAAGGCCCCAAGGAAGTGGTTTCCAGACCTCCGCCCCATTGGACACCTGCCCATTACCAACCCAAAGCAGCCTAATCTCCACTGTTTTGTTTTATGGAGAAAAAGGACACTTCGCCAATCCGTGCTCTCATCGCAAGAACCCCGCCCCAAAGAACAACCCAGAGCCGCTGCAATTCAAGGCCTGACCTCGGCTCCAAGCAAGAGCCACCAGACTTCCTAAGCTTCAAGGTCTACCCCGACGCAGCAGCCGTGGCCGTGTGAATCATGTCATCACTGAGGAGGCACAAGATGTCGTAGGAGTGCTAATGGGCACGTTCTTTGTTAATTCAAGACCAGACAAGTTTTGTTTGATTCTCGAGCTTCAGCACTCTTTTGTTTCAAGAAAGTTTGTTGAAAGGCTTAAGTTCTCGACCTATAAGTTAAAGAAACCCGTGGTACTTAGTTCACCTGGGGGACCCCTATATGCTACCTCTGTTAGTCCCAGAGTAGAGATTGCTTTGGAAGATTCTGGATTCCTAGCCTCCCTTCTGGTGCTAGAATCTCAAACATTGGATATCATCCTAGGGATGGAGTGGTTGGCCGCGTATCATGGACTAATAGATTGCGCCAACAGGAAAGTGGTACTTGCCAAAGATCCTGAAACCACAGTAAGGATTAGTGTGGATCGTTCCTCTCCTTTGGTTCGAACAATCCACAATCTTGGAGAGATGTCTCTAGAGACGACGCATGTAGTCCAAGCTTACCCCGAGGTTTTCCCAGAGGAATTGCCAGGCATGCCCCCTGACAGGGATATTGAGTTTGTAATCAACTTGAAGCCAGAGACGGCCCCAATTGCCAAGAGACCGTACAGAATGGCCGCTGACGAACTTGAAGAGTTGAAGACACAACTTGAAGACTTGCAAGAAAAAGGATTCATTAGACCTAGTTCTTCTCCCCGGGTTCGCCATTTCTTTGTGAAGAAGAAAGATGGTTCCGCTAGATTATGGGTGGATTACAGAGCCCTCAACGAAGTGACCATCAAGAACAAGTACCCTTGCCCCGCATTGACGAATTGCTCGATCGCTTGACAGAGCTTCGCTTTTCTCCAAGATAGACCTATGGTCGATACCACTACTCAAGATCGTGAATGAGGACATTCCTAAGATGCCTTTTACCACCCTAAGATGGCTTGTTTGAGTTCACAATCATGTCGCTTGGCTTGACCAATGCACCAAACTTACTTCATGAATCGATGAATAAGGTATTTATGGAATACCTAGACAAGTTTGTAGTCGTGTTCATAGATCTACATCTTGATCTATTCCAAGACCAAGGAAGAGCATGTCAACACCCGCAATTGGTCCTAGAAAAGCTTAAAGAGCATGAGCTCTATGCCAAGTACAAGAAATGTGAATTTTGGCTTCAGAAATCAGCTTCTGACATATTGTGTCCGCAGGAGGAATAGCAGTTGATCCGGCCAAGGTAGAAGCCGTGATGGATTGGAAACAACCTACATCAAGAATGAAGTTCAGTAGTTTTCTGCTTAGTTTGGCGGATACTACAGACGCTTCATAGAAGGATTCTCAAAGCTCTCCAAACCAATGACCCATCTGCTTAAAAAGGAAAAGAAGTATGAATGGACCGAGGCTTGTGAGAAAAGTTTCCAGGAATTGAAGAATAAATTAACTTCTGCACCGGTATTGACCCTGCCAGACATTCATCAAGACTTTGAAGTCTATTGCGATGCATCACGCCAAGGTCTTGGATGCGTGCTTATGCAAGGAGGGAAAGTTGTAGCTTATGCATCCGGACAACTTCGCCCTCATGAAGATAACTATCCAAGTCATGACCTGGAGTTAGCAGCAGTAGTGCACGCCCTCAAGATTTGGCGGCATTATTTGATTGGAAATCATTGCAATATCTACATGGACCACAAGAGTCTCAAGCACATCTTCACCCAATCTGATCTCAACCTTCGGCAAAGAACATGGTTAGAGTTAATAAAGGATTACAATTTGGATGTCCATTATCATCCTGGAAAGGCTAATGTAGTCGCCGATGCATTAAGCCGCAAGTCATACTGCAATAATGTTATGATTCAAGAGCACCAACCTGAGCTCTATAAGGAATTCGAAGCCCTAAACCTTTGTTTGATAGAATAAGGTAACCCAGATGCCGTGGAAGCACATCCAACTTTGGAAGAGCAAATCAAGATCGCTCAAAAGGAACATCCTGGAGTCCAAAGATTCAAGCGTCTCATGGCTAAAGGAAAAGCCCCCAAGATGATCGAAGACCAGCAAGGAATTCTATGGTGCGGGACACGTCTCTTTGTTCCCCACCAGAAGGAACTCAAGGATTTGATTACGAAGAGGCCCACAACCAACAGATACCCTACATCCAGCAAGACAAAGATGTATCAAGACATGAAGATTTTGTACCGTGGCCACGCATGAAAAGAGATATCGCCGAGTATGTAGCTTTGTTGTGATGTATGTCGGTGAATCAAAGTTTAACATCGGCTTGCCAGGATTGCTTCAACTCCCGCAGATTCACCAAAGGAAATGGGAAGAAATTGAATGGATTTCATTATCGGTCTACCTCGAACCAAGTCCGGATGCGACTCAAGATGGGTTATAGTTGATAGATCGACCAAAGTAGCCCATTTCATCCCAAAGAAAGATAACCTACAAGGAGACAAGTTGGCCGAGCTATACATGGCTCAGACATTGTGTTTACACGGGTACCTAAGAGGATAGTCTCCGATCGAGGATCTCAATTCACCTCACATTTCGGGCTAGTTTGCATGATGCCCTTGGGACACACCTTGATTTCAAAGACAAGATATCACCCGCAGACCGATGGTCGGCTGTGAAGGACAAATCAGATTTTGGAAGACATGCTTCGAGCTTGTGCTTTGAAATTTACCGTAGACTGGGAAAAGTGTCTACCGTATGCCGAGTTTGCATACAATAGTGGTTACCAGTTGAGTTTGAAAATGTCTCCATTTGAAGCACTTTATGGTAGAAAATGCAGAACCCCTCTGCATTGGTTAGAATCAGGTGAAGGATATGTATTTGGACCGGATACTCTCAAGCAAGCTGAAGAGAAAGTTAGACTGATCAGAGATCGCCTTCAAGCTGCTCAGTCAAGACAAACGAGTTATGCCGACAACCGTCGAAGGAAATTAACTTTTGAAGTTGGAGATGCGGTATACCTTAAGGTATCCCCACTTCGTGGCACTCGAAGATTCAAAGTAAAGGGCAAGCTCGCCCCAAGATATATAGGACCGTTTCCGATTACCGCCAAGTGTGGAGAAGTAGCCTATCAACTAGAGCTACCGGAACATTTGTCAGAAGCTCACAACGTGTTTCACGTCTCCCAACTCAAGAAGTGTCTCCGAGTACCTGAAGAGCAGACGCCCGTTGAAGCCATCGCCCTTCAGCAAGATTTGACCTATCCAGAGCATCCGATCAAGATCCTCGACGTCATCGAGAAGCAAACCAGACGTCAAGTCTTCCGCCTTTGCAAGGTCCAGTGGAGTCACCACTCAGCCAAGGAAGCCACCTGGGAGCGCGAAGATCAACTGAAGCAAGACTACCCGTCCCTGTTCGCGGAGCAGCCCGAATCTCGAGGTCGAGATTCTGTTTGAGGTGGGTAGGATTTGTAACGTCCATTTTCGGACGATGCATAGTAGTTACCTTTCTGTTGCGTTCTTCGCCGTAATTCAAACTATCAATAATTTCGAAAACCTTTCCTTCCTTTCGGGTTGTGTTTCAAATGTAATTTCGGTAACATTTGAAATTCAATTTGCAAGTTTGAGCTTCCCCTCTATCTTTCGGGCTCGGCCCATTCCTTCTCCTTGGGCCAAGCCCACTCCATTTCCCTACCCAGCCTGGCCCGGTTGCTTTTCCCCCTCCTTTTCTCCTTCTCCTTCTCTCCCTTCCTTTCTCTATGCACAACACCGCCAGGGGTCATCTTCCTGCTTCTTTCCACTTTTTCCCATGAACGCCGCCCGCGTCCACGTCGGTTGCTCCCGCTTGCACGTCGCAGCAGGCTCGACGTCGCTGCAGTGGCCGCCGCCCTGGATGACCCGCGCCACACGCTGTAGCTCCAAAGCCACGCCCGCAGACGCCTTGTCGCCGCCAAGCATCGCCGCCCGCTTCGCTGCCTCTGTGCACATACACAAGGCCCTGCAGCACGCCACATGACATGAGCCGCCCGAAGCAAGACGCTCACCGGCGCTTCCCACACACACTAGCGTGTCCTTGTTGCGGGACCCGCGCCGCCAGATCGGACCCCTGCCCTCCCGCGCCATGGCTCCCTATAAATCCCCCTCCTCGCTTGAGCTCCCATGCCGCCTCGAAGCTTGGTAAGGTCCACTGAGCCGGTTGCCTCCCTTGGCGCTGCCTGCCACGACTCGCCGCCGCTCGTGAGTTTCCACACTGGGACCGACATCATGAGCCCCAAGACCTAAGGGAGCTAACCCCACCTCCCTCGCCTCCCTATCACCGAGCAGACCTGGCCTGCTCCTTCTTCTTTCGCCTCGCCCGCCGCCGCTGGCAGTCCACCGCTCGAGCCGCCTAACCACCCAACCTGCTCCCCACGCCAGATCGCGGTGCACGCGTCCCGGCCAAGGGCGCCACTCCCCATTGGCGCTGAGCCGCCTGTGGTGCGCCTTGCTTCCACCCCTCTGCTGAGCCGCCACCTCCAGCTGGCCGTTGCCCTCCGGCGACCCTGCTCCGCCACCCATCCGGCCTCCCGCGCCTCCTCACCAGTGCCGCCCCCCTGCCCTCATGCGCCCCAATGCCCTCCTCTGTTCTTCCCTGTGAAGCAAAGAAGAAAGAGCAAATGGGGAATTATTTGGGAATTTAGGGCCCACATGTTATTGCTTGACCACCCCTCCCTTTGGCTGCCATGTGGGCCCCTTTTTTCCTCAAGGCGTGGACCAGCCTCAAGATCAGGTGCATGGACCGGTCCATGCAATCGCTCAGAGACTCCCCTTTTTCTAATTCAATTAACCTTCTGAATTCATATCTCCTCCATTTTAACTCCAAAATTATGAAATAAATTTCTAAAATTTGTTAAATCAAGATCTTGCTAATGGCATAGGACTTGATTAATTTGGAGTTCATTTGTTTATTCTTGTGTATTTATTTGCTCTCTTTTTGCGTTGTGTCTTTTTTTCATAGATCGTCGCTTCGATTAGGATTTGAAGACGCTGGCGACCCTCAAGTTGATCAAGACCAAGATTATCACGATCACCTTGCCTCTAACCAAGGCGAGTCAATACTTTGACCATATTGATCCTACATTTTATGCAAATTATATTCATTTAAATTAACAAAATTTGCATGCTTTATTTGTTTATCAAATGTATGTTAAAGCTTAAGGTAGTTAAATACCCACTTGTTGTTTAATTAATTTAATATGCCATCCTTGATAACTTGAATCCATTAATCCTTGTCACCTTATTAACTACATGGTAATACTAGTTATAGGTTGTACTTAAGCGACATACTAGTCTTGCTTAAGTACCGGGGTATTAAATACCACAATCATCATTTCCTCAAACATAAAATGATTTGGGTAGTCATTGGTGGTCCATTTACTAAAAGGTGTGAAAATAATTTGGTTTTACTCCCCAAAACCCCAATTGCTAGCTCTATCTGGGCGGATGGTGAGGTGGTGAGTGCTCAGGGTGGTTGGTTGGCTTGTGGAATGAACCGCCCAGATAACCCTAAGGACTTAATCTTGTCACGACCTCCCGTGTTATACAAGTACAACAACAAGTATGCAAAGTGCAATTTGGCTTAGTAAAGTTATTAAACCTTGGAAGTCATCTCACTAGAGGGGAACGAAGAACGTACAAGTGCGGAGACACTCCGGCTTGGAAGGGACACCAAAAAGGTGAAGTTACCAGCTGCGCTAGTCGTTGTGGCGGGCCATTGCGCTAGTCGTTAGGTAAACATCCCGCACAACATATGGGCGAACTCGTATGGGTGGAATGACGGAAGGGCGCGATAGCTAGAAAGGTTCTCGTGTGACGGTCGCCCAACTACATGACTACGGAATCATGTGGGGTAACGGGTAGACTATCTCTTGTGGGTAAAGTGTGCAACCTCTGCAGAGTCTAAAACTGTTTAAACAATCGTGCCTACGGTCAAAGGCGGACATGGGAATCATAACTTGAGTTAGTTCTATTTCAAAAACTTTGTGGGTGGTATAAAAATGGTGGAAGGGCTCACCTAGCCCTGTGTTGGATTTTTCCTGACCCGTCGAGCTCAGTGGGTGTGGTCATTGGAGGCAGCTCCAATTAAAAGGATGCATTGGTAGAGTTTCCGCCGGATGGATTCTCTACTAAAATAATTATTGCACATGCTCTCTTTACTAAACTGCAATTTGTTAAAATACTAAGTGATAGGACTTTGTAATTATGATATTTGGGAAACTTGCTTTCGCAAATAAAAGAACCCGAGCCATCCTTGTTAAGCCTTGTATGTATATAATTGCATTGTGTGTTGGCTGACGAGCACGGTAGTAGTGCTCATTCTCGCTTCTCCCCTCAACCCTTCAGATAATGAAGACGAAGGAGACTACGCTTTCTACGATGGCCCAGGAGATGATGGACAAGGCTATGACGAGGAGTAGTATAGTTCTGTAGTTTAGGTCTCGCCCAGTCTAAGTAGACTTGTCGGTACTCACGTACAACTGATATTACCCAACTCTTGGTTAATATCCAAGTGCATACCTGTGGCACCCAGCTTGCTTGCCTGTGTGAGATGAGCCCCACGTTGCCTTTTTGCTTCGCTGTAGTTTACGTTGCTTTTATGTGATGTAATCCATTTGGCTTGCGGCCCTTTTGTAAACTTCGATCCGGCGTGGTGCTGTGTCACTCGATTGGTTGTAATATTTAATATTTGAGTTCACGCTTGTATGAATGATTCAGCAATGTGTATTGTGAAGTGCTAGCTACTGATCCAGGGAATAGCACAGTGATTTCACAGAGGATTTGGATTCTCGGAATCCGAGTCCCACAACAAGTCACCTCAAATGTCACGGCATTAAATAGGGACACGACCTGTTCATTTAAAGTTCGGGGGCTAGCTAATGAAGATTAAAACCTCTATGTATTAATTTAATACATAAAAGACCATACGTCTTCATGGTCGTAACCCCTAAGGCTAACAACCTCACCAGTCGTAAGGATTCCAGAGGTTACACGATGGGTACCCTGGTCGGACTAGGCTTCACCGGTAGTAGCTTCAAAAGCTATGAATCGGCACTGTATGATGAATGGAACACGTGCTAAACGTTCCATACCATACGATGATATACAAGAACCTGACAATAAACCGCCTTACGGTTAAGCTTCTCACAAGTACTTAACCGCAAGGTAGTTAACACATTGTTAACTACCCTAAAACCTCCGACCAGTCATAACGTTTCGCCAGGGACGCCTTCTCCAGGAGTAACTGCCGCCTCTTCGGGAGTTATTTAATGGTGGAACGCAGAAGACGGAGGAGAGATGAAAAACATCGAAGACACACAAATCAAAGGCGACTCGAAGCCAAGCAAAGAGTATTCAATACATTTGGTGTAATTAGAAATAGTTCCTAGCCAGGTCTTGTAATCCCAGTTCATATTAATAAAGAGCAGCCCCATTCTCTTCCAGGTTACTCCACGTCATTTTCCTCTTTTTTATTTTCATAAGATCGGCGATTCGATTGTCGACACTACCCCATCCCTTCGCTCTCTCTTCGCCATGCGGGCCCCATGCACTGAGAACAGCCCATTCCTCTTCCTGTGATTGCCGGTGGGCCTCTCGGTGCATCTTGTTCCCGTGGGCGGCGCCCTGTGGCGTGGGACGGGTCCATGCTGCTTGTCTTTGTGGATTTCTCTCTTTTTCAATCCATTTAATCTTCGTAAATTCATTTCTCCTCCGTTATAACTCCAAAAATTATGAAATAAATTTCTAAAAATTTGTTAAATCAAGATCTTGCTAATGGCATAGGATTTGATTAATTTGGAGTTCATTTGTGTATTATTATGTATTTACTTGCTCTCTTTGCGGTTGTGCCTTTTTCCGGTATTTTCGCCCGATTAGGATTTGAAGACGCTAGAGATCCTCACGTTGAACAAGACCAGGAGTACCAAGATCCCCTTGACTTTAACCAAGGCGAGTTAATGCTTTGATCATTTTGAGCCTATATTTTATGCAAATTATATTCATTTAAATTAACAAAAATTGCATGCTTTAATTCTTTAATCAAATGTATGTTAAAGTTTAAGGTAGTTAAACACCCACGTCAAGTTGATTAACAAAAATTACAAGGAATCTTATGGTATGGGAAACGTCTCTTTGTTCCCCACCAGAAGGAACTCAAAGATTTGATTCTGAAAGAAGCCCACAGCTCAGCGTATACCTTGCACCCAGGCAGCACCAAGATGTATTAAGACATGAAGATTTTGTATTGGTGGCCACGCATGAAAAGAGATATCACCGAGTATGTAGCCTGTTGTGATGTATGTCAGCGAATCAAAGCCGAACATCAGAAGCCAGCAGGATTGCTTCAACCCCTGCAAATCCCTCAGTGAAAATGGGAAGAGATTGGAATGGATTTCATTACCAGTCTACCCCGAACTAGGTCCGGGTGTGACTCAATATGGGTTATAGTTGATAGACTGATCAAAGTAGCCCACTTCATCCCTATCAAGACAACTTACAAGGGAGACAAGTTAGCCGAGTTATATATGGCTCGAATTGTGTGTTTACACGGAGTACCCAAGAGGATAGTCTCCGATCGAGGATCTCAATTCACCTCGCATTTCTGGGCTAGTTTGCATGATGCTCTTGGAACACACCTTGATTTCAGCACCGCTTACCATTCGCAGACCGATGGTCAGACAGAAAGGACAAATCAAATTCTAGAAGACATGCTTCGAGCTTGTGGTTAGGAATTTACAGTAGATTGGGAAAAGTGTCTACCATATGCCGAGTTTGCATACAATAATAGCTATCAGTCAAGCTTGAAAATGTCCCCGTTCGAAACACTTTATGGAAGAAAATGCAGAACCCCTCTGCATTGGTCAGAATCAGGTGAAGGATATATCTTCGGACCAGATACTCTCAAGCAAGCTGAAGAGAAAGTTTGACTAATTAGAGATCGTCTCCAAGCATCTCAATCGAGACAAAAGAGTTATACCGACAACCGTCGAAGAAAGTTAACTTTTGAAGTTGGAGATGTTGTATATCTCAAGGTATCACCACTTCATGGAACTCGAAGATTCAAAGAGAAAGGCAAGCTCGCCCCAAGATACATAGGCCCGTTCCCAATCACCGCCAAGCGTGGAGAAGTTGCCTATCAGCTAGAGCTACCAGAAAACTTGTCAGAAGTTCACAACGTATTTCACGTCTCTCAGCTCAAGAAGTGTCTCAGAGTACCTGAAGAGTAGACGACCATTGAAGCCATCGCCCTTCAGCAAGATCTGACTTATCCAAAGCATCCGATCAAGATCCTCGACGTCATCGAGAAGCGAACTAGACGCCAAGTCTAAGTCTTCCGCCTTTGCAAGGTCCAGTGGAGTCACCACTCAGCAAAAGAAGCCACTTGGGAATGCGAAGATCAGCTGAAGCAAGACTACCCGTCCTTGTTCTCGAAGCAGCTCGAATCTCGGGGTCGAGATTCCGTTTCAGGTGGGTAGGATTTGTAGCGTCCGTTTTCGGACGGCGTATAGTAATTAATATTCGGTTTTCATTCTTCGCTGTAATTCAAATTACCAAGTATTTGCGAAAACTTTCTTTCCTCTTCGGTTTGTGTTTCAAATGTAATGTCCGTAGCATTTGAAATTCAAATTCACGGTTTGGAGTTTTCTCCTCTCCTTTGAATCCCCGGGCCATTTTGAGTTGGACCTCCATCCTCTCTCGGGCTCAGCCCATTCCTCCTCTTGGGCCAAGCCCATTACCTCTCGGCCCAGCCGGCCCTTTTTCTCCCCCTTTCTTTTTCGGCCTGGCCCGGCCCAAGCCAGCGCGGCCCCTTCTCCTTTTCTTTCCTCACCCTCCTAGCCTTTCTCGGCCCAGGCCATCTCCAGCCCTGGTCATCTTCTCCCTTTTTCCCCCGGGTCAACTGAGCTGCAGCGCTGCCTGCTCCCTCTACGCCACTGACTCCCCTGGCCGCCTCTGCGCCACCGGCTCCTTGCTGCCCCCATCCCGCCTGCTCTCTGCCAGCGCCCAGGCCCTACGCCGCACCCACTCCGCGTCCTCTATAGCGCCCGAAGACCCCGGAGCCCCCGTGCGTCATGCCATCATCGTCGCACCGAAGCACCCGGTCCAAGCCGCGCTGCCGCCGTCCTTGCCGCCTTGGAGCTCGCGGACCAAGCCTTCGCGCCCTTGTCGTGATCGCTAAACTTCGCGCTTAAGCTCACCGGCTCCGCCCGTCTTCTCGGTGTGCGAATCCTTGTCGTCACCACTGTCCTCGCCGTCCTCGCTCCTGGACCAAGCAGCACACACATCTTGCCGACGCACCCTTGTCAGCCTGGACGCCCAAGTCTCCGCCCGTGTAGTGTCACCTCCACGCGTAGGCGCCCATGCCGCCACTTCGGGACACAGCGCACCCACTCGTCCTCGCCAGCAGCTCACCTCCCTCCCGTTGGCATCCCCTGCGCCCTTGGCCCCTATAAAGCTTCCCCTCTACCCCCTGGAGCTCCTCACTTCGCCCCTTGGAGCATTGGTAAGAACCACCCCAAAATCCGCTGCTTTCCATTTCGGCCGCCGCCACCTCCACCGCCGTCTTGTCGCTCCGGCCATTCTCCAGCACCACCAACCCCGTCACCGTGAGCCCCTAGCCACCAGGAACCCATCCCCCAAGACCCCCTCGGCGATTGACTGCTCCAGCCGCCGCAATAGCCCTTCTTCCCCACCTCCGGCCGCCACCTTCACCAGCACCCACCGCCGCCTATAGCCACCTTCTGGCCTCCCTGTCAAGCCCGTTGGCCGCCTCGTCGAAACCCCGATGCTCACCTCCCGCCCGAACCACCCCGGTGATCGCCTCCACCATGGCCGAGCCACCACCACCGCCTTAGCACCACCAGGCCGTGGCGTCGTCCCTCCTTCCGTCGCCACCCGTCACCAGCTCCACCACCTCGCCCGGCTTCACCCTCCAGGTGCTCAAATCGCCCATGGTGCCCTAGCCCGCCCGCCTTGGCCACGGAGACGCCCACAAGCGCCAGCGCGCCCGCGATGCTTGCCCGTCGTGTCTGTTCGGACCCGACATGTGCCCCACCATTAAGCCCTAATGGCGGTGATTAAAGCTTTAATCACTGCTTAGCCGGCTTAATGGTGTCCTAAACCCTCCCCACTCTCACTTCGGTGGGCCACAAGACAATAAACCACCCCATCCCTTCTCTCGCGCCATGCGGGCCCCATACACAAGATAAACAGCCCATTCCCCCTTCCTGTGATCGCGGTGGGCCTCGGTGCCATTGTTCCGTGGGCGGCGCCCACTGTAGCGTGGACCGGCTCCATGCACTGTGCTGTGGATTTCTCTCTTTTTCAATCCATTTAATCTTCGTAAATTCATTTCTCCTCCGTTATAACTCCAAAAATTATGAAATAAATTTCTAAAAATTTGTTAAATCAAGATATTGCTAATGGCATAGGACTTGATTAATTTGGAGTTCATTTGTGTATTCTTGTGTATTTACTTGCTCTCTTTGCCGTTGTGCATTTTTCCGGTATTTTCGCCCGATTAGGATTTGAAGACGCCGGAGATCCTCACGTTGAACAAGACCAAGAGTACCAAGATCCCCTTGACTTTAACCAAGGCGAGTCAATGCTTTGATCATTTTGAGCCTACATTTTATGCAAATTATATTCGTTTAAATTAACAAAGATTGCATGCTTTAATTCTTTAATCAAATGTATGTTAAAGCTTACGGTAGTTAAACACCCACTTGTTGATTAATTAAGTAATATGCCATCCTTGATAAATTGAATCCATTAATCCTTGTCACCCTAGTAATTATATGGTAATACTAGCTATAGGGTGTACTTAAACGACATGCTAGCCTTGCTTAAGTACCGGGGTATTAAATACCCCAATCATCATGTCTTCAAACATAAAATGTTTTGGGTAGTCATTAGTGGTCCATTGACTAAAAGGTGTGAAAATAATTTGGTTTACTCCCCTAAAACCCTAATTGCTAGTTTTATCTGGGCAGATGGTGAGGCGGTGGGTGCTCGGGGAGCACAAGGTTGGTTGGTTTGTGGAATGAACCGCCCAGATAACCCTAAGGACTTAATCTTGTCACGACCTCCCGTGTTAAACAAGTACAACCACAAGTCTGCAAAG
Organism: Phyllostachys edulis; assembly: GCA_036346405.1. NCBI lineage: Eukaryota > Viridiplantae > Streptophyta > Magnoliopsida > Poales > Poaceae > Phyllostachys > Phyllostachys edulis. The sequence continues at coordinate 35,205,015 of CM070552.1, forward strand.
TGCAACTTGGCTTAGTAAAATTACTGAACCCTGAATGTGTCTCACACGGTGGAGAAATGGAACGCACAAACTTGGGTGCATCCAGCTTGAATGGGTGAGTTGCCAGTAGTTGTGGGTAGTCCAAATCTATACCCAACGCTAGGGTTACAACGATCCTGTGCAACATATGGGCGCAACCCCATATGGGTGAGATGACGGAAAGGGCAAGGTAGTTTGAAAAGTTACTGTGACGGTCGCCCAACTACATGACTATGGAATCATATGGGGTAACGGGTATGACTATCTCTTATGGGTAAAGGGTGCAACCTCTACAGAGTCTAAACTGTTTAAATAGCCACGCCTACGGTCAAAGGCGGACATGGGGGATTATAACTTGAGTTAGTTCTATTTCAAAACTTTGTGGGTGGTATGAAAATGGTGGAAGGGCTCACCTAGCCCTGTATTAGATTTTCCCTGAGTCTTCGAGCTCAGTGGATGTGGTCATTGGAGGCAGCTCCAATTGAAAAGATGCATTGGTAGAGTTTCCGTCGGATGGAACCTCTACTAAAATAATTATTGCACACTGCTCTCTTTATCAAAATGCAATTTGTTAAAATACTAAGTCATAGGATTTGTAATTAAGATGTTTGAAAAGTTTGCTTTCACAAATAAAAGAACCGAGCCATCCTTGTTTAACCTTGCATGTATACTATTGCATTGTGTGTTGGCTCGCGAGCACGGTAGTAGAGCTCATTCTCGCTCCTCTTCCCAACCCTCCAGATAATGAAGATGAAGGAGACTACGCTTACTACGAAGGACCAGAAGATGATGGACAAGGATATGACGAGGAGTAGAATAGTTCTGTAGTTTAGGTCTCACCCAGTCTGAGTAGACTCGTTGGTACTCGCATACAACCGATATTATCAAGATCTTGGTTAATATCCGTCGTACACGGGTCACCCCAGTCGTTTGCCTGTGTGAGATGAGCCCTACCTCCCCTTTTGCTTCCGCTGTAGATTTCGTTATCTTCTTGTAATGTAATCTAGTTGGCCTTGTGCGGCCCCTTTTGTAAAACTCGACCCGATAAGGTCTATGTGACTCTGTGTTGTAATATATTGGTTTTGTTTCACGCCTTGTATGGTTGATTCAGTAATGTGCCTGTAAGTGCTATCTACTCATCCAGGGAATAACATAGTATTTTCATAGGGGATTTAGATTCTCAGAATCTGGGTCGGACAAATAATCCGGCCACAGACCTCACCTCGCTGGAGTTCACGACATCCCGTGACGGCAACTTAGTCATCTTAGATCAGGCCACTAAGTCCATCATTTGGTCTACCCAATTCAACATCACAACCAATTACACAAGCGCTATGTCTTTGTTGAGCAATGAAACCTCATATATCCCTCTGAGCTCTTCAAACTCGTCAAACATTTTGTGGCGAGCTTTGACTACCCAATGAATACCCTTTCTACGCGGTGCAAAGATTGGTGGAACACGGTCCACCGGTCCGAACTGCTCGTCTTGTTTCTAGAAAGAGTTCGATCGACCTAGCTCATGGCTGTCATGAGTTATGAGTATGACTATTGTGACATCATCCTTACAACACCAAGCTCGTCCATCTTAGTATTCAGTATTCGTATGATGATGACTTTTTAGATAATGGAAGAGATAAATCTCTCTAAATACGCATCAAAGATGCACACACCTAATTATTAAAGCATTCAAAGTAACAATCGCTCCACCCAAGATCAACATAATGGCTAGCGACCTTCTGATAGAACAATAATTAAAACACAATTTCAATCATTGCAGATCCTATGACTAAGCCTCCACCAACTAAAATTGAGGAAATGCTTCGCCACAAATTCCAATCTTAGACTTCCTCCAACATAATCGCCTTTTGTTCCGATTTACGCAAGGCGCCCATGCATTGGCCGGGATCCACATAATAAGATAACACCGCAACGGATTAGTTAAAATCTTGCTGTTAAACACAACATCATTTCGACATAACCAAATAGACCAACATAAGGCACTAACTCCTACCAGGAGTTGTGACCTAAGCATTTTTGGAATTCCATTTAACCAAGTCCGAAACATGTTAGCCATATTCTTTAGAGGAGCTAAATTAAAAGTACATTTCACAATCCACCATGCCATACGTGCAAAGGGGCACTCAAAGAAAAGATGTTGAATTGTTTCCTCTTTAATACAAAAACAACACTTTGAACTTCCCCTCCAATTTCTTTTAAGTAGATTGTCTTTAGTTAAAACAATCCCGTTTTTGAGATACCACATGAAGATTTTGACTTTTAATGGAATTTTAATAGTCCAAAACCAATTCTTAATGGGGGCATGATCGGTGACAATCAACGCAGCATAAAAGGACTGCACCGAAAAGAGACCAGACTTATTCAAATGCCATCTATAAACATCCTTACACAGGCCTAAATGAATATTAGAAATTTTCACAAGAAGCTCATTCCAAGCCTGTAACTTAGCCCCAACAAAAGGTCTACGAAAAGAAGCTCGTATGATGACTATGAGGAGTTCATAGAGTTGCAAAGGCGCCTTTTGATTGACTTCAAATTTGTCCGCAATGAGGAGTACTTCACATATACCTTGCTAGACGAAACAGCAATCATCCGTTTTGTGGGGGACGTCTCCGGTCAATCGAAGATATTCATGTGGGATGAGGGCTCATAAGATCGGGTGGCAACCTACACCGCCCCCAAACAATGTGATGTGTATGTTGCTTGTGGACCTTTCACGATCTGCAATGACAATAAGCTTCCTTCTTTGCAAGAATCAGTATGAAGGGCTTCTCGGTCACGATCACCGATGATTGGGATCAAGGTGATCGAGCAGTGGATGTGTGAGAAACACTCCATTAGATTGTAGTGGCGAGGAAAAGCACAAGACATACAAAAGAATTGTTCTACCCTATGGCATGTGTTAGATTTCCCAATAATGCCATCTTCGTAGGAGATACTACGAGAAAGTGCAGAGATGTGCACAGTTTGCCTAAACAATTGCTCTTGCAATGCGTATTCCTATCGTTCCCGGAATGTTTTGTGTGGAATGATGGATTGCTTAATGTAAAACAACAATGTGGTGATGTATTTAATCGATGATATCTACCTTCGCCTTCTTTGCCGGTGAGGTGCGGAGTTGGGGAAGCAAAAGACGAGGAATGATCGTTGGGGTTGTCCTTTGGTGCAAGTGTTAAAGATTGGGTTTGTTTCGATCATCTTGCTATCGATCCTTCGACGGAATGAAGGAAGCGGTTTAGTCATCAGAACGATTGTTTGGGGAACTTACCTCCTGTGCTCCCTCCTTTTTCCTTCTTAGCGACGCTACGTCATCTTCTTCCTCTCTCTTCTCCCGTGGTCGACGCCGCTATGCGTGCATCGCTTCACCAGCTCCCCGCCGCCACCTACTCGGCATGGTCGCAAGACGCCTGCCCTTCAAAGAAGAAGGCGGCGGCAGCGATCACCGCTCCCGCTTCGCTTCGCCTTGTCTTGTCGCCGCACCAACCCGTCGCGTCGTCGCCACTTGCCGCTCTGTCTTGCGCCGTGCCGCTGCGTCCTGCCTGACGCGTGACCGCAGCGACCTCGAGCCCTGCGTCCTCGCATGGCGCTTCCTCTGCGCCCGCGCAAGCGTCCTGCGCCTCGGGACCGTGCTGCGCTCAAGGGACCGGACCCCCCTCTCCCTTCCAGCGCCATGGCCGCCCTATAAAGCTCCTCCCCGCTTGACCTCCCACGCCGCCCGAGCTCCGGTAAGTCGAGCAGGCAGAGTCGCGCCCTCTCCTCGGCGCGCCGCCTCCTCGTCTCGTCGCCGCTTCGGTGAGTCGTTGCCCCTCCCGAGCCGCTCCGCCACTCCGCCGGCCTCCCCTACGCCAAGGCGCGCCCCGAACGCCGCGCTCCCCGCCGCCGCGCGTGCCAGGTGCCACCGCCATGGTCCGCCCCATGCCGCCGCGCTTGCCTCTCCCGTCGCCGCCACCTCCTTGGGAACGCTGCCCTCCAGCGACCCACACGTCCCGCCGCCCGCCCGCCGCCCTTGCTGCCACGGCGCCACCTCCGCTCGAGCACCTCCCGCCTCACCATTTTGTCTCTAAGGATCACGAGAGCAATTGGGAAATAGAATGGGGATTGAATTGGGAATTGTGGGCCCCACCAGTCATTTGCTATCCTCCCCTACTTTGGTGCCTTGTGGGCCCCACCCGACAAAGCCCTCTCTCTCTCTCCTTTCTTTTATTTCTTGAGTTTTGTTAAAAAGGAACTTCAAAAATTCATATCTTTTCCATTTTAACTCCAAAAATTATGAAATAAATTTCTAAAAATTTGTTAAATCAAGATCTTGCTAATGGCATAGGACTTGATTAATTTGGAGTTTATTTATTGTTCCTTATTTATTTATTTATTTGCTCTCTTTCTTGTTGTGTCTTTTCCCGGTATTCTCATGCGATTAGGATTTGAAGACGCCATGACCCTCAAGTGATCAAGACCAAGATCCCTAGCCTTTCACCAAAGGCGAGTCAATACTTTGATCATATTGCCCCTACATTTTATGCAAATTATGTTCTTTTAAATTAGCAAAATGCATGCTTTAATTCTTAATCAAATGTATGTTAAAGCTTAAGGTAGTTAAATGCCCACTTGATGTTTAAATAATTATTATGCCATCCTTGATAACTTGAATCCATTAATCCTTGTCACCCTAGTAACTATATGGTAATACTAGTTATAGGTTGTACTTAAGCGACATGCTAGTCTTGCTTAAGTACTGGGATATTAAAATATCCCAATCATCATTTCCTTAAACATAAAATGTTTTGGGTAGTCATTGGTGGTCCATTGGCTAAAGGATTGTGAAAATAAATTGGTTTCCCTCCTCAAAACCCTAATGCTAGCTTTGTCTGGGCGGATGGTGAGGTGGTGGGTGCTCGGGGAGCACATGGTTGGTTGGTTTGTGGAATGAACCGCCCAGATAACCCTAAGGACTTAATCTTGTCACGACCTCCCGTGTTAAACAAAGTACAACCACAAGTCTGCAAAGTGCAACTTGGCTTAGTAAAGTTATTGAACCTTGAATGTCATCTCACTGGAGGGGAACGAAGAACGTACAAGTGCGGAGATACTCCGGCTTGGAAGGGACACCAAAATGGTGAAGTTACCAGCTGTGCTAGTCGTTGTGGCCGGGGCTAGCTGCGCTAGTCGTTGTGGTGAACATCCCGCACAACATATGGGCGTAACCCCGTATGGGTGGATTGACAGAAAGGGCGAGATAGCTAGAAAGGTTACTGTGACGGTTGCCCAACTACATGACTACGGAATCATGTGGGGTAACGGGTAGACTATCTCTTGTGGGTAAAGTGTGCAACCTCTGCAGAGTCTAAAACTGTTTAAGCAGTAGTGCCTCTGGTCAAAAGCGGACATGGGAATCATAACTTGAGTTAGTTCTATTTCAAACAATTTTATGGGTGGTATGGAAAAATGGTGGAAGGGCTCACCTAGCCCTGTTTTGGATTTTTGCCTGAGTCGTCGAGCTCAGTGGTTGTGGTTATTGGAGGCCGCTCCAATTAAAAGGATGCATTGGTAGAGTTTCATTGGATGGAATCTCTACTAAAATAATTATTGCACATGCTCTTTTATCAAAGCGCAATTTGTTAAAATGCTAAGTAATAGGACTTTGTAATTATGATATTTGAAAAGTTGCTTTGCAAATAAAAGAACCCGAGCCATCCTTGTTAAGCCTTGCATGTATATAATTGCATTGTGTGTTGGCTCATGAGCACAGTAGTAGTGCTCATTCTCGCTTCTCCCCAACCCTTGAGATAATGAAGGCGACGGAGACTCGCCTTCTCGACGGCCCAGAGATGATGGACAAGACTCTGACGAGGAGTAGTATAGTCTAGTAGTTTAGGTCTCGCCAGTCTAAGTAGACTCGTTGGTACTCGCGTACAACTGATATTATCCAACTCTTGGTTAATATCCGTCGTACCTGAGTCACCCGATCGCTTTCTGTGTGAGATGAGCCCTACCTCCCCTTTTGCTTCCGCTGTAGACTTGGTCATTCTTTTGTAATGTAATATATTTGGCCTTGTGCGGCCCTTTTGTAAAACTTCGACCCGATGAGGTCTATGTTACCCTGCGTTGTAATATATTTGTTTTGATTTACGCTTGTATGAATGAATCGACAATGTGTCTTGTGAAGTGCTAGCTCTTGATCGAGGAATAGCACAATGGTTTCACAGAGGATTTGGATTTTTGAAACCGGGTCCGCCAGTGAGCCGGTATCGAGCATCTGTTGTAGGACCCTAGTTAGATTGGTCGATTGCCTTAAGGACTTGGATCTTATTTTTAAAACCTAAGAAAATTTTTATCAAAATATAGAGTATTTATTGCTTCTACTCATCATTCCTAGTTCCTTACTCATCTCTATTCTCATTAAGTGTTACTAATCTCTTCTTCTGTTTCAAAATTTGTAGATGGCTTCTCCTCCAGCTGCCGGCCCATGGGACCATAGCTCACATGGGGAGCATGACGGATTCGCCGAGCTCCTTCGCCATTCTTTGGTGCAACTTGGTTTCATCCACCCTCCAATCTCTGAGGCCGGATGACGAGGGTCATGGCTCACGAGTCTGGGCAATGGAGGTCTTCCTCTATCCTAGGATCTGGCGAAGTTCAGTAGCTCATACCTTCGTGCCGAGGCCTCGTCGCAAACATCCCCGACGCCATCCAGATGCAGCCGTGTCGCCATCACCCTTTGTGTTGGATACATGAGGACCTCTCGCGGATCCCCGTTCTCCTTCTTCCGTACCTTCCCGACGGGAGCGCTTCCCGAGTCCTTTGTCGCCATCGACAACGAGCCCCGCTTGACCCACAGTGCGGTGACCCAGTAATGGTTTACAAAGATCCACTCCTTCACCGACGAGATCCGCCACCGGATGCTTCGCCGCGGCGGCGGCTCACTCCGACACCCTCGCGCCAACCGAAAAACAGAGTGATGAAGCCCTCTTTGCTGCCAGATGGGAGAGAGACACCGTCACTACGGAGAGAGACGCCGCACTTGCAGAGGTGGCACGTCTCACCGCCGCCCTTGCGAGCGCCACTTCGGCTCCAGCTCCAGCTCCAGCCCCGGCTCCAGCTCCAGTTCCTCCTCCGGCCTTCCCTTCCAGCAACGGGACGCGCGACCAACCTCTTCGCCCCCGAGGAGCCCGCACCCGGATGACTGCGCGCAAGAGCGTGCGACGCCCCAGTCCGCCGCCCTTCGACGACCTTCTAGTGTTCAGGCGTGGACGCAGCCCCAGCCGTTCACCGCACATCAGCCCGAGTCATTCTGGCTCGTCGAGCTTCAGCCAGAGCCGCTCCCGCTCCGAGTCCCCGATGGAGTAGATAGGATGGTCTAGGTTAGCCGGTAGTGCTTGCTAGGCAGTATTTTGGGTTGCAAGCACTTTTGCTCTTTCTTTTGTAGACGAGGTGTGTGTATCCTATGTCATGACTTAGCTTAGCATATAAGCTTTGTTTGAAAGTTATGTAACACTTAACCCCCATAATATAATGCAGCCATTCTAGGCTTTGTATTGTACTTATTTGATCTTCTCGTTTGGTTTATGTTCTTCTGTGTGTGCCTTAGAGGGCTAGTGAACCCTCATATACCCCTCCTTGGTTCTCTCTAGTTCTAAACCTCAGTTTTTCTTCAGGATGCCGCCAAGAAGAGCCGCCGCCCCAGCCCGTGGAGCCTTTGCAGCCGAGTCGAGGGCGTGGTCGTGGCCGTGGTCGTGGACAAGGACAAGAGCTACCTCCCCACCACCAGCTCACCCGACCATGGCGCAAGTAATGTTGCAATGACTCAGATTCTCGTGCTTTGCTCAACAATCAAGATTCAGACTGGCCGCCGCCACTCCAAACTCGCCGATTTCCTAAGAACAAGACCTCTCACATTTGAAGCGACTAATGAACCTCTTGAAGTCAAGATTGGCTCGGGGACACCGAAAAGAAGCTTCGACTTGCGTTGCTCCGACGCAGATAAGGTGTACTTTGCTACACACCAGCTGAAAGGTGCCGCTTGTTGCATGGTGGGAGAATTACCTTGTCGCTAGAGGTAATGAAGGACCAGAGGATGAAGAAGAAGATGCAAGAATGTAACCAGAGGTAGTGGGATCTCTGAATGGAGAACCAAGAATTTCGGCCATTGGCCGTGGAAGAAGAAGTTGTTGAAACACCTCTTGTTGAGAATGAACCACAGCGGCCAATTCCTTGGACGAATTCAAAACCGCCTTGAGAACCAATTTTGTGCCACGGTACTATGAGATCAAGAAGAACGAGTTCGAACTCTTAAACAAGGACATATGACGGTCAACGAGTATGTCACTAAGTTTACCCGACTTGCCCGCCACGCCCCCAATGACGAGCCGATGAGGAAGAAAAGATAGACCGCTTTGTGGAAGGTATGCGTAGTGACATGCGTGGAAAGCTTATCCTCCATGACTATGCCAACTTCCATCGCTTGATCAACAAGGCCCTCTGCTGAAAATGAGAATAAGTTAGCGTAAACTAGTGCAAGAGGAAGATGCCTTTCGAAGCCGCAAGGCAACTTTTCCCTAAGTCAACCTTTCAGGCGGTTCTTCCTTTAGATCTTCTGCCGCCACACCTCGTAAAAAGTCCATCTCCAAGGCCCCAAGGAAGTGGTTTCGCACTCTCCGCCCTCTTGGACACCCCGCCATAGTCAACCCAGACTAATCTCCTTTGCTTTTGCTTGCGGAGAAAAAGGACACTTTGCCAATCGGTGCCCTCATCGCAAGAACCCCGCCCCAAAGAACAACCCAGACCGCTGCAATTCAAGGTCGGACCTCGGCTCAAGAAGAGCCACCGGACTTCTCAAGCTTCAAGGTCTACCCCATCGCAAAGTCGTGGCCGTGTGAATCATGTCACCGAGGAGGCACAAGATGCCGCAGAGTGCTAATGGAGTGCGTTCTCTGTTAATTCAAGACCAAGACAAGTTTTGTTTGATTCGGAGCTTCGCACTCTTTTGTTTCAAGAAAGTTTGTTGAAAGGCTTAAGTTGCCGACCTATAAGTTAAAGAAACCCGTGGTACTTAGTTCACCGGGGACCCCTATATGCTACCTCGTTAGTCCCGAGTAGAGATTGCTTTGGAAGACTCGATTCCTAGCCTCCCTTCTAGTGCTAGAATCTCAAACACTGGATATCATCCTAGGGATGGATTGGTTGGCCGCGTATCATGGACTAATAGATTGCGCCAACAGGAAAGTGGTACTTGCCAAAGATCCTGAGACCACCATAAGGATTAGTGTGGATCGTTCCTCTCCTTTGATTCGAACAATCCACCATCTTGGAGAGATGTCCCTAGAGACAACGCCTGTAGTCCAAGCTTACCCCGAAGTTTTCCCAGAAGAATTGCCCGGCATGCCCCCTGACCGAGATATCGAGTTTGTAATCAACTTGAAGCCAGGGACAACCCCAATTGCCAAGAGACCGTACCGAATGGCCGCTGACAAACTTGAAGAGTTGAAGACACAACTTGAAGATTTACAAGAAAAAGGATTCATTAGACCTAGTTCTTCCCCCTGGGGTTCGCCAGTTCTCTTTGTGAAGAAGAAAGATGGTTCCGCCAGATTGTGTGTGGATTACAGAGCCCTCAACAAAGTGACCATCAAGAACAAGTATCCCTTGCCCCGCATTGATGACCTGTTCGATCAGTTGATAGGAGCTTCAGTTTTCTCCAAGATAGACCTGCGGTCAGGTTACCACCAGCTCAAGATCAGGAATGAGGATATTCCTAAGACAACCTTTACCACCCGGTATGGCTTGTTTGAGTTCACAGTCATGTCGTTTGGCTTGACCAATGCACCAGCCTATTTCATGAATCTGATGAACAAGGTATTTATGGAATACCTGGACAAGTTTGTAGTCGTGTTCATAGACGACATCTTGATCTATTCCAAGACCAAAGAAGAGCATGCTGAACACCTGCAATTGGTCCTGGAAAAGCTTAAAGAGCACGAGCTCTATGCCAAGTACAGTAAATGTGAATTTTGGCTTCAAGAAATCAGTTTCCTCGGACATATTGTATCCGCAGGAGGAATAGCAGTTGATCCGGCCAAGGTAGAAGCCGTGATGAATTGGAAACAACCCACATCGGTAACATAAGTTCGTAGTTTTCTCGGTTTAGCCGGATACTATAGACGCTTCATAGAAGGATTCTCAAAGCTCTCTAAACCAATGACCCATTTGCTTAAAAAGGAAAAGAAGTATGAATGGGCCGAGGCTTGTGAGAAAAGTTTCCAGGAATTTAAGAAGAAATTAACTTCTGCACCAGTATTGACCCTGCCAGACATTCATCAAGACTTTGAAGTCTATTGCGATGCATCACGCCAAGGTCTTGGATGCGTGCTTATGCAAGGAGGAAAAGTTGTAGCTTATGCATCCGCATAACTCCGCCTCATGAAGACAACTATCCAACTCATGATTTGGAGTTAGCGGCGAGAGTGCACGCCTCAAGATTTGGCGGCATTATTTGATTGGAAATCATTGTAACATCTACACGGACCACAAGAGTCTCAAGTACATCTTCACCTAATCTCGATCTCAACCTTGGCAAAGAAGATGGTTAGAGTTAATAAAGGATTACAACTTGATGTTCATTATCATCCCGGAAAGGCTAATGTAGTCACCGATGCATTAAGCCGCAAGTCATACTGCAATAATGTTATGATTCAAGAACACCAACCTGAGCTCTATAAGGAATTCGAAGCCCTCAACCTTTGTTTGATAGAGCAAGGTAACCCAGACGCCATGGAAGCACATCCAACTTTAGAAGAGCAAATCAAGGCCGCTCAAAAAGAACATCCTGGAGTCCAAAGATTCAAGTGTCTCATGGCTAAAGGAAAAGCCCCCACGATGATCGAAGATCAGCAAGGAATTCTATGGTATGGGACCGTCTCTTTGTTCCCCACCGAAGGAACTCAAGGATTTAACTCAAGGAAGCCCACATTCAACAGATACCCTACATCCAGCAAAGACAAAGATGTATCAAGACATGAAGATTTTGTATTGGTGGCCACGCATGAAAAGAGATATCGCCGAGTATGTAGCCTGCCAGATGTATGTCAACGAATCAAGGCCGAACATCGAAGCCCGCAGATTGCTTCAACCCCGCAAATTCCCAAAGGAAATGGGAAGAAATTGAATGGATTTCATTATCGGTCTACCCCAACCAAGTCGGATGTGACTCAAGATGGGTTATAGTTGATAGGTGACCAAAGTAGCCCATTTTATCCCAAATAAAGACAACCTACAAGGGAGATAAGTTAGCCGAGCTATACATGGCCCGTATTGTGTGTTTACATGGAGTACCCAAGAGGATAGTCTCTGATCGAGGATCTCAATTCACCTCACATTTTTGGGCTAGTTTGCATGATGCCCTTGGAACACACCTTGATTTCAGCACAGCATATCACCCGCAGACCGATGGTCAGACAGAAAGGACAAATCAGATTCTAGAAGACATGCTTCAAGCTTGTGCTTTGGAATTTACAGTAGACTGGGAGAAATGTCTGCCGTATGCCGAGTTTGCATACAATAACAGCTATCAGTCAAGTCTAAAAATGTCCCCATTTGAAGCACTTTATGGGAGAAAATGCAGAACCCCTCTGCATTGGTCAGAATCGGTGAAGGATATATATTTGGACGGATACCCTCAAGCAAGTCAAGAGAAAGTTCGACTAATCGAGAGATCGCCTTCAAGCCGCTGCTCCAAGACAAAGAGTTATGCCGACAACCGTCAAGGAAATTGACTTTTGAAGTTGGAGACATCAGATACCTCAAGGTATCCCACTTCGTGGAACTCAAGATTCAAAGTAAAGGGCAAGCTCGCCCCAAGATATATAGGACCGCTTCCGATTACGCTAAGCGGAGAAGTAGCCTATCGGCTAGAGCTACGGAACATCTGTCGAGAGGTTCACAACGTGTTTCACGTCTCCCAGCTCAAGAAGTGTCTCAGAGTACCTGAAGAGCAGATGCCCGTTGAAGCCATCGCCCTTCAGCAAGATCTGACTTATCCGGAGCACCCGATCAAGATCCTCGATGTCATCGAGAAGCGAACAAGACGCCAAGTCTTCCGCCTTTGCAAGGTCTAGTGGAGTCACCACTCAGCCAAGGAAGCCACCTGGGAACGCGAAGATCAACTGAAACAAGACTACCTGCTCTGTTTGAGCGATTCAATCTCGGTCGAGATTCCGTTTAAGGTGGGTAGGATTTGTAACGACTGTTTTGGGGAACTTACCTCCCAGGCTTCCCTCCTTTTTCCTTCCTGTGCGCACGCGCGGTCATCTTCTTCCTCTCTCTTCTCCCGTGGCCGACGCCGCCGCTTGCGTGCACGCTTCACCAGCTCCCCCGCCACCTACTCGGCATGGTCGCCAAGACGCTTCGGGTCGGCCAGCAGAAGCAGCCCGCGATCACCGCTTCCCGCCGCCGCCTTGTCTTGTCGCCGCACCAACCCGTCGCGTATCGCCACTTGCCGCTCTGTCTTGCGCCGTCTGCTGTTGTGTCACACTCACGCACGCGATCCCAGAGCGACCTCGAAGCCGCGACGTCCTCGCCGGCGCTTCTCCGCCGCTACGACACGCTCGTCCTTGCCGCCTCGGGACTGTGCCACGCTCTGGACCGGACCCCCCCCTCTCCCTTCCGCGCCATGGCCGCCCTATAAAGCTCCTCCTCCCCCTGCTTGACCTCCCACGCCGCCCCGAGCTCCGGTAAGTCCAGAACAGAGCCCGAAGCCGCGCCCTCTCCTCGGCTGCGCCGCCTCCTCGTCTCGTCGCCGCTTCGGTGGGTCGCCGCCCTCCCGAGCCGCCCGCCACCCTTGGCCTCCCTCCGGCCGCGCTACCAGCCGCGCCGCTCCCCCCGCCGCCATGGTCCCCCCCTGCATGCGCATGCCTCTCCCGAGCCGCCGCCACCTCCCGCCGGGCGCCGCCTCCAGACCCATGCCGCCACCCGCCCGGCCGCCTGCCGCTGCCCGGCCTGGCCCGCCTCGAGCACCTCCCTGCCTCACTGCATTCGTGTCTCTAAGGATGCAGAGAGCAATTGGGAAATAGAATGGGGATTGAATTGGGAATTGTGGGCCCCACCAGTCATTTGCTATCCTCCCCTACTTTGGCTGCCTTGTGGGCCCCACCCGCCAGCATGGCCCTCTCTCTCTCTCTCTCCTTTCTTTTATTTCTTGAGTTTTGTTAAAAAGGAACTTCAAAAATTCATAAATTTTCCATTTTAACTCCAAAAATTATGAAATAAATTTCTAAAAATTTGTTAAATCAAGATCTTGCTAATGGCATAGGACTTGATTAATTTGGAGTTTATTTATTGTTCCTTATTTATTTATTTGCTCTCTTTGCCGTTGTGTCTTTTCCCAGATTCTCGCCGATTAGGATTTGAAGACATGGCGACCCTCAAGTCGATCAAGACCAAGATCCCTAGCCTTTCACCAAAGCGAGTCAATACTTTGATCATATTGCCCCTACATTTTATGCAAATTATGTTCTTTTAAATTAGCAAAATGCATGCTTTAATTCTTAATCAAATGTATGTTAAAGCTTAAGGTAGTTAAATGCCCACTTGATGTTTAAATAATTATTATGCCATCCTTGATAACTTGAATCCATTAATCCTTGTCACCCTAGTAACTATATGGTAATACTAGTTATAGGTTGTACTTTGCGACATGCTAGTCTTGCTTAAGTACTGGGATATTAAAATATCCCAATCATCATTTCCTTAAACATAAAATATTTTGGGTAGTCATTGGTGGTCCATTGGCTAAAGGATTGTGAAAATAAATTGGTTTCCCTCCTCAAAACCCTAATGCTAGCTTTGTCTGGGCGGATGGTGAGGTGGTGGGTGCTCAGGGAGCACATGGTTGGTTGGTTTACGGAATGAACCGCCCAGATAACCCTAAGGACTTAATCTTGTCACGACCTCCCGTGTTAAACAAAGTACAACCACAAGTCTGTAAAGTGCAACTTGGCTTAGTAAAGTTATTGAACCTTGAATGTCATCTCACTGGAGGGGAACGAAGAACGTACAAGTGCGGAGATACTCCGGCTTGGAAGGGACACCAAAATGGTGAAGTTACCAGCTGCGCTAGTCATTGTGGCCGGGGCCAGCTACGCTAGTCGTTGTGGTGAACATCCCGCACAACATATGGGCGAAACCCGTATGGGTGGATTGATGGAAAGGGCGAGATAGCTAGAAAGGTTCTTGTGGCGGCCGCCCAACTACATGACTACGGAATCATGTGGGGTAACAGTAGACTATCTCTTGTGGGTAAAGTGTGCAACCTCTGCGAGTCTAAAAGCTGTTTAAGCAGTAGTGACTACGGTCAAAGGCGGACATGGGAATCATAACTTGAGTTAGTTCTATTTCAAACAATTTTGCGGGTGGTATGGAAAAATGGTGGAAGGGCTCACCTAGCCCTGTTTTGGATTTTTGCCTGAGTCGTCGAGCTCAGTGGTTGTGGTTATTGGAGGCCGCTCCAATTAAAAGGATGCATTGGTAGAGTTTTCGCTGGATGGAATCTCTACTAAAATAATTATTGCACATGCTTTTTTTTATCAAACTGCAATTTGTTAAAAATGCTAAGTAATAGGACTTTGTAATTATGATATTTGAAAAGTTGCTTTCGCAAATAAAAGAACCCGAGCCATCCTTGTTAAGCCTTGCATGTATATAATTGCATTGTGTGTTGGCTCGCGAGCACGGTAGTAGTGCTCATTCTCGCTTCTCCCCCAACCCTTCAGATAATGAAGACGACGGAGACTACGCCTTCTACGACGGCCCAGGAGATGATGGACAAGACTACGACGAGGAGTAGTATAGTCGTAGTTTAGGTCTCGCCAGTCTAAGAAGACTTCGTTGGTACTCAGTATAACCGATATTATCCAACTCTTGGTTAATATCCGTCAGATCTGAGTCACCCGATCGCTTGCATGTGTGAGATGAGCCCTACCTCCCCTTTTGCTTCATTTGAGACTTGGTCGTTCTTTTGTAATGTAATATATTTGGCCTTGTGCGGCCCTTTTGTAAAACTTCGATTCGATGAGGTCTATGTTACCTGCGTTGTAATATATTTGTTTCATTTACGCTTGTATGAATGAATCGACAATGTGTACTTGTGAAGTGCTAGCTCTTGATTCAGTGAATAGCACAATGGTTTCACAGAGGATTTGGATTTTCAAATCCGGGTCCGACAAATACATAGTGAAAAAACTTCACTATGGCGGAGGCCTTATTGTGTTTAGATACATTGATTTGCAAAGATGCAACTAAAACTTCTCGAGAGAAGTTAGGGAGAGGTGGTTTTGGTTACAGATTCAAGGGTTTCTAAACCACTCAAGTGCCATAGCGCTTAAAAGGCTTGATGGTGCTCGTCAAGGAGAGAAGCAATTCATAGTCGAGGTGAGTTCAATTGAATTATCCAAAGATATCAATTTAGTTAAACCGATTGGGTTTCTTTGTGAAGGTGATAGGAGGTTACTTGTGTATGAACACATGCCAAATGGTTCCTTGATTCCCATCTATTTCAAAGGAGTGGTAGAGCTTTGAATTGACTACAAGGTATCAAATAGCCCTAGGAGTTGCTAGAGGGCTAGCCTACTTGCACGATAGTTGTCGAGACTGATTATACATTGTGATATCAAACCACGAATATACTTCTCGACGCGTCTTTTATCCCTAAAGTTGCAGATTTTGGAATGGCAAAGATTTTGGGGAGGAATCTAGTCGTGTTCGACTACAATGAGAGGAACTATCGGATATCTTGCTCTGAATGGATTTCTCGAACCGATATTACACCAAAAGTAGATGTTTACTGACTATGGGATGGTTTTGTTTGAAATCATATCGGGAAGGAGGAATTCAGTTCAAGAATATTCTAGTGATGGTGATCATCTAGTCTATTTTCCTTTGCAAGTTGCACGCGAGCTTCTCAATGGAGACGTTGGGAGTCTGTTGGATGCAAACTTACACGGTGATATGAGCATCGAGGAGGTTGAAAGAGTTTGCAAAGTCGCATGTTGGTGTATTCAAGATAATGAGTTTGATCGACCCGGTGGTGCAGTTTCTCGAGGGTCTAATTGAACTCGATGTGCCCCCGGTTCCAAGATTACTCCATGATATCGCGGAAGGCTCACATTCAACGTCACTGTGATCTTTAGTTTTACCTCAAGTTTATATACTTGAGAAGAACTTTTAGCAATCCATTAGAACATTGTAGTTTATCTTGTCTTATAAGTAAACTGAAGACAATTGGAGTAATCGCTCACAGATTGTATGTCGGACCTGGATTCCGAGAATCCAAATCCTCTGTGAAAGACACTCTGTTATTTCCTGGATCAGTAGATAGCACTCACAAATATATAATGAATCAATTCATACATGGCGTCGATTAAACCATACCATTCATTAATTAACACATCAGAGTTTACATAGACCGCATCGGGTTAGGTTTTACAATAAAGGCCGAACAGGTGAAAGATTACATTACAAAAAGTGCAAAAGCGACAACGGAAGCAAAATGGGTGAGAGCAAATCTCTTCACAGACAAGTGACTGGAGAAACCCGTGTGCGTCTGATATTACCCAATGACTCGGGTAATATAGGATGTACGCAAGCACCGACGGAGTCAACTAGACTGGGGTGGGACTAGAATAGCTAAAGACTAAACTACGCTTCATCATCTCCTGGGTCTCCAACTTCTGGATCCTCGTAGTAGTCGTAATCTTCAGGATTTCCTGCTTCTGAGGGTTTTAGGGGAAAGAGCGAGAATGAGCACAACTTCCGTGCTCGCGAGCCAACACACAAGATGCAATAATATACATGCAAGGCTTAACAAGGATGGCTCGGTTTCTTTTATTTGCTAAAGCAATGTTTTCAATTATCATAATTACAAATTCCTATCACTTAGCATTTTAATCAAATTGCATTTTATTAAAGAGAGTAATTGTGCAATAATTAATAACAACAGAGGTTCCCTCTGTCGGAAACTGTACTTATGCTTCTTTTGATTGGAGGTACCTCCAATTATTAACACCACTGAGCTCGACGGCTCAGGCAAAATCCAATCTCAAGGCTAGATGAGCCCACCACATTTTTTATACCACCCACAAAGGTTTTTGAAATATAAGTAACTCAAGTTAAGTTTTGTCGGTGTTTTGGAATCGAACTTACGTAAAGATTGTTTGATTTGGGGGTTCCTCTAGGCTCAAATCACACAGACAGGGAGACACATGGAATTTTATACAGGTTTGGACCTTCTCTGGGGAGAATAATAATCCTACTCCTGTGTGTATGTATTGAGTATGCTGGATTACAATATCAAGAGAAAGACTATAGTGTTGTGCCTTGTGCTCCTGATTCTATTTCTAATTGCCATATTCCCTTTGTCCTGATGGTTCTACCTTTTATATAGTCCTCGAAGTGTGCCGTTGTATCTCCAGATTAAAGGCCACCTTAATGTTCCAGAACGTGGAACCGTTACTGGAGGTTATTGTGGGAGTAGTAACATTCCCACGTTGACAGGCAGTTATCACCATAACAGGGAGTTTAAATCGTACCGTTATCCCAGAGAATAATAGTGTAGTTTACTGCCCATATCCTTAAATATGGTGTGGAAGATTTCCTAGTCGACTAGGCCCATATGTCTATAAGCCTTATCGACTAGGGACTGGTCGTAGAAGAGCTTACGACCAGGTGGTGGTCGTAGAGGATCTTACGACCACAGACTGATCGTAGTAAAACTTACGATCACATGATAGTCATAGAAAGGCTTACGACTATGGGGTGGTCGTAGAAGAACGTATGATCTCCAGCTTCTCCCTTATGAATATTAAGGGGTATACTCAAGGTCCATATGACGTTATTATTATCCATAATATGAATTATAGGTAAATAATTAAATGAGGATTATTATATCCTCGTCATCTAGCCGCCCAGCTTCAAGTGAAAATAACTTACTTGAAAAAGGAGTTTGTAGATGATCTTACGATCAGTAGTGGTCGTAGAATAGTGGTCGAAGGAAAGACTCTTTGACTGGTGTTTCATTTGACCAGAAATTAACTTGGTCAAGAAGGTTGTAGAATAATCTTACGACTTAAAAAGTGGTTGTAGGAGATCTTACGATCACCAAGTGGTCGCAGTACTGAGGTCGGAAGTAAAATCTTTCTGATCGCTGTTACATTTGACCAAAAAAAGACTTGGTCAAGAAGGTAATTTTGCTTGAGGTGTAAAGACTGACCTGATTTTCTCGAGCAGACAAATTTAAGAATCTCAATCGACTCTCGCAGACCTGTCTGTTGGAGCGGTTCCCGAAGCGTTGGAAACCGTTGGGTCGCCACGTCTTTAACCAAGGCATGCAGTTTATAAATACTTACCGTGGGTGAGACTAAGGCCTTTTACCTTCCCTTAAATCGTTCTACTGTTCGAGCTTTTGAGTTCTCCGCCGCCGACCAAATCGAGTCTTCTCCTCCAATCTTCTCAAGTCCAAATCCCCAACCTTTGAGAGAAATGGCCAGAGCCGCTTCCCAGTGGGCCGAATCAGAGATGGATGCGACCAAATTTAAGGCTTTGATCGCCGCCGAGAAGATCCTGAAGAGGAAGTTCGTGAAGTGGATTGAGGCTGTTGGGCAGCATTGACCGTCGGGTGAGATTGGGCAAATCCCTGTCTTCCAGGCGTTCTGTGAGTGTGGCCTTCGACTGCCTGCTCACCCTTTCCTCACCCTGGTACTCGAACACTTCGGCGTGGAGTTGGTGAACCTTATTCCCAACTCTATTACAATGTTGGGTGTGTTCGTGTACCTATGTGAGACCTACCTGGGGATTCCGGCCGACCTGGAGCTGTTCCAATATTACTACGGAATGACCAGACTGGCTAGAGTTGCCGGTAGCTGTAGTCTGAAGCTCGACGACGGGAAGTCAAAGGAGTACATTCATATGTTTACCCGGTCATTGTGGCCGGGGTGGAAGAAAAGGTGGTTCTATTGGGAGATAACCAATGAGGACAACCTCTCCTTCGCTGGGAAGCCGGTCGAGAAGATCTCTTCCTGGGATTCGACTCCCAAGGATCTCGGTCGGATCGCCCCCTTCATTCAAGCATTGCAGACTTGAAGGAAGAGGGGCTTACCAGATGGCACGTGGTGAAGGATTTCATCACACGCCGTATCAGTCCTCTAAAGAAGAGGGCTCATCCGATGTAGAGGTACTCGGGGCCGCAAGACCCGACCAGGGATTATGACCAGGGTAAGTAAACTTCCAGCTTTAGCCTTCTCTATGTTGATTTTGATCTTGGCTTATTGGGAGTTTTACTTGTCTTTGCAGGCCTCTCACAAGAGGAGGTTGACACTTGGGTCAAGCTTATCTGTGAGAAGCCCCAGCCACCGAACGCGGAGGTTCCTCAAATCTTGGGGGTCCTGTCCCTAGAGGACAAGGTGGAGCGTCTAAAGGTAATCAAGAATTGATTTCATCTTTAGGATCTTGTAGTCGTGGAAGAACTTACGACTGGATGCTGGCCATAGAAAAAGCTTATGATCAGGTACTGGTCATAGAAATGCTTACGACTAGGGGGTTGTCGTAGAAAAACTTACGACAAGGTAATGGTCGTAGAAAAACTTACGACTATTTTGTAATATCTCTCTTTCTGATTTCTGCAGAAAGTAGGCATGGAGAACCATCGGGACAATGAAGAAGTCAAACTGATGGTTATCGATGCGGTAGTAGAGCAGTTTGATTCTCCCTCGGCCAAGAAGCGTCGGCTCGTTCAAGTCGCGGACAAGGGAGGCGCAAGCTTGAGCTCTGCTACTTCAACCGCGCCTTCTGCGAAATTTGATCCGACCAAGCCTTTTGTAAAATTTGCCGCGGACCTGGCTGCTGTAGAGAAAGCAATGGCGGCAGGGGTAGCTGAAGTATTCAAATATAAAGCCTCCAAGACTAAGGTACCCTTCTAGTACGACAATAAGACTTTCGCCGTTTCTGCCTCTTGTGGCTTTGTCAAGCGACTAGAAAAGGAGAACTGAAAGAGTTTTATGTCTTTTGTGAAGGAAACTGCTGCTCTAGTAGTGTCTGTGGTCGAGGGTAGTGCTGCCCTTGGGGTGGTCGAGACAAGTCTCGACCACCGGGAGAGCCAAGAGGCTCAAGGAGCGGCTGTGCTCGTTCAAGATCCATGACCAGACGTGGTCGTGGCTGTTCCTCAACTCGAGTCTTGACCAGACATGGTTGAGAAGAAGTCGAAGAAATCTTCCTTCCGAAAGGTTTCTTCCAAATTCAAGATCAAGACCGGCACACGAAGGTATGTAGAAAGAGACAAAGTGTAAGAACAACATTTACCTTTTGCTTTTTACCATCTAACGTGTTTTCTTTTTATGATCTTAGCTCAATCCCTTTAACCATCAAGGATGTTCCTGTCGAGGAACCCACTGTTGTTTCTTTGAAAGTTGGAGAAATGACAGTGGCGGTGGTCGAAGATTCGTCCACCGTCTAGGTGGTAGAAAATGCCGTAGGTGCCGAAGCGGCTACGACCATTGAGGTGATCGTAGAGCCAGGAGCAAAGATAGTAACAGCGGAGGCATCCAACCATGGGGGTCAAGCATCCGATCACCATGCTGGGAAGGAGATCGTTGTGGATGATCCTCCCAGTCCCCAAGGTCAAGCTACTGATGCCGCTACTCCCAAAGAAGAGGAAGGGTTAGAATTCTTCGACCATTCCTTTGGGTTTTTCGTTCCTGCTACTGTTGTGGGATCTCGTGCGTTCAGGTCTCGTACTCGCTTTCCCCACCTTAAGGACATTCCTAACCGAGGGGATGTTTTCGATGACGAGCGTCTCAAAAAAGTGTGGTGGGACCGAGTTGAAGAGATTGATGAACTGAGGAACCCCACGGGGGTAGTGTCTTCATTTGCTCGAACGACAATGAATGTATGTACCTGCTGTTCGGTATCCACATACACGCCTTTTCTCGCTTCTTACCGTCTTTCTCTATGCAGAAAGCGATGGAGAAAATTGTTACTGTTGTTGAATACAACAGGCAACTTGTCCAATTGCGACAAGAAAAAGCGGTACTCTGCGAGCAGGCAGAGAGATGGTAAGTAACTGCTTTTCGTAGTCTTTTATACTTTGACCACTTATACAGTATTCATAGGGGTTGTCGTAGAAGATCTTACGACTAGGTATTAGTTGTAGAATGTCTTACGATCAGTGTATTGTCGTAGAAAAGCTTACGACTAGGTACTGGTCGTAGTAGGACTTACGACCAGGGCAATGTCGTAGAAAGACTTATGACTAGGTTCTGGTCGCAGAAGAACTTACGACCGCTTGTTTTGTGTTGACGTCTACTCTTTTCGTTTGTATGTTTAAGAGTGACGAGAAGACCTTAGCTGATTCTCTCGACTTTGAGAAAGCCGAGACAAAAACGCTAAATGAGAAGAATGAAGACCTCCTGAAGAAGCTTCAGGAGGTAAACTCTGCAATCCAAAGGTTGCAGGGACGAATAAACGGTAAGTGCTGAACTTAAGACCGCTTACGACCTTCTTTTCTTTTTCTGAATCTCATTCTTTTTCAGAAAAAGACCAAGAGGTCCAAACGTGGGAGGAGCGCTACATAAAGTGCACTGCCTCTCATGCTGAAGAAGTCAAGAAGTTAGATTCTCGACTAGTTGGTAAGCAAATCTTTACCTGCGAATAGTTTTGTTTTTCTTTCGAAGTCATTTATCCAACTGGTCTTATTCTTTTTAGAGCAAGCAGTAGAAATAAAACGACTCCGCGAGGCTTCGACTCACAATCAGGAGGAAATGAAGTCTTTGAAGATCAGTCTTCAAGACAACATCTCTCTTCTGAACAATGTATTCGGTGGGCTTCATGCTGAGGGGATCACTCCTCGTGAAGATATGACAATAACCCATGTGAGACCCCGGATTTATTAGGCTCATAATACTTAGTCATCCAATTGACCCTAGTATTATCAACCAAGTAAACTCCGTCTCGAGAGATGTATACTCCCCAGAATGCAGTATACATACCTCACAACAAAAGAATGTATCAATTCCATACAACACATAGAACATAAGCAACAAACCAGAAGTTAATATAGATATGGAATAGCTATTACAAAAGAGGGGCCCTTAGGCCAATTAGCAACAATTCTAAAAAGATAACAATGAAGCAAAAGTGCCATAAAGATGGCTATAACACAAAGCCAATCGGTGTGCCTTAACCCCTAGGCATCTCGACCGACCGCCAAGCTAGCCGTCAAGAAGCCGCAACACATAGCACAAAAGTGAGGCTCTTGAACTCACCTCTTCCTCTCGCAACAAAAGCCACAAAATGCCACAACCACAGGCAGATGAGTACATAAAGTACTCGCAAGACTTACGTGTAAGATAACAGCCTATAACATATGCTACATGCAAGCTTTATGTAAGTGGAGGTTGTATGTCTCATTTAGCATAAAGCAAGTTTCATTTGCAATAACATAATAGATTGAAGGCAATTTGACAAAGCATTTTTAATTGTTGAAATAACAACGCGATAATACATAATAACAACCACATGAACAACCTAGAAGTGACTAACCCATTAGTCACCACAACAATAGCATGAACTCCCCGTTCATACCAACCAAGCCAAGTTTTAATTAAATGTTGTAGTCTAACTCTTGGAAGACCTCCCCAAGCGTGTCCATAACCTAGGACGAGGCTATTCAATAGTTTTATCCTCGCAGGTGTACCACTGCACCCACACGCCGCATCGCCTTTCCTTTACGCACACTTAGAAGGTGTCTTTGCACGGCTAAGTCCTACGAGACCTTTCCAAAGGATGAATGCTAATTACGAGTGCACAACCCACGGGAGAAGGAGACATTAGACGACCTATCCTAAGCTAATGCTCCCTCCCACACTATACATATACATTTGCCTTTGAAAACACACCAACCGAGCTCGCTCATAATTAACACCTCCTAGAGTACTTAGTCAAGAGGGGTTCCATATGCCCCTCGCGTGGTTAGTACGCATAATTGCTTGGTTTAGTGTAACAAGATGTTCGGTCCTTGGTGACTCAGGCATACCACCACATCCAAAAACCGCACCATCCATCCAATATGCCCAAGTCCAATCCACACATTTATTTTCAGGTTTTGTATTTACAAAGTAACAAAGCACAAGTGCTGGACATAAAGGAGTAATATTTAGATTTGTGTGATCAAGACCATCGACTAAGTCGATGATCGCCCATTTCTACCGTTATCTAAGCATTGCTAAGCATTTGAAATCACAACTACTAAGTGATAGGAGTTCATCCACGAACTCCAACCACAGCAAATAACCTAGGTTCATGGTAGTAAAGACATGGCATTCCTATAGATTATGCAACTATAGGATCCACTAACCATAGTTAAAACAAAGTAGCAATGCATACATAGAGTTTAAACAAGATAATAGACTTGCAAATATGGGATAAATCATGGTCAAACTGCTTGCTTTGTTGCTGTTGCTCAAGTTGTGGCTGAGGGTCACTGTCGGGATTACCGCAAATGTCGAAGCCTAACAAAAGAGCTAAAAAGAACCGATAAGAACCAAGAAACCAAAAAGACTCAACAGCGAAAGTTCTCCTAATGCAATGAAAATTTTACAGCAGCAAGATATTGGTTTATCATGAATTTAGCAACAAGAACCAATTGATTTGGATTCTTAATGCAAAAGATATGATAATATCAAATCTGCTCAGCATATATAATTAAATATGGGTTACTATTCATCGCAAAAATTTCTAGACATGTAGTGGAGCTGAAATTTTAAGGTAGCACAAGCACCTCATAAGATGAACAACCAAATTGGATTCATCTCAATTGGAGCTATAATGCACCTTCTATTAATTTTTGAAACAAGAACTTGAACAAAATTATAATGCATGATTATTCTTTCTGAAAACAGTAACATGTTCAAAACTATTTTTCCTAGTAATTTCATCCTTAGAGGAATCCAAAAAATTGATTCACCCAAAAATAGCTTACAGATAATTAGTTATGCATTTTACAAGTTAAAGGATTTCTAGTGAAACAATTAAACCTACAAGTTAACAAAATTAATTCTGGACATTTTTGCAACTACAACATGCTTAATTTCATTTTTAGATCTAAGTGTAGGTAATAACAGAATTAACAAAATTTATTTTAACTAAAAAGGAGTTATAGTGAATTTGTTATGCATTTTACCATTTAACTGAAATTTTAATGCATTTAATAAACTGAGAAAGATTAGAATTTAATTTCAGGTTTTCCTGGAGTCATTTTAATCTCCTAAACATTTTTAGATTAAAGTGGAGATTATAACAGAATTAACACGACTGGAATCATCTAAGAATGAATTAACATGAAAAAGATATGCATTTCTAAAGATTAATACCTTTTTCAGTTCATAAATAAATCCATCGGAAAATTCTAAATCTTGAAATCGACGTGGACGATTGCGGGTCGTCGATCTGGATCGGACGGTCCAACGACCACGGAAACAGCAAGCAAGCGGCGCGTGGAAACGATGAACGGGATCGTTGATCTTGGATCCAACGGCCTCGTTGAATCCACCGCGGCGCTGCTTGGATTCCAGCGAAGACGAGGTGGTCGTGGGCCGCTGATCTTGAGATGGATGGCTCACGACCACGCCCACACAAAGGAACTAAGAATGCCCGGCGAACCTCAACCGCAGACGCGAGATGGACGGCTCACGCGACTAAAGAACAAAACTCGCGCGGTCTAGACCGTAGATCTACTGAAATGGAAGGCTCAGATTGAGCCACGCCGCCGACCGAAAATGACGACGAGCGTCGGCAAAAAGCTACCGAGGCGCCACCGCGGCTAGCCGGTGATGCACGCCATCTCGGCCACAGGCTAAGGGCACCTCTGGTGCACATTAGCACCGCGTCACGCCAAAGACCACTCACACCTCCGGTGAGGGTCCACAGCGGCGACGGCGAGGAGAGCGGCGGCGATGCTACGGAAATGATGACAAGAAAGGGGAGCTCCATAGAACGTGCAATCAGCGGGTGCCCGAAGCTACTACGTGCATACCAAATGACTCACCCGAGTGACGCGGAGAGTCGGAGGTGGCTCGAGCTGTCTCGGCGACGAAGGTCATGGCATGCGCTTAATGGCGATCCCGAGGATCCTTCCTCGTCCACCAGAGCGCTGCGCCATCAAAATAAGACCAATGAGGTCCACCGACATCGCTGGAGGAAGGGATCGGGCTGGGATGTACTCACCCACGGGGAGAAGAAGAACGAGAAGCGCCGAAAATGGGAAACTTCAAATTAGCTCCACCTGCGGAAGACAAAGCAAGGGGAGTGAGTGTTGAGCTTCCTCGAGGTGATAGGAAGCCACAGGAGCCACTAATTTGTGAGAGAGGAGACAGACCACCGCCTTCACCAAGACCGAGAGGTGCGGCAATGGCGGCGATGGTGAATTGGGTGACCCGAGCTCGAGCAAGGGTGTGGGTGCTTGCTAGAGCGACTGGGTGTGCGAAAAGAAGCCAAAGGAGTAGGCACGGTGCTTAAGTAGCAACGAGGAGAGAGAACAGCGATTGCCTCCACGGGTGCTCGACCGTCCAGAGAGCAATGAAGGCGACGGAGCAGCTTGAAGCGGAGACTTCGTAAGGCGCCGACGAGTGCATTAAATGCGACGAGAGACTCCGCTGAACGCTGCAAGGAAGTGACTTGACGCCTGCGAGCCCACGCCTCTGCCATGGCGCCTCAGACACGCGAGCGCAACCGAAGCGAGGAGGACGACAAGCGGGAGCCGCCGGATTTTGATCCATGCACGAGATAGAAATGGATCGGCGAAGGGTACGAAGGTGGGCGGCCGCCCGATTTTAATCCAACGGCCCACGAGCGGCTTGGCCGCGCCTAGCCGCTTAAGGCGATTAGGTGGCTGGACCAAGACCGATGGCTTGAGTCGACACTGCTCGAGCCCGAGCAACAAAGGAAACCCTAAATGAGTTTAGAATGTACAGCAGACTTTGGAGATTTATTTGAGGCATCAAACCAACTCTAAAATTATGAAATTTTTACAGGAGCTCTATGACTAACATATTAACCTCCCATAAAATTTTCAGAGATGTTTGTGCAATATATTTCCCTCAATAAATTCCATAAGGATAGAAACTAGGGTTTGACCGGACTTTTGATCTGGTTTGACTTGCCTCTAAAATATTCAAACAATTTCTAAAAATTGTGAGAAAATTCAGAGGGGTTACCAAGCTTCCCTAGAACCTTGGAAAAATACTTACAAGAGTGTGGCACAAGATCTTTATCCTGGAGGTTTTTAATTGGAGTTTAAAATGGGGATTTGATTTTGATTTCCCATAATTCTTTTGCAAGAATTACAGAAAAGGTTCAAGGACCTCCAAATGAATAAAAAGTTTTAATTTCCCCTCATTTTCAGAATTGGGATGTTACAAAACCTCCCTCCTTACATAAATCTCGTCCCGAGATTTGGCTCACTCGGGGAAGAAAGAGGGGTAGTCCGCACGCAGACGATCTTCCCTTTCCCAAGTAGCCTCATCCTCAGAATGGTTTGACCACTGAACTTTAAGGAACTTGATGGAACGATTCCTAGTTCTTCGTTCAGCCTCATCGAGTATGCGAACAGGGTGCTCGCGATAGGTCAAATCCTCTTGAACATCGAGAGTTTCCAACGGAGCTTCCTCAGTTGGAACACGGAGACACTTCTTAAGCTGGGACACATGGAACACATCATGTACCCCCCTCAAGTGCAGATGGCAACTCCAACTTATAGGCAACAGCTCCCTTCTTCTCGATAACGCGGTAGGGACCGACATATCGCGGAGCTAACTTGCCCTTGACGCCGAATCGTTGATGGCCCTTCAAAGGAGAGACTTTGAGATAAACAAAGTCATTGGGCTCAAAGCTCAACTCACGACGACGGCGATCCGCATAGCTCTTTTGCCTGGATTGAGCTGTGCGCAAACGCTCACGAATAAGCTGGACTTGGCACTCGGCCTCATTGATCGAGTCCGCCAAAGAGAGGTCTCTCACGGTCTCGACAGTTCAACGGGGTTCTACACTTTCTCCTGTATAAGGCCTCGAAAGGTGCCATGCCGAGACTGGCCTGAAAGCTGTTGTTATAAGAAAACTCTGCGAATGGTAAGCATTTCTCCCAATGCTTCCCATAAGAAAGGACACAAGCACGAAGCATGTCTTCCAAAACCTGGTTAACCCTCTCGGTCTGACCATCGGTTTGGGGATGATATGATGTGCTGAAAGCAAGATGAGTTCCCATAGCCTCTTGCAGACTATGCCAAAAATGAGATGTGAACAGAGATCCACGATCCGACACAATCGTCTTGGGCACGCCGTGCAAACTCACGATGCGGGCTATGTAGAGCTCCGCCAAAAGACCCTTTGAAGGTTAGTCTTGACGGAAGGAAATGTGCCACTTTGGTCAATCGATCGATGATGACCCAAATGGCATCATTCTTCTTCGAGGATGTGGGTAGACCGTGATAAAATCCATCCCGATCGAATCCCACTTCCACTCGTGAATAGGTAAAGGTCAAGCGATCTGCGACGCCGATGCTCGGCCTTGACACGACGACACACGCCGACTCTAAGAACGAACTTCGCGATCTCCCTCTTCATGCGAGTCCACCAAAATCTCGACGGAGATCCCGATACATCTTGGTGGCCCCGGATGAATAGACAAAGGCGAATCATGGGCTTCATGAGAATCAAATTCCGCAACTCCATGTCCTTTGGAACCACAAGGCGTTGTTCGAACCTCACAACACCATGCTCATCCTCAACGAAGCACTTGGTTGTTCCGTTCTTGACATTCCTTGATGTGGCCCACTCCAACATCCAACCGCCGGCGGACTTGATCCGATCCACCAAGGTTGGTTGCACAACCATGGCAATGAGAGATCCATGCTCAACTATCTCCAAGTTGAGACAATTTGGAATGCTTCGAGAAGAGAGGGCTAATGCTCCTTGAGCACTAAGGCATTACAATGCGCTTTATGATTAAGCGCATCCAAGAACTACATTAGCCTTGCCCGGATGGTAGTGAATACCCATATCATAATCCTTGATCAACTCCAACCATCTCCTTTGCCCGAGGTTCAGTCGGGTTGGGTGAACAGATACTTTAAGCTTTTGTGATCCGAATACACTTCACAACGACACGATTAGGTAATGTCGCCAAATCTTAAGTGCATGAATCATCGCAGTTTAGCTCCAAATCATGAGTAGGGTAGTTGAGTTCATGAGGTCTCAATTGCCTTGATGCATAGGCCACTACCTTGCCTTCTTGCATAAGGACACAACCGAGGCCTCGACGAGAAGCATCGCAAAAGATATCGGGTGCGATGGATATCGGGAAGAACGAGGACGGAGCGGTGGTCAAACGTTTCTTGAGTATATGGAAACTTGCCATGCAAGCATCGACCACAAGAACTTCTTGTCCTTTTTGAGCAACTCCGTCATCGGCCATGATCTTGGAGAAGTTCTCGATAAAGCGCGATAATATCCCGCTAAACCAAGAAAACTCCGCACGGTGGACCAAAGTAGGCGGACTCCATGAAAGAACATCACGACCTTGCTAGGGTCAAGCGGCTCACGCCTCGCCGAAAGAACGTGGCCTAAGAAGGACACTTCCTTTAACCAGAATGCACACTTGCTGAACTTCGCGTACAGCTGGTGCTCACGCAGCTTGCTCAATACAAGCTTCAGATGCTCGGCGTGTTCCTCATCGTTCTTGGAATAGATAAGAATATCATCGATGAAGACCACGACAAACTTATCCAAATACTCCATGAATACCGAATTCATGAGGTTCATGAACAAGGCAGGAGCATTGGTTAAGCCGAACGACATGACGGTATACTCGTACAAGCCGTAGCGAGTAGAGAAAGCCGTCTTGGGAATATCCTCAGGTCGAATCCGAACTTGATGATATCCCACTCTCAAATCAATCTTGGAGAAAACTCGAGCTCACGGTTAATTGATCGAAGAGATCGCCGATCACGGGCAATGGATACTTGTTCTTCTAGTCACTTCATTAAGTGGCGGTAATCAACGCACATGCGTAAAGTATGGTCCTTCTTCTTTACGAAGATAGTTGGACAACCCCAAGGAGATGAGCTAGGGCGGATGAAACCCTTCTCTAGCAGCTCACCAATTTGCTTCTTCAACTCCACCAACTCGTTTGGTGGCATCCGATAAGGCCTCTTTGAAATAGGGCGGCACAGGAGCCAACTCAATAACAAACTCGAGATCTCGAACTGGTGGCATCCCTGGAAGATCATCGGGAAAGACATCAATGAAGTCACAAACTGTTGGGACTTCGCTAATATCTAGAACGGACTTCGCTTCGAGGGCGAAGAGATGCGAACCTAGCAACTTCGGCGAGAAAGAAACTCGAACACCGAAGGGACTAGAAAGAGAGACGGACTTCTTGGCGCAATCGATTTGTCCCATATGACGAGACAACCAATCCATACCAAGAATCACGTCCAGACTCGCAGACTTGAGGAGAATGAGATTTGCTGAGAATCCCACTCCCTCAATCTCGATGGGAACATCCCTACACTCAAGCTCAGCTCTCAACTCCGATCCGGGAGAGCGAATGAGTAGCGGGACCGACAATGGAGAGAAAAGAAGCTCCCCAATAGCGGCAAAAGACTCGAACGAAGAATGAGACGCCTCTGAATCAAACAAAACGAAGAGCGAATGAGAGTTAACAGAAGCGCACCTAGCACAACGTCGGGTGTCTCTCGAGCCTCTCTGCGGTGATGACGTTGACGCGACCACTACCCATACGGGTAGCGGGGACGATCTTACGTCTGCGAAGATCCACCTCTGGCCGCGCCCTCCATTAGGACGAGGGCCGCTCCTATCTTCTTAGGGCATTGGTTCGCATAATGCCCCTTCGTTGCATGAAAAGCAAGTGACATTGGCAGCCGGGTTGCGGGAACCTCTCACGACTCGCAGTGCACGGATCGGGCACGACTCGCGAAGAACGAGGAACAAAGGTGACCTCGGGCGCCAAGATCGAGACCGTTCCCCGAGGCGCCCAAAGCGGGGACGGAAGGAATCGGACTTGGAAGACTTGTAAGTCTCCACTTGCGCTTCTACGGAATCCATAAGCTCTCGAGCCGCATGCTCGCCGACGATGGCCTTGTCGACCAAGGTCCGGAAATCAGAAAGTCGACAATGGATAGCTTGTCCTTGACTCCTCGGATAAGCCGCGCTGAACTTGGTCTTGGCCATATCGGTGGCCACCTCCTCTCAGAGCATAACGAGCTAGATGGTTGAACTCAGATACATACTCCATGATCGAAGCTACGCCTTGCTTGAGCGCAAGAAGAAACTCCCGCTTCTTGATCTCCATCAAGCGGCAGAATGTGAGCCCGACGGAAGGCAAGACGAAACTCCTCCCAAGAAACGATGTGGTCTGCGGGCCGCATGGCGAAAAAATTCTCCCACCATGACAAAGCCGCACCCTCAAGCCGGTGAGATGCAAGCAGCGCCTTCTCGTGTTTCGCATGCGCTATAAGCTTGAAGCTTCAGCCAACCAGACGGCCAATCGTCAGACGAGCGGGTCCTCGGACTGGAAAATGTGGGAGGCCGAGTCTGAAGGAACTCAAAGAAGGCCCCACCGAGACCGATGGGCATTCCTCGCCCAGATCCTAAAGCTCCGGAAAGTGCAGGTGGTGTTGCGCGCGATGACGCCCAAAGAGAACTCTCTCACATCCGCGGTTGCGCCGATCCAAGAAGAACCTCGGCCATGGTCGGAGGAGGAGGAAGCTCCTCGTCGGACGGTGATCGGCCTTGGTCACTTCTGATCGTCCCGCCATCCTGTTACAATGAACCTTTGGTTAGCAACTAGACCAAAAGTAACGCCTTAAAGAAAGCAAAAGCGATCGACTAGGGAATGGAGATCACCCTAAACGAAAAGCCAAAACAATGGGTAAATACACTTTAAAAGCTTCTAAAAGACTCTAAAACAGCCAAGAAACACCAAAAGCAAGGCTCAACTTCTCAACTCAACTAACCCGTATTGAATGAACGAGTAATTGATCGAGAAGATTAAAAATCAGATTGTAAGACGAGATCTAACGCTACTAAAGAGCAAGGTTAACGCAGCGAAATAAGTGTTAGATACTTAGCTAACTAGTATCACATCTTACCCTTGTAAGACGAGATCTAACGCTACTAAAGAGCAAGGTTAACGCAGCGAAATAAGTGTTAGATACTTAGCTAACTAGTATCACATCTTACCCTTTTTATTCCCACAAATTTTAGTTGATTAACCTCTCATTATCTATCCTAATTAGAAACCTTTGAGATCGCTTTACGGAAATTTGATGCTTGCTGTCAGATTTAGATCAAGCTCCTCGTCGAATCACCGACTCGAACTTCAAAACCTTGTAGTGGGCAGCTCACACTTCAATTTGCCAATCTCATTGGTTCCCAAAACCCCATTAATCGATAACAACTAATCCTTTTGAAGGGAGAAGAGGAAAACATCTTTTAAAACTCAAATTAGAGTGAGATGAGAAGAGAAAGCTAAGATAGGTAAGGAGTAAAATCCAAGAATTTACCTAAGCTTTCAAAACTCATTTGATACTTCAAAAATAGGTTTTCAAAATATCCTAAAGACGACCAAGCTTGCGTTACTACGGTCAGAATGGCTCTGATACCAACTTTTGTGAGACCCCGGATTTATTAGGCTCATAATACTTAGTCATCCAATTGACCCTAGTATTATCAACCAAGTAAACTCCGTCTCGAGAGATGTATACTCCCCAGAATGCAGTATACATACCTCACAACAAAAGAATGTATCAATTCCATACAACACATAGAACATAAACAACAAACCGTGGTTAATATAGATATGGAATAGCTATTACAAAAGAGGGGCCCTTAGGCCAATTAGCAACAATTCTAAAAAGATAACAGCGGAAGCAAAAGTGCCATAAAGATGGCTATAACACAAAGCCAATCAGTGTGCCTTAACCCCTAGGCATCTGACCGGACCGCCAAGCTAGCCGTCGATCTGCTTTCGGATTACTAATCGTCAGATCACTGGGAACGGATGACAACAGATGACACCTAGAGTCTAGGGGATGTTGTTTTCCTTAACAGGTCACCTAGTACTCACAAATACTCTTTGCAGGCATTCTATGTATACATTTACGATGATCATACAGTCAAAATCAATCCTCTTATATGTTTTCCTCCTTTGGCAGACTTTGATGGTGATTGTGTGCACATCTATTAACTGTGGTTGCGATTAGCTAGTGGCACACTCATACACCGGGGCTAACTAACTATTTACCCTACTGACAGGTTCTAAAATAGCTAACTAATCTAGGTGGCTCCCAAGGTTAGGCATACACTAATCTAATCTAGTGAGCTTATTGCTCGCTGATACTAACTTAACCATGCCTTGCTAACTACCGAAAGCTTACTGAGATGATCCTACTGACATTGCACTATCTGGCTAACTAAATACTAAACACTTCTACTAATCCTCACTAACCAACTCCTGTTTAACACTAACCAACTCCTAGGCTAAACACTCAGTGCACTGATCATCTAAGTTAATCCAAGTCTGGCTTCTTGCTAAACAGAGACACTCAGTAGCTACTAATCCTATTCTGATATGAGAATCACCATCTTTAGTTTCTTCTTGTGACACTAGATCAGCGTCACTCGCGATTTGGTCTAGATGAAACATTGCCTGAAGATAACTAAATGGTACATACTAATTAATTGAGTAGGCTGTGGGGATACCATGCAGATTTTGATAATCAAATTATGACACGAACCCACATTGATACAATCCAAAAGAAACTGACTTATGACCATAATAGCACTAGCTATCCCCCTACTGAGGTATACTAAAATCAATGGTGGTACCTGTGTACAATCTAGGTGTGGATTGGGAGACATCAAAACTGACAAGCTAATATGTTCCATCTGTCCACCCTTCCAAAGCTAAACATCCTGTGGTTGAACTAAGTACTAGGACAGGCAACCACTGAACACCCGAAATGCCAAAGCCCTGGTGAATTGAGCACATTCAGGAACAGATTCCTAAGCACAGGTCTTTCATCTTCAAGCCAAAGAGACCATTATACTGACTAACTATGAATGCTAACTACTCTATGTGGCCTTCACAGATATAGGTTCATTCATACATACAAACTTGCATTAACTGAGAGCTAGAGAGATAGGAGGGCTCACTAACATTTCCAAACATCTAAGCTCAACTCAACCGACAACAAAAAAAATCTGAAAGTTCACACTCATTATTAAGTTTCAGATTTGGCTACTACTGCTAGCTCAAAGAACAACTGACTAAAATACTAATCTAGACTCCCTTCAATTTAGACTTCTAATTGCTAACTGATTAGAGTGGTTTCACTTTTCAGAGTGAGGGAAGGAACACACAGGGAGCACAAGGCAACAGAGACAGGGAGGCTCGGCCGGTTCAGGGGCGGCACTCGTCACCGGCGATAGGGCGGCGGCGAGGCTGAGGCGACTACTAAAATGAGATACCTAAGGAACAAGGAGGCTAGGGGTGGTGGTCTTGAAGCTCAGGCGGCACGGTGGCGGCGCGACAAGGGCTCGCGGTGGCCGGCCATGGACAGAAAAAGGGGCGACGGCGCACGGGGGCTAGAGGGAACAAACTAGAGGGAGCACGAGTAGCCTTGTAGTACCTGAAACACGAGAGGGTGGTTGGAGGGAGCTGAGGGGATCGGAGGCGGCCTGGCAATGGCAACCCGCGGCGGCACGGGCGCTCCAATGGTGCCGGCGACCTGGAGAGGGAGAGAGAGCAAGTGAGTGATGGGGTAGGGTAGGAGAATGCTTAGTGATGCTCACGGAGAGAGTAATTGACGGGAAGTTCACCGGAGAGGAAGTGGCGGCGGTGGAGGCGAATTGGGCCGAAGCCGAAGAAGAAAGGGACGCGCGGCTCCTTGGTGGCGCAACCTCCAAATCGATTGAGGGGTTCGGCTCTTCATGGTGCAGGGCACGAAGTGATGCGGTTTAGGGCGGCCGGAGTTCACCAGAGCGGCCGTATTGGTTGGAGGCGGCTCGGCATCTTGGAGCTTGGCATTCGGAGCTTGCTCAATTGAAGCTCAGGGAGAAAGGGGAATGGAGGGTGAGTGGTAGGGAGATGAAAAGGGAGACATGGGATGCCCGATGCTCAGCTTATATAGGGCCGAGGGCGGAGCATTCGCAGGGGAGCTTGTGTGGTCGCCGTGGCAGCAAGCTCGGGGCGTGGCGCGCATGAAGGTGAGGGCGCGGCAGGGTCAAGGCAAAGGAATGAATGCGGCATGGGCAGGCAGTGCGAAACCGCGGGCGGCCGCCAAATCTGGTGGGCGATGAGCTGCGCTGGCGCGAGGCTTGCAGCCGCGTGGACATGGCGCCCAGGCGTGCTGGCCGGCGTTGGCTTGGCCCCGTGGAAGAAGATGACTGCAATGGGGGTCCACTGTCCAGTGAGGAGAGGAAGGAAACCTGGTCGTGGGCTCAAATAGTCAGTGGGAGAAGAAGAGCTGACCGAAGGGACCCACTGGTCGGTTAGAGAGAAAGGAATTTCCAGAGTTTGCTAAATAGGCTGAGAGTGTTGGGCAAACACTACACATGGGACCCACTAATCAATGAGATAGCAAAACGGTACGAGTTGATCTAACCTCGATGGTCTGATTAGAAATGAATGGCTCAGATGAAAAGATATGTTCGGATGGTCTGAACATTTTAGTCAATCTGGACCGTCTATTTAGGAATCAACGACTCATATGAGTCATGCTGTTCGGACGGTCCGAACGGCCCACTCGATCTGATCCGTCCAATAGAGATCTAACGGTGCGCGCGTGTGTTTGCTGGGCGACCCGATAAAAAATGAACGGCCCAGATTGCGCATTTGTTCGGACGGTCTGAACGTTACACTGGATCTGGACGCTTGGTTTCAAATCCAATGGCTTATATTGATTGTGTGGTTCGGAGGGTCCGAACGTTTCGTTTGATCTGGACGGTTGGTTTCTGATCCAACGGTCCAAATCACTTGCGCTCATTTGGACCCGGTCCGAACGTGTAAAGGGTCTGGTTCGACCGTGCGGGTTGGACTTGAGCCCGAGGAATAGTACAGGCTTTTGGATTTTTGAATTATCAGCTGATTTCTTTGCCGATTTAATTCACCACCCAAACGAAGTCCAAAAATTATGAAAATTTTTGTGTAGGCTACTGGTCTTAAGTAGTTCCTACAGAAAATCTTACCTGAATTTCTACAAAATTCAAACAAGGTGCTGTTCCTAAGAGAATGTAAATATTTTTCTAAGCAAAATTTCATATAGAAATTTTGTCGAATGATTACTAGGGTAAAATCCCGAAACCATTCTCCTACTCAGAAAAATTTTACTTCGTTCTATCTATTTCCTTTTTAGCACCCAAAGAAACTCAAGTTTTATTTTTAAAACCAACACAAGATTAAAAAGACAGAACCCAAAAGCAATTGTTCAAAAGAAACCATCAAAAGTTTTAAAAAGTTCACATTTTTATATTTTTGAAAATAATCCCAATTTTTGGGATGTTACAAACTTGGTAAATGGGTTTGGCTGAAGACCCCGGTACAATACCATGAAAAGAATATCTTACCGGTCTTACCTTGGTCTTGGGTACTTGCATCTCATCCAGGGTACTCGTAAACAGAATGTTTAACGAGCTACCACCATCTATCAACACTTGATTTACTCGACAATTGTTGATGGTGGAATCGACCACGATCGGAAAACGACATGGTCGAGTGGAAGGGATCAGGCAGTCAACCTTCTTGAAAGAGATGGTGACTTCCGACCACTTCGGTAACTTATTGACAAGAGGAGGGTCAATAGGGTTTACCTCGTGTTCGACTGCCTTAAGCTGTTGCTTTGACTCGTATGCCGATGATCCCCTAAAGATGTAGTCGATGGTGTGCTCAGGATCTTGAAACGACATCTCCTGGTTGTCATCCGACTGTGTACGACCACTGACTTGCCCTACCTCTTCGAGGACAGGAAGTGGTCCTTTACCGTTGTAGTAGTCCTTGAGTTTTCGTTGGAAAACTAGGCAATTGCGAAGGTCATATCCTTCCTTTTTATGGAAAGGGCACCACCTAGCCTTATCGTTCTTCCGTTCGGGGTGCTTACCTTTGCCTCGATCGGAGTATTGCTTGGAACTTCGTGGCTCCTTATCACTTACGCCAGGACCTTCTTAGAACCATTGGCTTGAGGCTTTTGGCCTTTTGAGGCCCCGGGTTATCTCCGTAAGACCGAGACTAAGCATGGTCTTAAGGACATAACTCTGGACCTCAAGTAAATGGATTCCAACTTAACTCCATCTAAGCAAGAGGCTTAACTATAATATAGAGCCCTGACGATCATGCGCGCTGCTCCTCTGCGAGCACTACATGATTGGCGGTTCTCTAACAAGTCAAGCACTACACTTAGTGAGTTAAATGGGAAGCCACGAACAGCGAGTATGCGATCATATTGGCTCCCAAGATCAGCGACCAATATGCTCATACTCTCATACAACGTTGATCACATCCATACAACATCATACATTGATAGTTCAAAAGACATACAACATAATAGTTAAAGTCTACAACTATTACAAACGGCCGACCACCAAATTCAAATAAGAGTATTAAGTAGCAATGAAACGAGTAAATAACCAAAAGACCAGCAAGAGTGTGCCCATATCCCATCAAGAACCGATTTGGGAGTTAAAGATAGCACTACTCGTCGTTGCCGCCTAGATTGGCGCTAACGAGCTCAACAGGCTCAAATCCTTCCTCACCTGAAATTGCAGCAACCGGGTTGAGTACAAAGGTACTCGCAAGTCTTACACAAATAAAAATTAGTTATGCTAGAGGTTGTTCCAAAGGATGGCTCATATTGGCTTAGTTTTGCAAAAGAGACGCAACAATTTACAACCTACACATACTAGTCTTTCAAGTGCCATTTTAAAATCAGATTTGAAGTAGAAGTAAAGCATGTGAATAAGTAGTAAATAGAATAACAAATGAATCATCCTAATAACAAAGTGGCTGTCCACTTTGATACAACAACATACATGAACATCCCATTCATGACAAATGCCAAGTTATAACCACAAATTTTAATTCCAAGTCTAACAATAGCAACCACATAACTCAAGTGGTCGTCCGTAACCGTGGACACGGCTATTCGAATAGATTTATACCTAGCAGGGGTGTACTACTTTACCCACACGACTGGATTAGCCCGTAAGCCTCCAGATGCCTCCGAAAATAGCATACTTCCTATGGTATGCCGGCCGGGTAAACCAAGAACTAGTATTTTTCAACAAGTTGGTATTATTAAGTTGAATCACCCATGCGCGACGTAACCCCGCTTAAGTGTAGGTTATACAACCTACTAACCCAACGGGCACGCAAGTTGTGCCGGGAATACCGACCCAATTAACAAGGTTTAATTAGTGCTCATTCGCACATTATAGAATTACAATCGGCACCCTACTTAAACATATATGCGATAGAACACATATACATCCTCACACCACCACCATCAACTTAACAACACCAACCCCTTACTTAACCAAGCAAAGGACTATACACCGTGTGGAAGCACGAAGTTTTACTTGAATCAAAGATGTTACCAAAGTTCGGTCCTTAATTGTCCAGACAAGTCCAACACTTACCCAAGTCTCGTGCACAAAGACACCATCACTAACCATCACTTGTCCAGACCAAAAGCTCATTTAAAATGAAAAAAATTAACTCATAAAATAGATACAAAGATCTGAAACAAAAGTACAATATGATAGTTGTGTTTATCCCATAATTGTCGGGTTATTCCCAACAATCAACTACCGTTTCTAGATTTGCATGGCTAAGCAAACCCGAACCATATATTTCAATCATTCTAACTTAAGCATGTGGTGCTGGAATAATTCAAGGATAACCTCAATGAATAGGAGATAACTAATCTACACATTACAAAAATAGCATGCAAGCAATTATCATTGCAATAACTTAACAAAACTGGGATCAAATATGATGCAAAAGAAAGTTCAAATGATGCTTGCCTTGTTGGTAGCTTAGTTGCTCTCCTCGATAGCGTATAGGTCAATATCGATAGGCTCGGAATCTATATAAATACAATAATTTAATAAACATCGAGAAATACCTCAAAATTAAAAATGCTCAAAAATGCATGATTTTTCTACAGTAGATAAGTCATGATTTTAGATGAATTTAGGTGAATGAATTATTTCATTTAAATTTGTGATGTGAAAGTTATACTAGTTTGAATTTCAGCTTTCAATACGTCATCTTTGAGTAATTTAATTATGAGGTCAAAATTTGTAGAGCAGTAGTGGGACAAAGGATTATATGGATAATTATAGAATATTAATACAAGACTAAAACAGTTGAGTTTGCTTCAATTGGAGTTTTCATGATTTAGTTATGAATTTCTAAAGTTATCAGCATTTCCTTTTGTAAAAATAATAGTGCTAATGGATCAATCTCCAAAATAATACTCCCTGCTATAGAGACACGTTTGAAACCAATTTTAATACAAATTTCATTAAAAATGAAAATTATTAGAAGTGGTTTCATCCATTTCGGAGTTGAGATGAATTAGTTATGTATTTTTGAAGTTATACATATTTTACAGTGTGCAAATAATTCATTTTCGGATTTTCTAAGCCGTTTATTACTTTTCTTACCGGGCGCTACTCTAGCCGCGGTCACTGACCAGCAGGACCAGCGAAAAGGGGTTGACTAGCTCAAAATTGACCCAGCCTAGCTGAGAATGACGTCGAAGACGTATTCTCGAAAATATGCCTTCCTATTACCAATACGTACTTTCTATATAAGCTTATAGGGAATACGTTTTCCCTAAAAGAAAACGCCTCACACAGTTCTACACTAACTCTAAACTGGCCATGGGCCCACATGTCATACCCTGTAGGTTAACACTTAACATGTTTAACCACGTTTTCCCGACAAAGATCCAACATTAATGGTTAATCATTGCATTTAAATCCTAATTACGCCGCTACAGGACTGGTCGGCGCGTCCGACAACATGGCGCTAGTTTCACCGGAGCCTCGCCAGCGTTCCCGGCCATAGCGGCGCGAGCCAAGGGCATGATTGGAACCACGATAGCGGCGCGCACCTCTTGGTAGTGTGGCGGCGGCTGAGCCAGCCTAGAATGGCGGTGAGCCTGAGATGGGTGGCGGTGCAACATGGCAAACATGAACACAGCTAAACAAGCTCCGCAGCGTTCAATCCAGCGGGTGCCCGAGCTACTAGTGACTACAAGTGAGCTACCTAAGCACAGAGGAGAAACGGAGATGGCCGGAGTTGAGTTGGCGACGGTGAGATCCACGGCGGCGCTTGCGGCTCACGTGGAGAAGGCGATTGGAGCAAAAATGGAGACAAGTGAGTGATCGGAGTAGCTCAACGATCCTATGAGGATGCTACTGGATCAAGGAATCGAGTAACAACTCACCACACCGGAGTTGGAGAAGAACTAGGTTTCTTCGGCCGACAAAAGGGGAAACTTCAAATCACCAAAACCCTGTGTATCATCAAAGAAATTGATTGAGGGGTTTTCAATATGATGCTAAATGGCACAAGATGACGCGAAGGATTTATCAAGAACCTTACCAGAGATGAAAATGGCAAGGTGATGCTCTCGGGTGCACGCTCTAGAGCTCCAGAGAGCACAAAGCTGGTCCAGCAGCTACAAGCAACAATGGAAGCTTGCATAAGCAAAAATGGATAAGGGATTGAGTATAGAATCTAATGGTACCACCCGGTGGAAGCTTATCCTAGCGATGCCAACGAGGGAGCTTCCTTTTCCTCAGCCACTGAGAGGAAAAGTGAGGAAGAAAAAGAGTGCCGAGGTGGTTTTAACCCGGGGAAAGCGATGGAGTGGGAGCAGTGTGAGATGGCAAAGCTCAGGGAGTGGCCAACGGACGCGGTGGCTGTCAGCGGTTCAGAGTGTCGCGGCTGTGTGGAGCTCGGCTCCTGCGCGTGCGCCTGCCCGAGGTGGAAGACAGAGCTGACAAGTGGGCCTGGTGCAGCAGTGACTCAAAACGCGAGAGTGAGCCAACGCTACGTGGGTCAGCGTGCACCGTTGGATCTTAGTTGAACGGCTCAGATCTAATTGTGAGCTTCGGACTACTGAAATGGTGGTGAGATCTGGACCGTTGAACCAAGATCCGATGGCCTGCATGCGTTGGTGCATTTAGGCGGTTGGGCTGAGCCGGTTCACTGAGTCGGACTCGAGCCCGATGAATTGTGTCCGTTGGTTTGGGTTTAGGGTTTGACTGAGAATTAAATTAGACTCTCCACTTTGACTAGAGCTTTAAAAATAGAAATAAATTTCAAAAAAATGTGAAATAATTCACAGGGTTTCCTGGGAAGGTCTAGTGTTCATAAAAATTATTGAACCTCACTGTTCATGATATAGTATGTATAATTTAAATTCAAACTTAATGTAGGTCATTAAATTATGTTTGAATTTTCTTAGGGTTTAAACCAGTCCCAAAAATTTGGGAAAAATTATGTTAATTCATTATACTAGTTCTAGTATTTGAATAAATTATTTTCAGTAGATGTGAATAAGGTTTTGTTCTTGTTTTCTTTTGGAGTCAAACTTTGAAGTGTAGGTTTTATCTTTATTTCAGATTTTCCAAGTGCAATTTATAATGCAAATGCTTAAAAACAATGATGCATGCTAATGAGATGCATAGCGATTCTCTTTATTAATCTAGGGATCTGACACTTTTGCCTTGTTCTTGGATTTCTTGGCATTTTTATCCTTCTTCTTGCTACTTTCGCCAGTCTCTTGAGGATGCTCGTCATCTCGATCGATGATTTTGGTCCACTTGACTACTTCAGCAGCAGTTGTGTACCGATCAGCCATCTCGAAGAGTTTAGCGACAGTAGTCGGGGGATTCAAAGCGATGTCTTCCGTGATTCTTCTGCTGCAAACTCCCTGCTTGAAGGCTCTGATAACAGATGAGTCAGAAACCTCAAGATTTTAATTGCGAACCTGGCTGAAACGCCTGATGAATTGGCGTAATGTCTCATGGTCGTTCTGTCTTATCCTATGCAGGTCGTCCTCCTTTCCGGGGCGATGGTAGGTGCCCTGGAAATTGGCTAGTAGAAGGTCGCAGATGTGTTTCCACGAGTAGATCGACTCGAGTGGTTGGTTTAACAACTATGATCAAGCGGACCCTTCGAGCACAATCGAAAGGTAATTCACCATGACGCACTCTCCTCCTGCTGCTGCTCGGACAATAGTCATGTAGATTTGAAGAAACTCGATGGGATTTTGAGACCCATCAACTTATCCATGTTCCCTAGTCGAAATTGTGGCGACCAGTGAACTGCTCGAAGGTCAGGTGAGAATGCCTGACATCCGGTAATCACATCATAACACCTTCTTTGCAGGAAAGAGGGGTTGATGTCGCTAGGTGATCGTACACGACGATACCCGGCAATGGGTGAATCTGACTTATGATAATCCTCGATCCTACGCTGGTAATACTCCTCGTATTTTGTCTGCTGTTGCAGACCACTAGGTCAGAGTGGTGAATGATCACCTCTCCTGGGAGCTTTTTGATCATCAGGCGTTCGAGGAGCTCTTCTCCGGTTTGGGGAACGACGCAGCTTGCGGCGATCTCCATGCGGTGAGGCATTCGAACGACTGGAAGCTGATGGAGTTGTACTGCTACGATTTCCAGAGTGATGTCAGTGGGGGGTGTTCGAGCTTGCTCATCGTGCTTTGTAACCTTCGTGTGATCTCTTTGGCGAAGAGGTCGTAGCCAGGTGCTCGGGCAAGTTCTCGAGATGGGTTCTCGAGTAGATCATTGATATGTCGGAGTTCCTGGACTTCTTCTGACTGGTATTGAGTGCACCCAGGTAGATTTCTCTGAGCTGCAATTTGTTTTCATCGGGTTGTTTCAGAATCGTCCATACCTGATCTTTGAGTTTGCCTTAGTGAAGTGCGATGATCTCAAGGATTTTCCGCACGCTCATCAGAGTGTTGACTTTATTCATCGCCGGAGGTGTCCTTGCCATTGACACGAGCGGTCGTATGGTGTGATCATCGGGGAGCGTCCTCGGTCCTGTCTCTAGGAGAGTTATTGCTACCTGAGGGAAGGACGAAGACCTCCCGTTGATGATCTCCACTTGCGCTTGAGGCCTCCTCGCTTGAGAAGTAGTCGAATGACACCATCTGGCGACTTGGAGCAAACCCCTCTAGGAATGGGAATTCCGGGTTATAGCCATCTCTGTCCGTAGGTGAGCCCTGCGTTGGGATGGTCGAACTCGTAGGAAGAGTGTGTTTGATTGCATCCTTGGTTGGGCTAACCGGAGAGAGAGGACCATCAGGTGATAATGAAGATCCGGAAATACGACTTCCAAAAGTTGTCGCGCCAGGTCGGACTGCCTCAGATGGACTTGAACATTTGGAGGGCTTCCCCCCCTCGCCATACTTTGAGCCTGCCTTGGGACAGTCCTTGTTGTGGTCGGATGGACCCTTGCCCTCTGAGGAAGCTGGTTCCTCATCTGGACGTATTGTTGTGGGGGTTAAGGATCCCTCCTCAACTCCATCGATGGTATAGTCTCCTGGAGAATGATCTCCTGAGGCGACAACACCATCGGATGATGCAGTACTCGGCTCG
Organism: Phyllostachys edulis; assembly: GCA_036346405.1. Classification (NCBI taxonomy): domain Eukaryota; kingdom Viridiplantae; phylum Streptophyta; class Magnoliopsida; order Poales; family Poaceae; genus Phyllostachys; species Phyllostachys edulis. The sequence goes on from CM070552.1 coordinate 35,247,798, forward strand.
TAGTCGAAACCGACATCCATATCGATATCTGCGTAATCAGCCAAGTCGAACTAGTTCTCCTCGTTCCTCTCTCCTGCCATGAGAGCATGAGAGTTGAACAAACGAAGCAAAGCTAATGACTAGAAGGTCCCCACGGTCCGCGCCAACTGTCGGTGTTTTAGAACTGAACTTACGTAAAGATTGTTTGATTTGAGGGTTCCTCTAGGCTTAAATCACACAGAGAGGGAGACACGGGGATTTTTATACAAGTTTGGGCCTTCTTAGGGGAGAATAATAACCATACTCCTGTGTGTATGTATTGAGTATGCTGAATTACAATATCAAGAGAAAGACTATAGTGTTGCGCTTTGTGCTCCTGATTCTATTTCTAATTGCCCTCTTCCCTTTGTCATGATGATTATGCCTTTTATATAGTCCTCGAAGTGTGCTGTTGTATCTCCAGATTAAAGGCCACCTTAATGTTCCAGAACGTGGAACCATTACTGGAGGGCCCGAGTACGAACACCACGATGAGTGGACAATGTACTTTGACGGCTCCTTGATGCTAAAAGGATCGGGGGCTGGAGTTGTCTTGATATCCCCTACTGGCGAACACATCAATTACGCCATCTAGTTAAATTTTTCTGCCACGAACAACGTAGCAGAATATGAAGGTTTACTGGCAGGACTCCGAGCAGCTCGTTCGCTCGGGATTCGCAAATTACTAGTGAAAGGCGATTCTCAACTAGTAGCAAATCAAGTAGGAAAAGAGTATCAATGCTCGAGTACCAAGATGTCATCTTATCTGGTGGAAGTACGGAAACTCGAAAAGCACTTCTTCGGTTTCCAGATGCAGCTTATTCCTAGAAAGGAAAACTTTCTAGCAGACCAGTTGGCACGGATGGCCTCCACGAGGGCAACCGTCCTGCCTAGAGTTTTTCTCGAGCAACTCGATTCGCCCTCGGTGCTCAAGCCTTCTGAGATCATGCATGGTTCCTTACAGATCTTACAAACTGATCGTGAGAACATGGATGCTCCACAGGTCGTTGACAGTTGTCGCTGTCACGATCAAGGTAGAGATTGGATGACATCGATCTACAATTATCTTCAGCATGACATAATTCCAGAAGTTGATGTAGAGACTGATCGTCTCGCATGAAAAGCCAAATCATACACTCTGATCGAACGTAGCTTGTATAAATGAGGATCTCATAGAGTGTTGATGAGATGCATATCTCAAATGGATGGTATTAAGTTGCTAACCGAAATCCATGAAGGAGTCTGTTGAGCACATCATTCCTACAGAACACTAGTTGGTAAAGCCTTCAGGCAAGGGTACTACTGTCCAACTGCCCTTCATGATGCAAAAGAGCTCGTGACGAAGTGCGTACAATGTCAGTTTCATAGCCAACAAGTACATCAGTCGGCACAAGCCTTACAAATAATTCCTCTTTCTAGGCCTTTTGCAACCTAGGGACTGGACATTCTGAGACCTTTCCCAAGAGCACCCGAGGGCTTCGAATTCCTTTTCGTCATGATTGACACGTTTACAAAATGGATCGAGGCAGAGCCTGTTGTTAAAATAATAACTGAGGCCGCTAAGAGATTTCTCATGAAAAATGTGATCACACGATTTGGTGTACCCAGTCGTATAATCACAGACAATGGTGCCCATTCTCCAAATGTCAATTCCAAGAATTCTACGACAAACTTGGCATCAAAGTTCATTTTGCATTGCTCATCCGCGAGCAACAGGCGCTTGAGCGAGCTAATGGTATCATTATGCAGGGGATCAAACGCCGAGTATTCGACCAGTTAATCAAACGGTTATGAGCTTGGGTTCAAGAACTCCCATCTGTATTATGGGCCGTTCGAACTACGACCAGTCGTGCGACTGGTGAAACACCATTCTTTTTGGTTTATGGTGCTGAAGCCATGCTTCCTCCAGAACTAAAAATTGGCTCTGCTTGAACTGATTGTTTTAACGAGAACGATCAGAATGAACAATGACATCAATTTCCTTGAAGAAAGATGAAACCAAGCCCTGGTACGATCAGCAGTATATCAACAAGCCATGCGAAGGTACTATAGTCGTAAGGTGCAACCTCGACCTTTTGTCAGAGGTGATCCGTTCTCGTAAAATTCAAAATCAAAGCGATCGCAACAAACTTTCTCCCAAGTGGAAAGGTCCTTACACTGTGGTCGAAGTCACCCGACTACGTTCTGTTAGACTCGCCATGTCGTACTGGCAAGTTTTGTCAAATTCTTGGAACATTGATCAATTGCGTAAGTTTTATGTCTAATTGTTTTGTACATTATTTCAATTCTTTATTAGTACATTCATTCATTTCTTTTTCGATGAGTGATATGGTTTATATATCAATACATATATTCTGGTCATCTATCATTGTTATTTAAAATGGTTAGAGAAGACAATCTTTTTTCTCTCTGATATCCTTTAAATAGGATCTCTGTTACTCTTTGGCAACGACATCTGTGTCATACGCTGTATAGGTCCTAGCCGTAATCATTCCATGAATGATTCTACACGCGACCATACGAGTAACCGGAGCATGACACAAATAACTCCGTATAGTTCATTATACTATTAAGATTATGAAGACTATATTTCTTCATTTCAAAAATCCGTTCTACTCTCGTTTGGCTACTGGTCGGGATACGGAAAGCCTCCTAGTCGAAGTCTCTCCTTTTTCACACGTGGTCCTGCCCATTGGAAGGAGCTTCCTAGCGACGGTTCTTTTCTTACGATCCTCGCTGCCAGTCGGACTTGAGCCCGAACACGTTTTGCGAAATGTTTTTCTATATCTTTTGTTCTTAGCAGTATTTTCCGACCGGTTTTGGGTCGTATATATAAATACGATCACTTATCGTTAGTTGCATACATTATTGCATTTCTTCTTATGTCAATACAACAAATCTTTTTTCCGACCATATACAGCTTTTGTTTGGTATTTCGATTATGACAAGCAAGGATCTATAATTAGTCGAAATCATACGCTGGTTCCGACCAAAGTGATTTCCTAGTATTGCTACGATCAGTTTTGTCTTAACATCAGTACTGTCGGTGTTTTAGAACCTATCTTAGTAAAGATTGTTTGATTCGGGGGGTCTCCTAGAATAGAATTACGTAGAGAGATTGACACGGGTATTTTTATACAGGTTCAGGCCTTCTCCGGAGAGAATAACAACCCTACTCTTGTGTGTGTATGGTATTGAGTGTGTATCGTATAATCGGGAGAAAAGACTAAGACTATTACAGAAGATAGTGCCTGTCTTCCTAATAGCCCTTGATAGCGTGTGTGTACGCCTCGATCGCCCCTTTTCTCCCTTCTCTGATCGCTGCCTTTATATAGTCGTGAAGGAATAGCCGTTTTCCCCTGCTAAAGAGGTGCCTCATCAAATCCAATAATGGGCGCATATTGGCAGTAATCATTGGAGTGGTGACCCCTTCACGCCGCCTAGCAGTGATTTGTCAGAGATAATGGGGTATTAAGTGCTATTACTTCGTGAAGTAACAGCGTATGCTAACTGCTTGGATTCCTTAATCAATTGGACCCACTTGCCTGTAGGTTTTATTGATCATAAGGTAGTCGTGGCTGACCTGGTTTCATGGTCTGGGCATAGTTCTCTCGAGTAGTTTTGAGCAGACCTCTGAGATCCTCTAGAAGTTGACCCAAGTAGTTCATTTTCTCTATTGGATCTCTTAAGGTAGGCGGACTTGATCCTGATCCCATATCAAAGATCATCTTGTTTACGGCATGAATATTTTCATCAATGTTTTGCACAAGAGCCGCCTCCTGATCCTGCTCAAATTTCAGAGTCTTCTCTGTTCTATCCAACACTTGCATTTGCTCTACAAGAGTAAAACGAGTGGTAAGCACAAACATGATTGGATGAAGATAATAAGTCAAGTTTACGACCTGTTACCTTCAATTCTCTTGTTAAGTGTTTCATTACTGGTCGTCGCCTCGGCAATCGACCGGTCCTTAGCCTTATTTTCTTTTTCAAGCAGACCTATTCTTGCTTTATCAGCCACGATTTCTTCTTTTATTTTCCCCAAATCTATCGAATACGATAAGGGAGAATAATTAGAGAAGGATGAAGTATTGAAGAAAGAAAAATGTTAAGTGGAAAGTTCTTACTTTCCAATTTGGAGTGCTTTTGCTCCAAGTCTTTGATTCGCTGGGTCAGCCCTCCGACCACAGCAAAGTTCTCGACCAGATGCTACACAAATAGCCTTTTCTCTTTGAGTTCTCTATAAACTTTTTAAGAAAGACTATGGAACTGGTCGTAGATACTTACCCGGATTGCCAAATCATTATAACCGGCAAAGATCAAATCAGGACCCATCTTGATGTGATGATCCGATATTTTTCCCCATGCCTCATCAAGCTCTTTATCGTCCATAAATTGGGGACGAAAAGGGAATTGATTAGGATGGGAAGGATTACCAATATCGGTCGGAAATTGTTGAGGACCTTCAGGGACCTCTACCTCCGCAGCAGGAGTTGGAACCACTAGTGGATCCAACTCAACTGTTGGCTTTGACACCTGCTCGGGGTTTCTTCGACCACTTTATCCTCAGGAACTCTGTCCTGGGAAGTGTTCTGGTTAGAGACCACCACGGGTGCCTGGTCTTCGGGAAGAATCTAGTCGGAAACGGCCGGGATACCATAAGACCTATACAAAACAAAGAAGGGAAGTTCCAAAAATCAAATCATCAAGAAATTATTAAATGTATGCACATATGTGACCTCTTTCATTTGTACGTATGTAACATCCCTATTTTCTGGGCTTTTTGAAAATTTTGAAAACTTTAAAAATTAACTATTTGGTTTTATTAATTTGCCAAAGCTTAAATTGTAATTTAGAATTTTAAAAAGCAGTTTAATTTGAATTAATTAAAACTTCAACTAATGCAAGTTGGTTTAGTTGAGTTTTGTTGGATTTTAAAGTTGGTTTTTCCTTTTTGCCTTATGTTAAAAATAATTAATTGCAAAAATTAAAAGCAATAGTGTCGGTGTTTTAGAACCGAACTTCCGTAAAGATTGTTTGATTCGGGGGGTCTCCTAGAATGGAATCACGCAGAGAGATTGACACGGGGATTTTTATACAGGTTCAGGCCTTCTATGGAGAGAATAACAACCCTACTCCTGTGTGTGTATGGTATTGAGTATATTCTGAACAATCAGGGGAAAAACTAAGACTATTACAGATAGTGCTTGTATTCCTGATGGCCTGATTGATCTGCCCTTCCTTTCTCTGATTGTCGCCTTTTATAGTACGTGAAGGAGCGGTAGTTACTCCAGGTGAAGCGGCGCCTCATCACATCTCGTAACTGGCGCACGTTGGTAATAATCACCGGTGTATTAACTCCTCCACGTCGCTCAACAGCTATATACCAGAGATAATAGAGTATTACGTGCCATTACTCAGAATAACAGCGTATGATGACTGTTTGAATCCCTTAATCAATAAGACCCACTTGTCTGTAGTCGTAGCTGACCTAGTCGTAGAGGAGCCTACGACTATGAGGTAGTCGTAGCAAGACTTATGACTATGGGATAGTCGTAGCATAACTTACGACTATGGGGGTGGTCGTAGAAGAACTTACGACCACCCATTAGGCTCTTCCCTCATAATATTAAGGGGTACACTCAGGGTCCACATGACGTCATATTTACCTATAATAAGAATTATAGATAAAAGATAAAACGAGGATTATTATATCCTCGTCATCTAGCCCCCCAGCTTCAAGTGAAAGCAACTTACTTGGTAAAGGAGTTATAGATGGTCTTGCGATCACGAGAGGATCGTAGAAAAATAGTCGAAGGAAAAACTCTTCGATTGTACACTACTTTGACCAGAAATGTGCTTGGTCAAGAAAATTACCTACGACTATCAAGTAGTCGTAAAAGCATTCCTATGATCACGAGGTGGTCGTAGTATAGTGATCGGAAGAAATAACTTTCCGATTATCATTTCCTTTGGTTGAAAAGATCTAACCAAGGAAGTAATTTCGCTTGAGGTGTAAAAGCAAACCTGATTTTCTCGAACGGACACACCGGGGAATCTCAAACGACGCCCGTTAGCCTGTCTGTTGAAGCAGTTACCGAGACGATGGCGACCCTTGGAATTTCACGCCTCCGGCTCAAGGTACGCGGTTATAAATACCTACCGGGGGTAAAACCCAAGATCTTACTTTTCCCCAAATCATTCTATTGTTCATCAAGTTCTTGTCTTCTCCGCCACCAACTCAATCGAAAATCTCCTCTTTCTGAGAAAAATGGCCGGGAGAGTCTCCGAATGGGTCGAGTCAGAGATGGATACGGCGAAGATGGAAGCCCTTGTCAAAGCTGGGAAAATTCCCGAGAGCATTCTTGTGGAGTGGTTCCCGGCGTACAAGCAGCAATGGCCGTCGGGGGAGGAAGGACAAATCCCGCCTTCCAAATTGACAGAGTGTGGTTCGACACCGCTCACCCTTTCTCACAATCATACTCGAGTATTTTGGAGTGGAATTGGTGAACCTTGGTCCTAATTCCATCACAATGCCGAGCGATTTGTGTATCTGTGAGGCGTGACTGGAATTCCAAATGATCTTGAGCTCTTTCAATATTTCTCTGGAATGGCTCGACAATGCAGGATAAATTGGAAGTTGTGGTTTGAAGCTCCATGACGGGAAGTCAAAGGAGTATATTCAGATGTTCACTCGGTCCTCATGGCCGCTAGGAGGAAGAGGTGGTTTTACCGAAAGTCACCTCAGAAGACATCTTACCTTCAAGGAAGGTCACGAAAAGAAAGCTTCACAGGATTCGACTCCCAGATATCGGTCGAATTACCCCTATATTCAAGCCATCAAGGATTTGAAAGCGAGGGGTTGATGGATGGCATGTGGTGAAGGATTTCATCACACGTTGATTAGTCCTTTGAAGAAACGAGTGCCTCCTATGTGGAGGTACATTGACCAAGAGACCCACCGGGGACTACGAGGAGGTAAGTAGTTTTTCGACTTAACTCTCGGTTTGGTCTTCTTCAAAATTGTCGATTTAATATCTTTATCATTTTATCTGAGATCTTTCACAGCGAGAGATTGACGCTCGAGTCAAACTTGTTTGTGAGAATCCCCACCACTTAGTGTGGCGGTTCCTCAAATTCTTGCGGTTTTATCCACAGAAGAAAAGGTTGAGCGCCTAAAGGTAATCAAAAGTTGATTTCATCCTTAGGACTTCATAGTCTTAGAAAGAACTTACGACTAGGTAGTGATCATAGAAAATCTTACGATCAGGGACATGTCGTAGAAAAGCTTACGATTAGGTACTGGTCGTAGAAAAACTTACGACTGGTAATTGATTCTTCTTTTTCTGTTCTTATTTACAGAAAGTAGGCATGGAAAACCGCCAGGACGACGAAGAGGTCGAATCGGTGACCATCGATCTTGAGGGCACCAAAGTGAACAAGGTGAACAAGGGCTCATCTCTCTCGACGAAAAGCGTCGACTTACAAGAGTCGCCGACAAGGAGGATCAAGCTCAGTTCCTTTATTTCGACGAGGTCCTCAAAGAAAATCTGCAAAGACACACGCTTGCAATAATAGCCGAGGTCGAAATAGCTGAATTTGAGGAGGATGAAGAACCTCTTGTGCGCAAGGCTCGAAGAGCAAGGGCACGTCTTCAGCGAAGCCGAGACCGCTATTGCGGTTGAGGAGACCGAGGAGGTCAAGAACCTCCCAGCGTAAAGTCCACAAGGCCAAGGTACCTTTTATTACGACAAGAAAGCTTTACAGGTTTACGCCACTTCTAGATTTGTCAAGCAACTAGAAAAGGAGAACTGAAGGAGTTTATGTCTTTTGTGAAGGACAACGCTGATCCAACCGAGCCTACCGTTGAGGGTAGTGCTGCCCTTCGAGTGGTCGAGACCGATCTCGGCCCTCCGGAAAGTCAGGAGACCAGAGAGATGGTCCCTGTCCAAGATTCACGACCAGACGTGGTCGTGACCGATCCTATTCCCCAACTTGAGCTACGACCAGACGTGTTCGTAGCAAAGAAGTCAAAGAACCCTTCCCTCGGGAAGATAGCTTCAAAGTTTCTGATCAAGTCCAGGATGCAGAGGTATGTAAAACAAGCTAAAGTGTAAGAACAACATTTACCTTTTGCTTTTCGCAATTTGACTTGCTATCCTTTTGTTTATTTTAGCTCAACTTCTTCCGTCCCCGATGTGGCTTCTATCGAGAAGCCCATTGCCGCCTCTCCAGCGATTGGAAAGTTGACAGCAGAAACGGTCGATGGATCATCTTCGGCCCGAGTGGTGGAAGAAGTCGTGGCTCCGGAAGCGGTTGTCACGACCGCTGAAGTCGTAGCTATGGCCACTGAGGCAGCGGCCATAGTTACTGAGGTGGCGTCTACAACCACCGAGGTAACCGCCATGACCACTGAGGTTGCAGCTACTACTACTGAGGTAGCGGCTACACCTATTGAGGTAGCGGTTACGACAACTGAGATAGCCGCCATGACCACTAACACGGTCGAAGGACCAGCAGAGGCAGTTGCAGAAGCCTCTGCCCAAGGTGGTGATGTGCCTGACCACCGTGCGGGGAAGGAAACCGTTGCAGACCTTCTTCCTGGTACTCAAAGAGAAACTACAACTTCAGAATCGGAAGATGAGGAATACTTCAACTTCTGTTCTGATTTCTTTGGCCCTGCTTCCATAGTGGGGTCTTCTGCCTTTAGATCTCGTCATCGAGTCCCCCATCCCAAAGACATTCCCAATAGAGGAAACACTTTTGATAATGAGCGCCTTTGAGAAGGTTTGGTGGGACCAAGTCGAGAGTGGACCAGTGAAGCACCCAGAGTCGGTTTACTCGATATTTGCTCGATCAACCATGAGTGTAAGTATTTGATGATACTTATATATATAGGTATAATTTTCTCTTGTTTCTCACCGTCTTTTCTTTTTGCGAAAGCCATAGAGCAAATCGCCGTTGTCGGTGAATATCATCGACAACTTCTAGAGTCTATGACAGAAAAAGAGGAACTCGCAAAAAGCAGAGAGGTGGTAAGTTACTATTTTCATAGTCGCTTTCGATTTGACTACTTAAATAGTGCTTACGGGGGTTTGTCGTGGAAAAACTCACAACTATATGCTAGTAAAAAAAACTTACGCCTGTATGTTTAGTCGTAGGAGAACTTACGACTAGACCCATAGTCGAGAAGAACTTATGATTGGATCAATGGTTGTAGGAAAACTTACAACCGATTTAATAATGTTCATGTCCACTTTTAACCTTTACAGTTAAGCAATGATGAAAAAACTCGCCGACTTGCTCGATTATCAAAAGAGGAGTCGAAAGTTACTGGAGAAAGTAGAATTTCTCCCGAGGAAGCTTAAAGAAGCTAACTCGCAACCGAAAGTGTGCAGAAAGGATAAACGATGAAGTGCCGAACTTAAGATCGCTTATGTTTTCGATCTTTGATTTGTTACTTCTTTTAGAAAAGAAGATGATATGAGAAAGCTCGTAATGAAGTCCAAAATAAAACTTTGGTCATTCACGAGATTTCTCGTATTCTAGAGAGAAAGATGAAGAAATTACAAGATTAAAATCCCGAAGATCAGGTAAGCAATTCTTTACCTGCAATCTTTTACGAGTTCTTTCCCTTTTTTCACTCTTATTTCTTTTCTAGAAATGGACCATGAACTGGGATGTCTCGAAAATGAGCTCAGGGATAAAACCATAATTTATGCCAAGACTGTCCGCATTGCCAAAGAAAATGTGGAGGAAACTAGATCATGGGAGAAGAAGCATGCTGAAACCGTTGCCTCCCATGAGGAAGAAATCAAGAAATTGGATTCTCGATTAGCAGGTAAGGAAATATTTTACCTGTGATTATTTTTGTTTTCTTTTCCTCTAGAAGTTTATTTTTGCTTGACCGGTCTTTCTCTTTTCAGAGCAAGCGGTCGAAAACAAACAACTCCGCGGGGCTTCGACTCGTACCCAACAGGAGATGGAGACAATGAAGATCAATCTTCAAAGCAATATCACGCTCCTGAACAATGTACTTGGTGAGCTACATACTGAGGGAAAAGCTCCTCAAGATGATACGATGGCTGCTCACATAAGTACAATTGGGGAACAAGTCGGAACTTTGCAAGAACTGATAACCACCCTGAAAGCCAACCAAGCTGACTCAATAAAGGAGGCGGTCGGTTGCAGAAGTTATGCATTGGCAAAACTTAAAGCTCATGACCCTAACCTTAACGTTCAACCAATCGGTTTACTTCAAGCGCCTCAAGCGAAGCAAGTCGTCTGATTGAAGAAATGCAATCAGTTGGCCGGAAGGTTTCGGAGGAGATGCAACTGGGTTCTCCCTCTTCAGAGTAGTTTGTAATAAACCTGAAAAACAATCTTTTGTCGATGTATTATATAATCCATCTTGTTTCCTGCAAATCATCTTGTCGAGTAGTTAGTAACTCAAAAGATAATTAACGAATGAAATACTAAGAATTGAAGTCAAATTAATAACTTTATCCTAGCCCCCGACTATTTGCTTAGTTTGTTTTGACAAACTAAATAAATAGTGCTAAAAAAGGTTTATGAAAACGGAGAGGTTTGGTTAACTTGTAGCTTTTGGTCACGATTGTCATGCACTGGTCGAAAAAGTAGTAATGAATCGACACTAGGAAGTTCCTTCGATTAGCAAGCGTGACCACGTGCAGAGAGGAAAGGCTTCGACTAGGTGATGTCACCATGTCCGACTAGATTAATTAAATCGAGAACAAAGAACTTGAGTTAAACAAACATCCAGAGAACTTCAAAAATTCGTTCACCCTTCTTTGGAGGATTCAATAAGTCCGCTCACGTTATCAAGAGTAGGAAGCTGAACGATGCTAGGAAGTTCCTTCTAGTGGCGTGACCACGCAAGAGAGGAGAGACTTTGACTAGATGTATTTCTTCCTCAGACTTAGTTAAGACTTAATCGAATACACCAAAGGCAAATGAATAAATCTTAAAAAGTGCACTCTGCTTAGAATATTTTTCAAAAATGAAGTGAAGAAATAATCTAAGGTGAAAGGAGTTGGCCTTCAAAATATTTCGACTAAATAAAACCCGAGTTCTTTGTGTTGGCAACAAAAGCGAGTAACAAGTTGACACTAGGAAGCTCCTTCTAGTGGGCAGGACCACATGCAGAGAGAAGAGGCTTCGACTAGGTGATGTTATCTGCCTTTCGACCAGTGTAAAGAAAACTGGGTGATTGAAACATAGTCAAAAAAATTATGAAAGCACTACTCAAAAGTAAGACAATAGAGATAGAGAAAACCTGAGTCTTTATTGTCCTAATGATTGGTTACACATAAAACTTGTGAATCGGGTCGATGTTCCAAGAATTCGAGAGAACTCGCCGCCTTCCATTGCCAATCGTCATCGACCTCGACGAGTAACTTCGACCATCGTGTAAGGACCTTCCCACTTGGGAGAAAGTTTGTTCCGATTAGACTTGGATTGGCAAAGCCTCAATACCAAGTCACTCTGAAAGAAGGTTGCGAGGTTGGACCTCACGATCGTAGTATCTTCGCAGGCTTGTTGGTAGACCGCCGAACTAATTAGGGCCTGGTTTCTCCTTTCTTCTAGTAGATTAATATCATCCGCTCGAATTTGTTCTGGTTGGAGTCTGTGAATGTTTTGACTCGTGTTGACCGTATCTTTAGTTCCGAGGAAGCATGGCTTCAAAGATCAAGACTAGAAAGAAAGGTGTTTCTCCCAGAGTCTGATCGTAGTTGTACGAATCGCCCATAATACTGAGGGTAACTCTTGTACCCAAGCCCCGAGCGTTTGATGAGTCGGTCAAGACTCGAGTCTTAATTCTCTCATTATTTGGCCGCTTGCACGCTCGATCGCCCCATTACTCGGGATGGGCCATGTAGGATAACACAACTTGGTACCCAACTCGTCGCAAAATTCCTGAAATTTTGCGCCAAAATTGCTTACCATTATCTGTAATTATTCGACTTCGGCATCCAAATCGAGTAATTACGCATCTCATCATAAACCATTTTTCCGCTCGTTGTTATCCGATCCATGTGTTCGGCTTCAATCCATTTTGTGAACGATCAATTGCAACAAAAGGAACTCAAACCTCCTGGAGCTTTAGGGAACGGTCCCAGGATATCAAGACCCCAGGTTGCAAAAGGCCAAGATAGAGGTATTGTTTGTAATGCCTGAGCTGGTTGGTGTATTTGCCTGCTATGAAACTGGCATTGGACACACTTTTTAACCAACTCTTTAGCATCGTATAGGGCTGTTGGCCAGTAAAAACCTTGTCAAAAAGCCTTGCCGACCAACGTTCTGTAGGAAGCATGATTTCCACAGATGCCACCATGTATGTCGTGAAGGAGTGTTAATCCTTCGCTCTGCGGAATGCATCGCATGAGCACCCCTTGAGTACCTCGCTTATAGAGAACTCCTTGACCAAAGTATACATTTTGGCTTTTCGATAAGCGATCCGCTCGAGATCGCCTTCGCATGTAACCCTTCAAGATAATCATAGATGGGCGCCATCCATGTATCCTCGTACTCTAGAGATTTGTCTCAATAGGAGGTGTCTCGGCTCGTCAGAGAAGGCTTTGGAGTTGTTCCAAAAGACTCCTTTTGGTACTTTAGATCGGAAGAAGCTATTCGAGCAAGTCGGTCTGCGAGGAAATTATCCTTTCGAGGATGAATTGTGCCTCAAACCTAAAAATGCTTTTCTAGCTTACGACTTCCGATAAGTACCGAGACATTGTCGGGTTAGAGCACCTTTGGTACTTTTGCCGACTTGATTCACGACTAGTTGAGAGTCTCCTCTCACGAGTAGTCGACAAATCGAGAGCGCCACGTCAGATACAAACTAGCAAACCTTCAGATCGCCACATTATTAGTGGCCTGAAAGTTTAATTGTATGGCATACTTTAAGGTCTCTCCAGTAGGAGATACCAGGACCACCCCAGCCCCCGAGCCACTTAAAGTAAGCGACCCGTCAAAGTACATCGCCCATCGGTCGGGAATCAGATCGGGATCCCAACAGTTCAGATTTGTCCATTCGGCGACAAAGTCCGCCAAGATCTGGGATTTAACGGCCGTTCGACACGAAATGGATGTCGAACTCCCCAAGTTCGACCGACCATTTTGCCATGCGCCCATTGCTTCCTATTCTCGAGGATCGCTCCCAAGGGAAACTCGACAAGACGCCTAGTTTGTGCGCTGAAAATAATGCCGCAGATTTTCTCAAGACATGAGGAGGGCATATAGAAGCTTTTGGACCGAGGGTAACGCTCCTAGGTCCGTAAAACTTCACTTACGTAGTAAACCGGTCGTTGTACATTTTCACGTTCTACGACCAATATCGCGCTTCTTGCCGTGGCGTGGCATCGTAAACTAAGAGCGTTTCTTCCGCCTCGGAGAGACCGAATAGGAGCACTCGAAGGTACCTCTTGACATCCTCAAAGGCAGCGCTTGCCTCTTTCGACCACTCAAAACCTTCGTGTTTCCTTAGAAGTTTAAAGAAAGGTAGTCCCTTTTCTCCCGCCGTGCGATGAAACGACTTAAAGCCGCTATGCACCCAAAGTGAGTTTCGGACTTCTTTCCGTGTAGTTGAGGGCGATTTGTAAAATGGCTTTTATCTTTTGGGATTTGCTTCGATTCCTCGTTATAGATACTAGGAATCCAAGCAATTTCCAAGAGATTCCAAATACACACTTCTCGTGATTAAGTTTTAAGCGATGTTTTCGAGATTGTCGAATGTTTCTTCTAGGTCGATAATATGATTAAGTCTCTTGATGCTTTTGACAACTAGATCATCAACATAGGCTTCTAGATTTCGGCCTAATTGAGATGAAAAAGTTACTGCATCAAGCGTTGAAAAAGTTACCGGCATTTTTAGACCAAATGGCATTTTGACATAGCAAAATATACCAAATGGTGTAATAAATGCGGTCTTTTCTTCATCGTCTAGACACATATTGATCTGGTGGTATCCAGAATATGCATCTAAAAAACTTAACATTTCACAACCTGCAGTAGAGTCAACCAACTGATTGATACGAGGTAAAGGAAAATCGTCTTTTGGACAAGCTTTATTAAGATCAGTAAAGTCTACGCACATACGCCATTTGCCGTTTGACTTTCTAACCATTACAGGGTTAGCCAACCATTCTGGGTGGTTGACCTCTCTTATAAAGCCTGCTTTAAGTAGCTTATCCAATTCCGATTTAATAGCATCTCGTCGATCAGGGGCAAATCTCCGCAATTTTTGTTTTACGGGTACTTTGTCAGGCCGTAAAGCTAGCCTGTGCTCGATCACCTCCCTGGGGACTCCGGGCATGTCGGATGCTTGCCACGCGAATACATCTGCGTTAGCTCGGAGGAAGGTGATGAGGGCGTCTTCCTATTTGGGGTCGGAAGTATCCCCGATGCGAACAGTCTTCGAGGGCTCCCCTGCGTCCAGAGGAACCTCTTTGACTTTGTCGTTCGGCTTTGGTGCGATTTTTAGGCCCGACTTGCTAGTCGAAGGTCGATTTCTTCTCGAGTTGGTATTTGTCCTACCATCTCGAGGGATCGACGATCGCGGTATCGCCATCTTCTTATCACAATGGATTGTGATTACTCCTTTGGGACTGGCATCTTAATACATTGATATCCATAATGAGTAGCCATTAGGAATTTTGCCAAAGTTGGTCGTCCGAGTATGGCGTTATATGAAATGTCGAAATCGACCACATCAAAGGAGGTTTTCTCTGTCCTGAAATTACTTGGTGAACCAAATGTTAAAGGAAGAGAAACTTGACCAATTGGTTTGGCCGAAGATCCCGGTACGATCCCATGGAAAGAGTATCGAACCGGTCTTACTTTGTTCCTGGGTACTTGCATGTCATCCAGAGCACTCGTAAATAAAATATTTAACGAGCTCCCACCATCAACTAAAACTCGATTGACCCGACAATTGTTGATGGTGGGTTCGACCACGATTGGGTATCGACCTGGTCGAGTCGAAGAATCGAGCGATCACTCTTCTCGAAAGAGATGGTGACTTCGACCACTTCGGTAATTTATTGACGAGAGGAGGATCTATGGAGTTTACCTCACGTTCGTGACCTTTTTGTCGTCGCTTTGATTCATATGCCGATGATCCCCGTAGATGTGTTCGATGGTGTGTTGCGGATCCCGAACAGCATCTCCTCTTCGTCATCCAAGATTTATGACCACTTGTTTGACCTACATGCTCGAGAGTGGGAAGTGGTCCTTGTCGCTGTAGTAGTCTTCAAGCTTTCGTTGGAAGACCGGCAATTCGAAGGTCATGCCCTTCCTTTTTATGGAAAAGACACCACCTAGGCTTATCATTTTTCCGATCAGGGCGCTTATCTTTGCCTCTATCGGAGTGCGGCTTGGATGTGCGTGGCTCTTTATCATTCACAGCCAATACCTCCTTGGAACCGCTGGCTTGGAGTTTTTGACTCTTCGCCTTATTCTTGGACTTTTTTGCTTTTTTATCCTTGTTCTTACCAATGTCGCCTGGCTCTCGAGAGGTATTGTCTTCTCGATCTATTGTATTGTTCCACTCGACCGCCTCGAGGCGATGGCGTATCGATCACCATCTCAAGAGTTCGACAATGTAGTAGGTGGGTTTAAAGCAATGTCTTCGTTATCCTTCTACTACGGACTCGCTTGAAAGCCACGATGACAGATGAATCGAAACTTCCGAATTGAGTTACTGAACCGGTAAAGCGCTTGATGAATTGGCGCGAGGTCTCGTTGTCGTTCTGTCTTATCCGGTGCAAGTCATCCTCCTTTCCGGCGTGATTGTAAGTGCCTTGGAAATTCGCCGATGAGAAGGTCGCAGAGGTGTTGCCAAGAGTAAATCGACTCGAGTGGTTGGTTTAGTAACCACGATCGGCGATCCTTCGAGCACGCTTGGAAGGTAATTTGCCATTACATGCTCTCCTCCTGCGCCGCTACTCGAGCAAATTGCCAGTAGATTTGAAGGAATTCGATGGGATTTTGGGAACCATCAAACTTCTCCATGTTCACCGGTCGAAAATGAGGTGACGGTGAGCATGCTCGGAGATCGGCGAGAATGCCCGACATCCAAGAATGACTTCTTGGCGCCTTTGCGGGAAAGAGGGTTGATATCATCGGTGGTCGTACTCGGCGATACCCGATAATAGGTTGACGGACCTATGATAGATCTCGATCCTCACGAGGGAATACTCCTCGTAGTTTATCTCTTCGCAGATTCCCATGTCGGAATGGTGGCGATCACCTCTCAGGGGTGTCCTGATCATCAGTCGTTCGAAAGACATTTCTCCGAGTAGGTGATCGATGCGACTTATTGTTGCGTCGATTCCTCCGTGGTGATATGTTCGATCGACTCGTAGCCGAAGAAGTCGTATTGCTATGACTTCCTGAATGATGTCGGCGAGGCGCTTCCAGCCTTGCCATCGTGTTCCGAAGCTTTTGTGCGATCTCTTCAACGAAGAGGTTGTAGCCTGGTGCTCGGGCTAGCTCTTGAGTTGGATTCTCAAGCAAGTCATTGATGTACTGAAGTTCTTGAGCTTCCTTCGATCGATATTGGATCGCCTGAGCAGATTCTTACGGGCTTCAATTTTCTTCGGTCGAATAGCCTCAAGAGCTTCTATGTCGGACTCTTGAGGCGCCTCAATGAAGTCGCGAGAATGTCGAGGATTTCCTCGCGTTCATGAAGGTGTTGGTCGTGTCGCTTGTGATGGCGTCCTTGCCAGCGTCACGAGGGGGCGAGTGTGTGATCTTCGGAAGGGTCTCCATCTCGGTCTCTAGAAGAGTTATCTTGATCTCGAGGGAAGGACGAAGACCTCCGTTGATGATTCTCACTTGCTTTCGAGGCCTCTCGCTTGAGGAGTCGTCGAGACACCATCTGGCGACTTGGAGTAATCCTCCGGTAGGGGAAGTCAGGTTATAACCGTCTCCATCGGCGGGTGTGATCTCATGGAGAGATGGTCGAATTTGTAGGAAAAGCATGCTTGATCCGCTCTCTCTGGCGTCATCCGAGAGAGAGGATCACCAGATGCCGTGAAGTCCTGCATTGTGGCTTCAGAGCTTGCCTCACCAAGTCGGACCGCCTTAGGGGACTTGGACACCGAGAAAAACTCTCGTCGTGTCGTGAGTCCACTGGTGTGGTCTGGTCAGATTGACCCTTGTCCTTTGAGAGGGTAGATTCCTCTCTTGGGCGTCTTGTTGTGGGGATAAGGATCCTCCTCAACTCCACCGGCGACATTGTCTCTGGATGCGTGGGAAGATCCCTGAGGCAAAGAATGCCATAGGATGAGTCATCACTTGGTTAAATGTCGAATCCGGCATCCATGTCGATGTCTGCGTGTCCGCCAAGTCGAACCAGTTCTCCTCGTTCCATTCTCCGCCATGAGTGCATGAGATTTGGAAAACAGAGAGTATGTTGACAAGAGATTACCGGAAGATCCCCACGGACGGCGCCAACTGTCAGTGTTTTAGAACCGAACTTACGTAAAGATTGTTTGATTCGGGGGGTCTCCTAGAATGGAATCACGCAGAGAGATTGACACGGGATTTTTATACTGAGTTCGGGCCTTCTCCGAGAGAATAACAACCCTACTCTCTGTGTGTATGGTATTGAGTATATTACGAACAATCAGGGGAAAAACTAAGACTATTACAGATAGTGCTTGTATTCCTGATGGCCTGATTGATCTGCCCTTCCTTTCTCTGATTGTCGCCTTTTATAGTACGTGAAGGAGCGGTAGTTACTCTAGGTGAAGCGGCGCCTCATCACATCCCGTAACTGGCGCACGTTGGTAATAATCACGGTGTATTAACTCCTCCACGTCGCTCCATGACTATATACGTAGATAATGGAGTATTACATGCCATTACTCGCGAGAATAACAACAGATGATGTTGTTTGAATCCTTAATCAATAAGACCCACTTTGCGTAGTAAGTCGTAGTGACCTAGTCGTAGAGGAGCCTACGACTATGAGGTAGTCGTAGCAAGACTTACGATCGTGGGATAGTCGTAGCATAACTTACGACTATGGGGGTGGTCGTAGAAGAACTTACGACCACCCATTAGGCTCTTCCCTCATAATATTAAGGGGTACACTCAGGGTCCACATGACGTCATATTTACATATAATAAGAATTATAGATAAAAGATAAAATGAGGATTATTATATCCTCGTCAAATAGTTAAGCTGAAAATATTTTTACTAAGTCCTAAATAATTCAAGGAATTTTTGTAAATTTTCCTAGAATTTTTGGACGGCTTAAGCTATTTTCTAAAAATGCTTTTGCTTTTCTGGTATTTTCTAAAATCAAAAACCTTAGAATCCACCCCCCTTGGCTTTGGGCCGAATTTCCTTCGGCCCGTTCCAGTTCCCCCTCGCGCGGCCCGCTTCGTCGGCCCGCTTCTGCTCGCACGCAGCCCCCCCTTCGGACCGTCCGATTTTGATCGGACGGCTCGCAATCGCCCGTGCCTTTCCCCGTTCTGCCTCTCTCTCTCGCTGACCTGCGGGCCCCGCCTGTCAGCCACCGCCGCCTCGGGTCGTCATCTACCTCCGGCCTCGCCACGTTTTTCACCGCGCGCGCGCTCCTCACGAGCCCTAGCGCCTATCCTGTCTCGTCGGTCGTCGCTTCCGCCTCCGCATGGCCGTCGCCCCTCTTCCAGCGGTCAGCGGACCCCTCCCCGTCGCCGCCATTAAGGCCGCCGCGACACCTCCTCCTCCTCCTCCTCGGGTCTTCCCGCGCTTATTTAAGGCGCCCAGACCGCCTCGACCTCCTCTCTCTTTCCCCTCTTCTCCCTTCTCTCCCGCTCTCTTTCGGCGGCGATTGGAGCTAATCGCCGCGTGTGAAGCTGCCCTTTGCCGCCGCCGCCGTCAAGCCCCTCGACGCCGTCGACCCCACCCAGCACCGCCTAACTTGGCGTGCAGTCTTGCACCTCCCGACCTCTAGAGCCCACCGGAGCGCCGCCCGCGCGTTCAACCATCGCCGCCACCGCCTTCCTCGCCATCACGGCCTCCCGTCTTGCCGCGTCCTCAAGACCGTGAGCACCAGAATCACCATGGCGTCCTCTTCGTGTTGGTGTCCGCCGCCGCTGCTCGTTCGCCGACGACCATCGAGCCAAGCGCCGCCGGCACGGCCAGTCCGACGTGGCAAGCCACGTGGTCGCAAGTGGCGCCCGATCGGCGACCACGTCGACCTCTTGCCGAGGTGGTTGCCCGATCGATCCGGCGTGGTTTTTCCAATCTTTTCCCGTTGAAAAATAATTCAGCCGGAAAATTAAATCCACAGGGCTGACGTCAGCTGGCGCAATAAATTGATTTTCCTTTAGAAAATTAATTCCAAAAATCAGAAAAATCCTTTTTTTTCCTGATTTTATGCAATTTCCTATCTTCCTTTGGCCATAACTTCCTCATTCGAACTCCGATTCGAGTGATTCAAATTTATAAATTCCTCTAAATTCATTATCTTCCTGTTAGTATTTATCTAGTATTTATTTGGATTTTATTTGGAGTTGTTTTATTTATTTAGCTTTGTTCGCACGTATAGATTAGGTGTTTTGCAGCGACTTTTGCGTAATTCGATGACCGAAGCACCTCTACTCTTCAACGAAGGCAAGTCGTAGACCTTTGATCATATTGAACCCATCTTTATAAAAGTATATTGTTTGATATAAACATGCATTGCTAATTTTATAATAAATGGTTTCGGGAATTAGTTAATTACCTAATTGCCATTATGCCTCCTTGATAATTTGTGAATGGCATGTATCCTTAAATGACATATATCCTTGGACACCCTAGGATGGATT
This sequence comes from Phyllostachys edulis, assembly GCA_036346405.1. Lineage (NCBI taxonomy): Eukaryota > Viridiplantae > Streptophyta > Magnoliopsida > Poales > Poaceae > Phyllostachys > Phyllostachys edulis. The sequence continues at coordinate 35,267,640 of CM070552.1, forward strand.
ATTACTAGTTAGACATTATTGTACTACCAACATGGGTATCGTGTTTGCTTAGCCATGCTTTGGTAGACGTCGGTCTCGCCATGAATCATTCAATATTAATTTACCCTAGTGCACCGGTTTGTGGCTTGTGTAGTAGCAGCCAGTGTTGCTGATTAAAATGAAGTGTGGTCCTGTGTGAGACCACGACATTTGTGGTCGTCTTAACTAAAATTTGTGGTGCCAGGACTAGGGTGGTCCTCTGGCTGGGTGGAACCCAACAAGGTTGAATTTGACTAAAGGAATTATGGAACCGTGGCGAAGCCACTATTGATAAAAGATGTTGTGCCATGACTAGGGTGGTCATTTGGCCGGGTTGAACGAAATTGATTTATGCTTGGATGAGTGGGCGGTGGTGAAAGGTGGGTGTGTAAGCACATTTGGAATGCGAAAACGTCTCGTCTAAGGAACCAACTAAGGACTTAACCTTGAACCATTGATCTGGGCCTTAACCGTGCAACCACATGTCTAGAATGGGATAGACCTGGCTGACTAATTAGCAATGTTTTGGTTCGGTTCTATTCTGGTTGGGAATAGTGCAAGAGGGGGGCCAGAACGGCAAAACCTTAGCAAGCAGAACCGAGTCAAAACAGAACTTTGTAAAAGTCTTGTCACGTGCTCTAGACTGCTTACCTAAGGTAGTGAGCGGTGGCATAGAATTATGCCGAACAAACTAGAGAATTCGTGTCTTGTGGGTCAAGCTGTACAACCTCTGCAGAGTGTAAAACTATTCGAATAGCCGTGTCCCGGTTATGGGCATGCCTGGTGATTTCACGCAAGGGGTAGATTTTCTTAAAATGTGGGAATGGGTTGTTCGAATCTGGTTTTGGTTGTGGTTGTTGGTTGGGATAGTGAACAGGGTGTTCACTATTTGTTTCAAATAAAATTGATTACTTATGTATTAATCTTTTAAATAATGCTTTTCAATCTAATTATTGTATTTACTGTCAATATTGCTTTCTGCAAAATAGCCATAAAGCTATCCTTGTCAAACCTTGCATGAATATTACTTGCATACATTTCTCTGCGACTTGCTGAGTACATTCAAAGTACTCACGGCTTTGCGCCCTCTGGTTAATCAGTCGCTGAAGAAGAACCTGGAAGCAACGAGTTCTACGAGGAAGGCTTCTTTGAAGACTATGCGAATTAGGTCGTGTCCTTCACTCGATTGCTGGTGGGCATATTGGGTGACCTCCACCGGATGTTTGGTTTCCGCTGCAAGCTCTCTTTTGTTGCTAGCCCTGCGTGGCAAACGTTGTAAGACTTGACCATAAGGTCCTTTTGCTATTAAATATTAATTTGTCTGCTTCATCTATAGTTTGGTGTACGGTTTTGATTACACCAGTGTTGCAACTGTGTGCACTAGCTACTGATCCAGGGAATAGTGCAGATATACCCAGATAGTCCTGGATCCTTAGATCCGGGGTCCCGACAACGTACCTAGTTAATTTCCGGGATTTGAATTTGAAGCGCGGAAGAGTAAACTCTGTACCGCCAGCCTTCCTTTTTTTTTTCCCTCCATTTTCGCCGATTTCGAACCGGCAGGGTTGGCTAAACCACTCACATCCTCCAACAAGATGTTGGAAGCAATTCCCTCGATCAGTTCATCAAGGATTACATCCTTGACCATCGGGTCGGAGGGAGTGGTTTCATCAACCTCCAGGTCAGTTGTCTCAGTAACAACTGTAAGGTCATGAACGACCGGCCTAGAGACTACGGCCTCTACAGTAACGCTCTGCGGACCTACAGCCTTCTCCACCTAAGTCAAAAAATGAATTTGATTAGGTGATGAAATCTTTTATCTAAAGTATAAATATTGTTCTTTTAAAATGTTCTATTACCTTAGGAGATTCATCTTCTTCTAGTGCCTCTGGGCACGAGTCGGTCGGAACCACGGTGGGATGTTGATCCTCACCGGACTGTATGACTCGCAATCCGACCGACTACAAAAATAGAGCAAGATCAATAAACTAATCGGAGAATATATATACATGATAAAATAGATTTGATTATCTACCTTGAGTCTTGCCAGTCTTTCTACGGCAGGGACTATTGCCAGGATCTCGGAGAATGCAGCCTTTTCACCAGGCTCCCCGGCGCAGATCAGCCTGATCCGCTCTGTGACTTCCTCAGGAGAAAGGGCTTTAAAAAAATGAGAGAAGGAAACAAAGGCGGATTTTAAGGTGTTATGATAATCAAATCATAAAACATACTGGTCGGAGCTTTTCTCAAAGACTTACCACCTCCTGAGATAGCTTCATCACGACCAATGGACCAAAGCAGGGAATGGGTCCGGAGCTTCAGAGGACTAATATGATGTTTGGTGAAATCTCTCACCACATGCCAGGAGGTCAAGCCCTTGATCCTCAGGTCATGGATGGCATCCACCCATCTTCCGACCACCCCTGTCTTCTCCATGGTCTTCCTCTACTTGGAATTCTCATTCGCTCTAATTCCGGCGAAGTAGAGGCCATCATCTCTCGTAACCGTCATGTAGAACCAGTTCTTCTTCCATGACGAACATGAGGATTTTGAGTACATATGGATGTACACATCGGCCTTCCCGTCATGAAGACGTAATGTGCATTCTCCGGGAGTCGCCGTAGATCTCCCTATCACCATTCGGTAGAAATACCTAAAGAGCCTCAAATTCGGTGTCACTCCCAGGTACGCCTCACACAGGTAGGTGAAAATACTGATGTTGGTGATAGAATTCGGAGCCAAATTCACCAAATCCACCCCGCAATACTCAAGAACACGAAGAAGGAATTTGTGTACCGACAGCCTCAGCCCACATTTGATGTAGGCGAGGAAAACAGGGATTTCCCCATCTTCGCGGCTCGAAAAATGCTCTTCAATCGCCGACCTCCACTTAATCAGGTTCTTGTCTGGGAGCATCCCAATCCTCTCCAACGCCTCGAGCTTCTTCTTGCTTAATTCCGAAGGCAACCACTTCGTAATTTGCTCTGACATGATGAAAATCATCAAGGGATGAGTAGTGGTCATAGAAGGCTTAGTGGTCGGAAGAACAAGAAAGAGGCCTAAAGGATTTTTCTTGGCAAGATGCTGAAAGGGGTCGAAAGGAAATCTGGAAGCATAAAAGCTCTAAAAGCTTAGCGATGAGGATTTTATAGCTTCGGATCTTTAATTACGATCGGGAGTTACCCAAAAAGTCCAACGGGCAGAAGCCTCTTTTTTCGCCCAACGGACAGAAAAACTCTTCGGTTCCCAAGGCAAGTTCTCAACTTTAAAGTGAACACAGACCACCTCGTGTATCACGACATTAAATGAGGGTCTGTCCTATACAACTTCATCGGAAGAAGGTGTTCACACGACCTGTTCATTTAAAGTTCAGGGGCTAGCTGACGAGGATTAAAACCTCTATGTATTATTTTAATACATAATAAAAGACCATACGTATTCATGGTCATAACCCCTAAGGCTAACGACCTCATTGGTTGTAAGGATTCTAGATGTTACACAATAGGTACCCTGGTCGGACAAGGCTTTGTGCCTAGGCTCCGACCAGATAGCTGCTCGGAAAAGCTATGAACTGGCATCTTTTACCGTATGATGAATGGCACACGTGCAGTATGTTCCAAACCATGCGATGATATATAATCCTAAGACACTGACAATAACCACCCTACAGTTAAGTGTCTCACAGACACTCAACCACAAGGTAGTTGACACGTTGTTAACTGCCTTACCGTTCCGACCAGTCGTAACGTTTCACCAGGGACGCCTTCTCCAAGAGTAACTGCCACCTCTTCAGAAGTTATTTAATGGTGGAGCGCAGAAGACAAAGGGACGAGACACGAGACCACAGATAAAGAATACCAAGTAGTAGATTCAGAAGCAAGACAATCAGTCTTAGATCAATACTCTAAGCCTGATTACTTAGCTTAGCATCCCGCACATTCAGTGTAATTAGGGGTAGTCCCTAGTCAGGTCTTGTAAATCTAGTTCATATCAATAAAGAGCGGCTCCATTCTCTCCCAGGATACATCACGTCATTTTCCTCCTTTATTTAAGTAAGATCGCGACTTCGATCATCGGCGGTGGCGCCGTCAGGGGGAAGAAGGCGTAAGTTTCTGAAAAACTCTTCGCTCATCAAGATCTCGCCCAATCCCGTAATCGCTTTGTCGACTATGGCGGAGTTTGGGGCGAGGAGAAATGGTTCGACTTGGCGGACTACGCCGACCTCGACATGGAAGGATGTATCCGTGCCATGCAAGAAAATGGTATGTCATCCTCCTCCTCGCGGTTACGCACGTAAATCGGCGTTAGCAAAGTCGGCCGGATGGGCGAGAGGCGCCACCACAACGATGTATTTGTCGGAGGAACGATCATTCGATCGATTCGAGAATGTTGGGGACCTCTTCAAGCGGTCTTTCCGACCAAGCAAAGCAGTGAAGAAATTTTAGCACCACAACGAGAATCTCTATACTCTCGATGAGATCATAGGTGAAAGATACTCACCTCTGACCGCAATTCGAGAATAACCGACACCTAATGCGGTGTCAATGATCAATACTCTAAGCCTGATTACTTAGCTTAGCATCCCGCATATTCAGTGTAATTAGGGGTAGTCCCTAGTCAGGTCTTGTAAATCTAGTTCATATCAATAAAAAGCGGCCCCATTCTCTCCATGATACATCACGTCATTTTCCTCCTTTATTTCGTAAGATCGGCGACTCGATCGTCGACAGCGACCGTCACAGTAACCTTTCAAACTACCTTGCCCTTTCCGTCATCTCACCCATATGGGGTTACGCCTATACGTTGTGCGGGATTGTTGTACCACAGCGTCTGGTGTAGTTGGACTACCCACGACGGCTGGCAACTTCACCTTGTATCGGTGCCCCATTCAAGCTGGATGTACCGCAAGTTTGCACATTCCCTTTCTCCACCCAGTGAGATACATTCAGGGTTTAATAATTTTACTAAGCCAAGTTGCAGTTTGCAGACTTGTGGTTGTACTTGTTTTACACGGGAGGTCATGACAATATTAAGTCCTTAGGGTTATCTGCGCGGTTTATTTCATACACCAATATTCCTTGGGTTGAATTAGCACCCACCAACATATCATTCATTACACCACCGCCCAAATAGTAACAGCAATTAGGGTTTTTGAGGAGTAAAATGCATCAACTCAACCATCTCAGCCATTTACCCACAATAACTGCCCAAACCATTTTCATGTTTAAAAGATGATGATTGGGACATTTAATGTCCCGGTACTTAAGCAAGACTAGTATGTCGCTTAAGTACAACCTATAACTAGTATTTATCATATAGTTACTAGGGTGACAAGGATTCATGGATTCAATTATCAAAGGATGGCATAATAATTAATTAATCATTAAATGGGTATTTAACTACCTTAAGCTTTAACATACATTTGATTAAAGAATTAAAGCATGCAATTTTGGTAATTTAAATAAATATAATTTACATAAAATGTAGGATCAAAATGATCAAAGTATTGACTCTCCTGGAGTAAAGGTGAGAGAGTCTTGCAAATCTTGTGCTTGATCGAAGTGGAGATCTTTCGCGTCTTCGAATCCTAATCGGACAAATGTACCGAAAAAAGGAACAACAAACAAAAGAAAACAAATAAATGATAAAGAAAAATAAATGAACTCCAATTTAAATAATACCTATGCTATTAGCAAGATCTTGAATTTACAAAATTTTAGAAACAAATTTCATAATTTTTGGAGTTACGACGAGGGAGATCGGCACTTTTGAAGTTCAAGTTTGAATTAAACCTTAAAAGGAAAAACAAGAAAAAAAGGGGGGGAGAAGCTGACAACGGGGCCCACGGTGCAGTCTCATGGGCGCATGGGAACATGGGTGGACTGAGTCCACACCGGGCGCACGTGGTCCAAACAGTGGCCGGGCCCACTTGGCACCCAGAGAAGGGGAGGAGGGTTAAGCAAATGACAGATGGGACCATTTCCAAAAACCCATCCCCATTCGATTGGCCTTCGGCCACAAAGAGAGGGAGCAGAGAGCAGTGGCAGCGCTGGCAGGTGGAGGCGCGGGATGGTCAGCGAGCGGGTGAACACCTGAGGGAGAGGAAGTCGGTGGTGTTGTCGGGGAAGCTCGAGGAGACCCAAGGCGGTCCAGCGGCGGCGGCCTGGGGCGGAGGAGAGGAGGCGCCGGCGGTGGAAGCTCTCGGTGGCGGGGAGGACGAATGGTGGTGGGGGACGGGTTCCTTGGTGCAGGGCACGCTGTGATGGAGTTGAGTGCAGGCGAGCTCACTTTGGGCGGCGATTCACCGGCAGTGGCAGCAGGAGCTCGGGTGTTCTTCGGTCTCGCGCACGGGAAGGAGGGGGATGAGGTGAGGGAGGCCAAGGGGGAAGGCAATGGGGCTCTTATAGCTGGCCATGGAGGCAAGAGACCGTTGGGGGCATGGAGGCGTGCACGGTCCCAAGGGCGACCGGCATGGGCGTCCTGGGCGACGACAAGACCAGGCGAGCGCGCGCCACCAGGGTCAAGGGAGCAGGTGGCTGCAGGTGGGCGCTCGTGGTGGCAGGTACGCACGGGGATGGTGTGGGCATGGAAGGCATGCGTCGGGCGTCCTGGACAAGGAAGGGCGGCACGGGCTGGAGGCCAGGGCGCTGACGCGGGCACGTGCGTGGTGGCAGGGAGGTGACGGCAACGGCGGCGACTTTGGGCGCCCTAGGCAGGTGGTGGAGGGGATGGAGTAGCAGGGAGCGAGCGAGAGTGCCAGCAAGTGGCGTGGGCACGGCCCGGCGGCGGCGTGGAGTGCGGTGGATGGCTTGACTATGCACGCTGGGTGGTGAGCTTGCAGCCGACTTGAGGAAGAAGGGAGCGAGGGGGAGCAGGTGGCACAGAGGGAGGCGTGCGCATGGCAGGGGTGGTGACGACCTAGTGGCAAAGGGTGGCATCACTAGGCGCTGACCAGCGAAGAAGAAGCAAGGGGGAGGCGTCGGACCAAGAAGGAGGCAGGCCGGCTGAGGAGCCAAGGGAGTCGGGCCAGGGAAAGTCAATGGGAGGATGGGCCCGGGGTAGTGGCTTGGGCCGGGTGAAGAGAAAGGCCAGATGGGCTGGGGGAAAACCGGGCTGGCCCAGGGAGAAAAACAGGCTGAGCCCACAAAGAGAGGAGGGTAAAATTTGAGAAGGGCCCAAATTTTCAAAAAGGGAGATTCAAATCCAAATTTGAATCCGGGAATTACAAAAAGGTTTGAAACACAAACCCGAGCTTGATAGAAGCTAGAAGATTTTAGAATATAGGCTAATTTGAAATACATTTTGAAAATCAAGAACCGAATTGCAATTACTATTCGCTGTTTGAAAACGGGAATGTTACATTGTATTGATTCGGCAGGAATATATGTAGTACAAAAGAGTAACCGACACGGTTGGGATACATGCCAAATACGGTTGAGATACATGCCAAAATAAACAATCAACAAACTAGGAAACAATATTCCTGATTGATGGCGTGTGATCCTGGTTGATGGTGCATGATCCTTGCCAGCTCGGTGGAGGACTCCTCGCCGTGACCTTGATGTGACGTGCACGCCAGGCACATAAACATGCACGGCTAACACCCCCCACAGTTGGAGTGCGCAAGAGCGGGGCGGACGTTCAAACTGGAGCAAAATTCTTTGAAGAGTGCCGTCAGCAGACCCTTGGTGAAGACGTCGGCATACCGCGAGCTCGTCAGAACATGGAGCACACGAACTTCGCTGAGGGCGAACAAAGTGTAGATCAATTTTGACATGCTTCGTTCGCTAATTCTGGATGGGGTTTATCGAAAGGTAGACAACACTGATGTTGTCGCAAAAAACGACCATAGCCTGTCGTAGAGGGCGGTGAAGTTCAGCGAGTAGTTGACGGAGCCAACAGGACTCGGCAACGGCGTTGGTGACATCCCAATATTCGGCCTCAGTGCTCGAGCGAGACACCGTGTGCTTGCACTTGGAGGACCTCGAGACAAGGTTGTTGCCGAGAAAAATCTCGTAGCCAAAGGTGGACTTTTGGTCTTGGGATAGCCGCCCGGTCGGCTATCGATGTGGCGGTGAGGATTTGGGGAAGTTCGATGGAGCTGCAAACCATGGTCGAAGATGCCCTTAAGGTAGTGAAGAATACGCTTCAGAAGATTGGCATGCGGCTCACGGGGATCATGCATGTAGAGATAGACCTGCTATACCACGCACGCAATGTCGGGACGTGTAAACGTCAGATACTAAAGAGCGCCAGCGATGCTGTGGTAGTCAGTAGGATTCGCCACCGGGTCGCCTGTGGAGGATAACTTGGAGTAGGTGTCTACGGGTGTGCTGCATGACGTGTAGTTAGTCTTGCCGGCATGGGCAAGAATGTCCTCAGTGTACTGACGCTGGGAGAGGAAGAACCCAGGGTTGGTAGGCTGAACGGAGATACCCAGGAAGAAGTGTAGGTTGCTGAGGTCCTTAAGCGAGAATTTGCTATGAAGCGAGGCGATCACCTGGCGAAGTAGCTTGGGTGAGGAGGCAGTGAGAACGATGTCATCCACGTACAGTAGTAGATAGACTGTATCCGCACCACATCGGTAGATGAATAACAATGGATCAGCCTTGGAGGAGACGAACCCCAAGGACACGAGGTAGGTCGCAAAGTGACTGAACCAAGCCCACGGGGCCTGCTTGAGGCCGTAGAGCGACCTGTTGAGATGACAAACATGAGAGGCACACTCGATGTCGACGAAGCCGGAAGGTTGCTGGCAGTGGACAGTTTCGGCGAGCGTGCCATTCAGGAACGCATTGTTGACATCAAGTTGATGCACCGCCAATCGTTGGATAGCGCAATGGTGACGATGGTGCGGACGGTGGCCGGTTTAATAACCGGACTGAATGTCTTGTCCAAGTCAATGACAGGTCACTGAGAGAAACCACGAAGGACCCATCGAGCCTTGTAGCGGTCCAAGGAGCCATCGGGCTTCAACTTGTGCCAAAAAATCCATTTACCTGTCACAATGTTAGCACGAGGAACCAACTCCCAGGTGTTGTTCGCACTAAGGGCATCGAACTCGCTTTGCATAGCCACACGCTAGTGCTCATCATTGAGTGCGGCGCGGTAAGTTTTTGGAATGGGAGATGAAGTGGTGACATTGAGATTAAGGCGTTGGACAAGTTGTCGAAAGCCTCGTTTGCCACGCGTTGTCATGGAGTGATCGTTGACGACCGGGGAAATGGGCGCGGCAGTCAGATGAGGTGGTGCAAGTGGAGCAGCAAGTGCGGGCACGGGCGCAAGTGGAGGTGGTGTGTGCGCGGGTAGGAGCGATGCGGCTACTGGTGCTGGAGTGGGCGACGCCGAGAGTGCAATGGGTAGGGGAACAACGACTGGCGTATGGATGGGATCGGTGAGGAAGTCAAAATCTGAAGGTGCGGGTGGGTTTGGTCATTCGGCAAAAGGAAAAGAATTTTCGTCGAAGGTGGCGTGACGCGAGATGATAATGCGATTTGTGGCGAGGTTGAGGCAACGGTAACCCTTGTGGTGATTGGGATACCCAAGGAACACGTAAGGCGTGGAGCGAGGAGCGAGTTTGTGAGTGGCTGTGGAGGAGAGATTTGGGTAACACCGACAGCCAAAAACGCGAAGATGCAAGTAGGCAGGTGGGGATCCAAAAAGGGCCGCATGAGGGGTGCTGAAATCCAAGGTTTTTGTGGGGTGGAGATTGAGGACATAGGTAGCGTGTAACAGCCCAAAGTTCTGTTACCAATTTAAATTATTTAAATTTATTAATTTATTGGATTTTCTGAAATTTGAGAGAGTTTATTTGCTTTATTAGAATTTCGAAGTCTTAAAAGTCAAAAATAAAATTTATTAAAGTTATTAAAGTTTTATTTGAGTTAAAGTGGAATAATAAAAATTTAAATTAATTTGAGAATTTTACGAAATTTTAAAAAGCTTTTTCCTAAAAATGTTAAAGCCAAAATAATTTATTTGCAAAATTAAAAGCCAACTTTAAGTTGGAAATAATTTTATTAAGTCCAAAATAAATAAGGGAATTTCTGTGAATTTTTCCATAATTTTTAAGTTTTATTTGCTATTTTCGAAAAACTCAATTGAATTAATCAAATTGTTTAAGTTGGAAAATCAATTTAAAACCGGAAAAACCTTTTGGGCTGAATCTTCCTCGTCCGGCCCACTTCCTCCCCATTTCGGCCCACCCGGAGCCAAGCCCACCGCGCCCTCTCTCTTCCCTTCACTCCGGTCCCTTTGGCCTCCTCCTCCTCGCCAAGTGGGCCCGCGACCACCACCTTCTCCCACCTCCCCTTCTTCCTCGCATGGAACCGCACCAAGCCACCGCCATTTTTGCTGCGTGGGAGAGCTTCTCAACCGCCGTTTTCCCGCCCCCTCTCCTCACACGGACGCACGCACACGAACCCGCGCCCGTCGCCCGCTCCCACGAACCCTCCCTCGTGGTCGTTTCGCCCGTGCGCCATAACCGCCGCCGCCATGCCCGCGCCACGATCTCCTCGCCTCCACCTCCCCGGCCCCTATAAGAGGGAGCACCGCGCCTCGCCCTCCTCAACTTCGCCACCACCCTCCTCCCTATCCTCCGGCTCGTCGAATTCAAGTTTTTCACGGCCACCGCATGGCGAGGTTTTCTCCGATTCCGGCGAGGTCAAGCCCGCTCGGCCCGTCGCCCACGTCTCGACACCGCAACCACGACGCCGTCCCGTGCGACGCTAACTTCGCCCGAGACCAGCTGAGCGCCGCGCATCGGAGACCCGCACGCGCCGCCGCCATCTCTCGACGCCGGCCACCGTGCTCCTTTCGCCGGTGGGTGAGCCTTCGACTCCGCGCTCTCCTCTTGCTCCGGTGCCCGCCGGAGGCTAACTTCGCCATTGTTCGCCGGCGAAGCTCATGGATCGAGCCGCCGCCGCCGTGTCCGTGTCGTGTACGCCACCGTGGCTGCCACCATGACGCCACGAGGCGCCACCTCAGCACCACAGGTCGCGTGGCAGCCTGGTCAACGCCCGCGTGGCCAGTCCACCACCCCAATGCTCCCTTGGCTCGGTGGAACCAATCCACCGTGAGCCGTGTCTATGACACGTGGGGCCCACGTGTTAGATTTATTTTAAATTCCGAATAAACTCAGGGCTGATGTCAGCATTGCGCAATAAATAGGTTTTCCTTTAGAAAAATAATTCAGAAAATAGATTAAATTGCAGATTTAGGCTTTAAATTTAGAAAATTCATATCTTTTGATTCTTAATTCCAAATTTGGCGATTCCAATTTCTAAAATTTATAAAATGATCATCTAGCTAAATAAATTATAATTAGTTGATTTGGAGCAATTTTAAACTGTCTGTTTAAAATTTAAATAATTTAAACTACAAATTTAGGTTTAAATTTGTAAAATTCATAACTTTTGCATTTTAACTCCAAATTAGATGTTTCAAATTGCTAAAATCTTAGAAAATTATTGTCTAACTAAATAAAATATAAGTATTCAATTTGGAGTTCAGTTTAGTCTTGTTTTAGAATTTAAAATTCATTTAAATTCCAAATTTAGATCAAATTTTGTAAAATTCATATCTTTTGCATCAAACTCCAAATTGGGTGTTTCCAACTTCTAAAACCTTATAAAATTATTATCTAGCTAAATAAAATAGAATTATTTAGTTTTGAGTTAATTTGAATTGCCCTTTTGATTTGTTATTTGAATTTCGTTTGAATTTGGATCGTTTAGCGTATAGATTTGACGACTTGAATCGAGTTTTCAACGTAGTTGGAGACCATATAAGAGGATTGATTTTGACTGTATGATCATCGTGGTTGTACACACAAGCAACCCGAGAGAGTGTTTGTGAGTACTAGGTGACTGTTAAGGAAAACAACATCACCATCAAGGCAAGTTACATTCTTGACCATATTTGCACCCATTATTTTACATTATTTAATGTTTGTTTTAAATTATTATTGCATGCGTATTTATATTCAAGTAATTTAAATCCTTGTTTTAAGCTTTATAGTTATTCCCTATTCCATTGTATAGCCATTATTGTCGGTATAGACCGTATGGAGAACCATTCTGAATGTGTTATACATATTGGAAGTAGAAAGTGAAAATATTGGATTATAAGATAACATGATCGTTGGATATGAGATTAAAGAAATTGATTTGTTGTTGAGATTAAATTATAGAAATATATTATTGGGCATCGACATATGGGAGATGGAAGTATAGGATTACACAATTGATGGACATGGGATTGTAGATATGCATCATGGATGGATATTGAATTATAGAATCACGTGTTTTGGATATTAGATTATATGAATACATGATGCTTGGTTATTGATTATACAATTATACAATTGTTGATCGATAGATTATAGGAAAAATAACGGTTGGAGATTGGATCATATGAATGCATTAATGACGGATGTAGAAATAAGTGATTAATGGATATTGAATGGTAGAGATAGCTAATTATTGTTATTGGACTATTAAGATTGAATTATAGAAGTAGTCTTTATGGAATATTGATTTGCTTGGATGTTGGATTATAGGATTAAATCTTGGTGGGATTTTGGGAATAAAACTTGATTAGATATTAGAAGTAGATAATTGTTGATAATGGATTAACGAAGAATGGATTATAGAAATAGATAATCATTGGATATCGGATTATCAAAATTGGATTATAGGATTACATAATCATCGGATTGATGGGTGTTGAATTATTAGAAATAATTCATTAGGGATTAATGGATTGATGGATGTCAGTTATAGAATTAGAGCATTCTTGAATGTTGGATCGATGGAGGTCGGATCATGGAAATAGTGATATGGTGGATATTGGACTAATTAATATTGGAGTATAGAATCACATAATTACTAGAGTTGGGATTATCGGATTATGAACACATGCGGATGGTTCACCTACGGTCTCGTGCACGACAATACCTTGACATTGAATCCTCACCCTTGTCACCTAGATAAAACCTAGTTGATACAATAGTATGAACTAGGATCATTCAAAATGTTGCATAGACATGCTTAGACCAAAAATGTTGATTTGGGGAATTTCACCAAAAAATCAAATCTTGTTTAAATTGTATCCATGGCATTGGTGTGTTATGGAAGTTTATAAATGATCTTTGCAAAAATTAAATAAAATAATGGTTTGTACTTGGGCGAAATGGTTGTTTGGATGGTGCATGTTTATGCACGGGCCCAATCTGGTTAGGGTTGAGGCCCAGGGTTTTGTGGAAAGTCGCCCAAGTCAATTGAGGACCGGCCTCTGAGCGTTCCTTTGCTATGCCTATAATGGGCTATGCCACATCGTGCAACCACATGTCCTGTATGGGTAGGATCTGGCTGACTAATTTGCAAAGTGCCATCGCGGTCGATCCATGGATTGTGTGGGTCCATCTCGGATGGTGGTCATATTATGACCTCATTAGTCCCATGGCGTAAGAGGGGCCCCTACAAACTCTGCGGATTTCTATCCAGGAGGATCTGAAACCTTAACGGGTGGGCTGCGGTGGGATGGCGCATTGTAAAGGCTTTGTCATGTGCTCTAGATCGCTTACCTAAGGTAGTGAGCGGTGGCATTGACGGATGCCGAACAAACTAGAGAAGTCATGTCATGTGGGTAAAGTGTACAACCTCTGCGAGTGTAAAACTATTGAATAGCAGCGTCATGATCATGGACATGCTAGCAAAGCCACTCAAAGTTAGAATTGGATTTTGATTTAAAAGACTTTATCAACTGGTTTATCCAAATGGGAATTGGGCGGTTAGCCATTGTGATAGGAGGTATCCTTCACCATTCATGTGTGAATGTTATCGACTATAAAATTGATTTAGAAAATGAATTTTAGTTATTGTGTAAACTGCTTTGGAACTTAGTACAAGTATTTAAAGAAAATCTTTGAGTTATGCAAATTCAACCATATTAAGCTTTCCTTTGAGATATCCATATATGCATGTCATTACATTATTTGAGGTGTAACTTGCGAGCACAGTAGTTGTGCTCAATCTTGCTTTATTGCAAACAAATTTCAGAGGAGAAGAACTTTGGAACCGTGTGGATCTCGACGACTAGGCCGCTTCCCAGCTTGATTGCTGTGGCGATTAACGAGACCCTACTACTTCTTCGTCTTCCATTTGTGTTTATTTTATTGTTGGCTGTAAGCCTCCTTTGTAATCAACTCTGTTGTTATTTATTAATAAAGTTGTGATATGATTTTGTTACCATATTTGTTTACTGTGTGAACTAGCTACTGATCATGGGACTAGTTCAGAAATGCACAGAGGATTCGGGAGTGTCAATCCCGGGTCTTACAAAGTGGTATCAGAGCCATATCGACTGTAGGTCGTGACCTAGTTAGAATGGCCGTTAGTTGAAAAACTTCAAAACTTATTTTATGAAAAGAAAAGGAATAAATTATTCTCTCCTCATCTAAGTCACCTATCTATAGCTTCTTTATAGCAATTCTTTCTCACCTAAATCTTTCTTCACCATTTTATAATGTTAAATGGATCCTCTTCCCTTATAAATTTCTATAGATGGTCAACACGTTCTTAACCCTTACGTTGAAGGCGCAATACATGAAGCTTTCAAGGCGGCATCGTCAACAAGGATCATCGAAGACCGTGAATCGAAGATCGTTTTATCACCAAACCATATAGTCTCGGTATGCCAAGACTCACTCGAGTATTGAGTCATTTCACCAGATTTCGATTTTCAATCGATAGAAGCGTTGTTTAAAGCTAATAAGTCTTCTTGAAGTTTTTGAGTTGGTTCTTTTTGGGAGTGTTGTTTCGCTCTATCCCCTTAGTCATTCTTAATTGTCTCTTCCCTATCCTTTGTCCCCTTCCCTTAAAACTCTGGAATAACCAACAGATGGTGAACACTCGTCGCTCAGAAAGTGGAAACAACCAAGACAACAATAACCCTAGAAATGCCAATGCTGAAGCCTACCAACCACTGACGGCAGAAACCCTTCGGAATTTGAACCAGTTCTTCATCACCCAGGCTCAACTAATGCAACAGTTGATGCAACAAATGAACAACAACAATGCTGTCTCAGCCACTACTCCTACAACACAAGAACGACGTTGCTGCACCAAGTGTTCCAAGAGGAAGATGGTGGGTCAAGGGCAACATGATGCAAGAAACTTCAAGACCCGTGTGATTCAATCTCAACCCAACCATGTACCAACAACGACCGCACTCAATACTCCAGGATCAGCACCACGTCCACCGATGCAGACATTCCGCAACATCAATGGTGGCCAATCTCAGCAGAACAAAACTTCAAGGGCAAGAATACAATGCTTCAATTGTCAGGATATGGGACATTATGCCAATAAATGTCCAAAGAAGCAACGGGCAGCTATTCCATCCAACACTGAAGTTCCAAAGGTCAAAACCATGCAAGCAAACAGGAAGCCACAGAATTCTGGAAAAGGACGTCTGTACAACGTCACAGCTCAGGACCCGTCAGATGAAGAGTATAATGCAGACGATGACAACTCCAGTTGAAAACCTTGTATCCGTAGCTTTCTTTCTAGCCACTCCGAATCTCGGGGACGAGATTCCTTTTAAGGGGGGTAGTTTTGTAACAGCCCAAAGTTCTGTTACCAATTTAAATTATTTAAATTTATTAATTTATTGGATTTTCTGAAATTTGAGAGAGTTTATTTGCTTTATTAGAATTTCTGAAGTCTTAAAAGTCAAAAATAAAATTTATTAAAGTTATTAAAGTTTTATTTGAGTTAAATTGGAATAATAAAAATTTAAATTAATTTGAGAATTTTCGAAATTTTAAAAAGCTTTTTCCTAAAAATGTTAAAGCCAAAATAATTTATTTGCAAAATTAAAAGCCAACTTTAAGTTGGAAATAATTTTATTAAGTCCAAAATAAATAAGGGAATTTCGTGAATTTTTCCATAATTTTTAAGTTTTATTTGCTATTTTGAAAAACTCAATTGAATTAATCAAATTGTTTAAGTTGGAAAATCAATTTAAAACCGGAAAAACCTTTTGGCTGAATCTTCCTCGTCAAGCCCACTTCCTCCCATTTCGCCCACCCGAGCCAAGCCCACCGCCTCTCTCTTCCTTCACTCCGGTCCCTTTGTGACCTCCTCCTCACCGCCAAGTGGGCCGCGCCCACCACCTTCTCCCGCCTCCCTTCTTCCTCGCATGGAACCGCACCAAGCCGCCGCCATTTTTCTTTGCGTGGGAGAGCTTCTCAACCGCCGTTTTCCGCCCTCTCCTCACACGGACGACGCGACACGAACCGCGCCCACGTCCTTGCTCCCCCACGAACCCCTCCTCGTGGCCGTTTCGCCAGGCGCTTATAACCGCCCGCCATGCCCGCGCCACGATCTCCTCGCCTCCACCTCCCGGCCCCTATAAGAGGGCAGCACCGCGCCTCCCCTCCTCAACTTCGCCACCACCCACTCCTCCCTATCCCCTCGGCTCGTCGAATTCAAGTTTCTTCGCACGGCCACCATGGCGAGGTTTTTCTCCGATTCGGCGAGGTCAAGCCCGCTCGGCCCGTCGTCCACGTCTCACGCACCATAACCACGACGCGTCCCGTCGCGCACGTCAACTTCGCCCGAGACCCACTGGAGCGCGCGACCATCGGAGACCGCGCCGCGCCGCCGCCATCTCCTCGGCGCCCGCCGGCTCGGTGCTCCTTTCATCGGGTGGGTGAGCCCTTCGACTCCGCGCTCTCCTCTTGCTCCGGTGCCTCGCCGAGGCTAACTTCGCCATGTTCGCCGGCGAAGCTTCATGACCGAGCCGCCGCCCGGTCCGTGTCCTCGTGGCACGCCGTGTGGCTGCCACCGCTGACGCCACAGGAGGCGCCACCTCAAGACTTACAGGCAGCGTGGCGGCTGGTCAACGCCCGCGTGGCGATCCACCACCCCAATGCTCCTTGGCTCGGTGGAACCAATCCACCGTGAGTCAGTGTCTATGACACGTGGGGCCCACGTGTTAGATTTATTTTAAATTCGAATAAACTCAGGGCTGATGTCAGCATTGCGCAATAAATAGGTTTTCCTTTAGAAAAATAATTGAGAAAATAGATTAAATTGCGATTTAGGCTTTAAATTTAGAAAATTCATATCTTTTGATTCTTAATTCCAAATTTGGCGATTCCAATTTCTAAAATTTATAAAATGATCATCTAGCTAAATAAATTATAATTAGTTGATTTGGAGCAATTTTAAACTGTCTGTTTAAAATTTAAATAATTTAAACTACAAATTTAGGTTTAAATTTGTAAAATTCATAACTTTTGCATTTTAACTCCAAATTAGATGTTTCAAATTGCTAAAATCTTAGAAAATTATTGTCTAACTAAATAAAATATAAGTATTCAATTTGGAGTTCAGTTTAGTCTTGTTTTAGAATTTAAAATTCATTTAAATTCCAAATTTAGATCAAATTTTGTAAAATTCATATCTTTTGCATCCAAACTCCAAATTGGGTGTTTCCAACTTCTAAAACCTTATAAAATTATTATCTAGCTAAATAAAATAGAATTATTTAGTTTTGAGTTAATTTGAATTGCCCTTTTGATTTGTTATTTGAATTTCGTTTGAATTTGGATCGTTTCGCGTATAGATTTCAACGACTTCTCGGAGAGTCAGTTTTCAACGTAGTTGGAGACCATATAAGAGGATTGATTTTGACTGTATGATCATCGTGGTTGTACACACAAGCAACTTTGGAGAGAGTGTTTGTGAGTACTAGGTGACTGTTAAGGAAAACAACATCACCATCAAGGCAAGTTACATTCTTGACCATATTTGCACCCATTATTTTACATTATTTAATGTTTGTTTTAAATTATTATTGCATGCGTATTTATATTCAAGTAATTTAAATCCTTGTTTTAAGCTTTATAGTTATTCCCTATTCCATTGTATAGCCATTATTGTCGGTATAGACCGTATGGAGAACCATTACGAATGTGTTATACATATTGGAAGTAGAAAGTGAAAATATTGGATTATAAGATAACATGATCGTTGGATATGAGATTAAAGAAATTGATTTGTTGTTGAGATTAAATTATAGAAATATATTATTGGGCATCGGCATATGGGAGATGGAAGTATAGGATTACACAATTGATGGACATGGGATTGTAGATATGCATCATGGATGGATATTGAATTATAGAATCACGTGTTTCTTGGATATTAGATTATATGAATACATGATGCTTGGTTATTGATTATACAATTATACAATTGTTGATCGATAGATTATAGGAAAAATAACGGTTGGAGATTGGATCATATGAATGCATTAATGACGGATGTAGAAATAAGTGATTAATGGATATTGAATGGTAGAGATAGCTAATTATTGTTATTGGACTATTAAGATTGAATTATAGAAGTAGTCTTTATGGAATATTGATTTGCTTGGATGTTGGATTATAGGATTAAATCTTGGTGGGATTTTGGGAATAAAACTTGATTAGATATTAGAAGTAGATAATTGTTGATAATGGATTAACGAAGAATGGATTATAGAAATAGATAATCATTGGATATCGGATTATCAAAAATTGGATTATAGGATTACATAATCATCGGATTGATGGGTGTTGAATTATTAGAAATAATTCATTAGGGATTAATGGATTGATGGATATCAGATTATAGAATTAGAGCATTACTGAATGTTGGATCGATGGAGGTCAGATCATGGAAATAGACTGATATGGTGGATATTGGACTAATTAATATTGGAGTATAGAATCACATAATTACTGGAGTTGGGATTATCGGATTATGAACACAGTACGGATGGTTCACCTACCGGTCTCGTACCTGACAATACCTTGACATTGAATCCCTCACCCCTTGTCACCCTAGATAAAACCTAGTTGATACAATAGTATGAACTAGGATC
Organism: Phyllostachys edulis; assembly: GCA_036346405.1. NCBI lineage: Eukaryota > Viridiplantae > Streptophyta > Magnoliopsida > Poales > Poaceae > Phyllostachys > Phyllostachys edulis. Next base: position 35,286,594 of record CM070552.1, read on the forward strand.
ATTCGAAAATGTTGCATAGACATGCTTAGACCAAAAATGTTGATTTGGGGAATTTCAGCCAAAAAATCAAATACCGTTTAAATTGTATCCATGGCATTGGTGTGTTATGGAAGTTTATAAATGATCTTTGCAAAAATTAAATAAAATAATGGTTTGTACTTGGGCGAAATGGTTGTTTGGATGGTGCATGTTTATGCACGGGCCCAATCTGGTTAGGGTTGAGGCCCAGGGTTTTGTGGAAAGTCGCCCAAGTCAATTGAGGACCGGCCTCTGAGCGTTCCTTTGCTATGCCTATAATGGGCTATGCCACATCGTGCAACCACATGTCCTGTATGGGTAGGATCTGGCTGACTAATTTGCAAAGTGCCATCGCGGTCGATCCCGCGGATTGTGTGGGTCCATCTCGGATGGTGGTCATATTATGACCTCATTAGTCCCATCGGGCGTAAGAGGGGCCCTACAAACTCTGATTTCTATCCAAGGAGGGATCACGAAACCTTAAGGGTGGATCTGCGGTGGGATGGCGCATTGTAAAGGCTTTGTCATGTGCTCTAGATAAACACCTAAGGTAGTGGCGGTGGCATTGACGGATTAGAACAAACTAGAGAAGTCATGTCATGTGGGTAAAGTGTACAACCTCTGCGAGTGTAAAACTATTGAATAGCAGCGTCATGATCATGGACATGCTAGCAAAGCCACTCAAAGTTAGAATTGGATTTTGATTTAAAAGACTTTATCAACTGGTTTATCCAAATGGGAATTGGGCGGTTAGCCATTGTGATAGGAGGGTATCCTTCACCATTCATGTGTGAATGTTATCGACTATAAAATTGATTTAGAAAATGAATTTTAGTTATTGTGTAAACTTGCTTTGGAACTTAGTACAAGTATTTAAAGAAAATCTTTGATTTATGCAAATTCAACCATATTAAGCTTTCCTTTGAGATATCCATATATGCATGTCATTACATTATTTGTGGGTGTAACTTGCGAGCACAGTAGTTGTGCTCAATCTTGCTTTATTGCAAACAAATTTGAGAGGAGAAGAACTTTGGAACGGTGTGGATCTCGGCGACTAGGCGCTTCCCCATTGATTGCTGTGGCGATTAACGAGACCCTACTACTTCTTCGTCTTCATTTGTGTTTATTTTATTGTTGGCTGTAAGCCTCCTTTGTAATCAACTCTGTTGTTATTTATTAATAAAGTTGTGATATGATTTTGTTACCATATTTGTTTCTTGTGTGAACTAGCTCTCGATCATGGGACTAGTTCAGAAATGCACAGAGGATTCGGGAGTGTCAATCCCGGGTCATACATAGCGGTGTGAAGAGCTTCGACCCAATAGATGGGTAGGAGAGAAGCCTACAAAAGAACAGAACGTAAGATGTCATTTATTGAGCGGAAAACATGCTCGGCCTTGCCGTTCTGTTGGGACATGTGTGGGTATGACATGCGGAGTGCAATGCCATGAGAGAGGAGGTGGAGACGCATGGTGGTGTTATCGAACTCGCCACCATTGTCACATTGGATGCCGCGAACACACGAGGAAAATTGGTTGGAGACGTGAGCAAAGAAATGGCTAAGAGTGGTGAACACATCCGACTTAAGGCGAAGAGAAGCGTCCATAAGTAGTGTGTGAAATCATCAAGGACAACGAGATAATACTTGTAACTAGAAACAGGGAATAGGGGCGTCCGAGAGATCACAGTGTATTAAATCGAAAACTCGATTGGTGTGAGTGGAGGAAGAAGAAAAGGGTAGACGCACATGTTGACCAAGTTAGCATGCATGGCACAAAGTGTCTACCGACATTTTATTATATGGAATGGAAGAAACGCTAGCAAGGTGCGATAGAGCTTGGCGTCAGGGTGGCGAGGCGTCGATGCCACAAGGAAGTGGAGAAGGTGGTGGTGGAGAGGGCATGGGTGGAAGGCGATCCTTTGGAAGGGGTAGAGGTCGCCTCGACTATTGCACCTGACGATCATGTTCTTGGCGCGAAGATCCTTCATAGAAAGGCCATCAAGATCAAACTCAATAGAACAATGATTGTCTAAAGTAAACTGACAAATAGAAATAAGGTTCTTAATGAGGTTAGGAGTGACAAGAACGTTATTCAGGTGAAACGACTGGTTAGGAGTTTGAAAGGATGTTGTGCTGGTGTGGGTGATAGGAAGGTGAGACCCATTGCCGACAATGGCAAAAGGAGATGCAGCGAAAGAAAAACGGGAGATGGACGACAGATTACCGTGCTCCGAAGTCATGTGTGCGGATGCACCCGAGTCCATGTACCACTCGGAGGAGGAGGGCGACGTGAGTGTTATGGTGTTGAAGGACTGGAGCAGCTGGTTCTGGTCCCATGACGTCGACAGGGTGGAGTTGGTCATCGGGCCAGGCACCTACCACGGAGCACCCTGCCACGAGGCACCTGGCCACGGCATGCCTTGCCACTGGCTGGGGGAGGGAGACTGCGGTGGTAGTGTCACGGCGAATGCCTGGTGCCCACCGTCGAGGCGTGGGCCGAGGAGGCCCATCCGGCGGGCGAGGACTGCTTTCGGGACACATCGCGGATCGATCTAGCCCATGGGTGCTAGAACGAGGTCCGGCGCGAGCCCTTCTGCTTTGTCACGGTGTTGTTCCGTCATTCTGCATTCTGGCGGCGGTTGTTGTTGGAGTAGTTCCCGCCGCCACTGTTCCCACGGTTGGAGGAAGTACCGTCTCACGATTGCCCATCGTTTGCGTTGGCGGAGGATCCTCCGGAGGTGCCAGAACCGCCGGAGTTACCCTTGGAGTTGCCGTTGCCGCCGGTGGTGTTGGTGAAGAAAACCGAGCGAACGAGCTGCTCAGAGTCCTACCAGTAAACCTTCATATTCTGCCACGTTGTTCGTGGTAGGAAAATTTAACTGGATGGCGTACTTGATGTGTTCGCCAGTAAGGGATATCAAGACAACTTCAGCCCCCGAGCCTTTTAGCATCAAGGAACCGTCAAAGTACATTATCCACTCGTCGTGGTGTTCATACTCGGGCCCTTGGGTGGGTTCAAGGTTTGTCCATTCGGCAATGAATTCTGCTATTGCCTGGGACTTGATTGTTGTTCGTGAGATGAAATGGAGATCGAACGCCCCTAGCTCAACCGCCCATTTTGCTATTAGATCACGATGATTCCTGTTTCAAGGACTTGACCAAGGGATACCGGTTAGTAATGCGACCACTTTGTGGGCCTGAAAGTAATGCCTTAGTTTCCTTGAAGACATAAGGAGACCATAAAACAACTTTTGTACCTATGGCTATCTTTCCTTTGGTCCATGTAAGATTTCGCTTACATAATACACTGGTCGTTGGATGTTATCCCGTTTTACGACCAGTACACCGCTAACTGTTTGTGGCGTTGTAGCCACATAAATTAGCAATGTTTCTCCCAATCTCGGAGAAACTAAGACTGAGGTACTCGTAAGGTACTTTTTAAGTTCTTCAAAGGCATCGTTTGCCTCTTTAGTCCACTCGAAACTTTCGTGTTTCTGAAGAAGCTTAAAGAAAGGTAATCCTTTTTCCCCTAACCTTGCTATGAAACGACTTAGCACCGCCATACTGACGGTTAGTTTCGGACCTCTTTCTTAAGTGGTCGGGCGATCTCGGTCGATGGCCTCTATTTTTACTAGATTTGCTTCAATACCTCCGGTGAGACTAGGAAACCGAAAGCGGTTTTCCACGAAACTCTAAACACACACTTTTCGGGTTCAACTTGAGGTTATGCCTTCTCAAGTTGTTGAAAGTTTCTTATAGGTCATGAACATGGTCACTAGTATTGATGCTCTTTACGACCAGATCATCAACATAGGCTTCTAGATTCCGATCTATTTGTGGATAAAAGGTTTTTTGCATCAACCTTTGAAAAGTTGTACCAACATTTTTGAGACCAAATGACATCTTAACATAGCAGTAAGTGCCATATGGGGTGATGAAGGAAGTTTTTTCTTCATCTTTTTTACACATATTAATCTGGTGGTACCTTGAATACGCATCTAAAAAACTTAGTAACTCACACCTGGAAGTAGAGTCTACAAGTTGGTCAATACGTGGAAGGGAAAAATCATCCTTCGGACAAGCTTTATTAAGATCTGTAAAGTCGATACACATTCGTCATTTTCCATTATTTTTCCTAACCATTACAGATTGGCGAGCCTTTGAAGGTGGTTAACTTCACGAATAAACCCGGCCTTGAGGGCTTGTCAATCTCCGATGGATTGCCTCCTTCCGATCAAGTGCAAAACGCGCGGCTTACCTTGATCGGTTTCTTGTCGGTGGAGAGCTAGCACGTGCTCGATCATCTCGAGGGACTCGGGCATATCGAGGCCCGCCGGCGAATCGTCTGATTTGCTCGAGGAAGAGACGGCGACTCTTCCTATTTGGGGTCGAGTCTTGCCCCACGAGAATCTTCTTGAGTAGATGAGTCGGTGTTTCTGACCAGTGGCGACTTGGCGCTGTCGAGAAGCGCCTTTGTCGAGTGGTACCTCTCTTATGCGGTTGGATGGCTTTGGCGTCATCTTTGGCCTCGAGTGCTTGACCTGTACGGTAGATGGATTAGCCTCTCTGGTCGGAAGTTCATCGACCAGCTCTAGGGATTTTCGATCACACACGTAAGCCATTTTCTGATCTCCTCGAATCGTGATGACTCCTTTTGGTCCCGGCATTTTCAAACTTTGATAACCGTAGTGCGTGGCTATCAAGAACTTTGCTAAGGCCGGTTGACCAAGGATTCCATTATATGCGGATTCAAAATCCACCACATCGAACGGAATCTTTTTTGTTTGGAAGTTGTCAGGTCTTTCGAACGTAACTGGTAGGAAAACTTGTCCTATCGGTTTAGCGGTGGAGCCGGGAACTATGCCATGAAAAGCATATTTCACTGGCTTCACTTTTGACCTAGGAACTTGCATTTCTTCTAAAGCTCCATAAATAATATATTCAAAGAACTACCTCCATCTATTAAGACTCGATTAACCCTACAATTATTGATAGTAGGTTTGACAATAATAGGGAACCTACCTGGTCGAGTCGAATGGATGGGGCAATCTTCTTTGTTGAAGAAGATTGTCGTGTCCGACCACTTTGACGGCTTGATTATGGTCAGAGGCTCAACGAGGTTGACCTCCCGCTCCATGGCCTTCAGATGACATCTTGACTCGTACGACGGAGATCCTCCAAATATCATGTTAACCGTGCGTTGAGGCTCCTGGTACTCCATCTCTTCGTCGCCATCTTTGTCCTTTTTGGAACTCGTCTCTCTGAGCTCCTGTATTGCGAGAAATGGTCCTTTACCCGCATAATAGTCCTCCGGTTTCTTTTGCGGACTCGGCAGTCGAGAGGTCGTGCTCACACTGTTGGTGAAGTGGACACCACTTCTTGTTTTTACAGAATCCTTGATCCGGAGCTTTTGCTTTGCCTCGTAGGTATAGTCCTTCTTACCCTTCGTGAACTTTTCAGAATCGCTAAGACTTCCTTATCGTCAGATCTCGGTTCTTATTCTTCTTGAGAGACTTCTTATTCTTTTCTCTGTTTTATCTAGGCGGTGAGAATTTTATCTTTACGATCGATGGCCGCACCACTCAATCGCCGCTAGCGGTTGCGTATTTGTCGCTATGTCGAAAAGTTCGACGGTTGTTAAATGGAGGGTTCATTGCTATGTCCTCCGTAAACCGCCGATTCCTTAGACACATCTTAAAAGCTGGATAAGCGATGATTCTGCGACGTCCGGTATGGAATTACGAACCTGGCTGAATCTCTTGATGTATTGACGGAGAGTCTCATCAGAGCCTTGCCAGATTCGATGGAGGTCGTTCTCCTTTCCAGGGCGGTAGTACGTACCCTGAAAGTTCGCAAATAGAAGGTCGCAGAGTTGCTCGCAAGTATAGATTGATCCGTAGGTTGGTTAAGTAACCAAGACCAGCGGACCCTTGAGCACGGTGGGCAGATAGTTAGCCATTACATTTTCATCACCACCAGCAGTTGTGATGGCGGTGGTATATATTTGGAGAAATTCCAACAGGTTTTGGGTTCCATTGAACTTGTCCAAGTTGGCTAGTCAGAACTGGTTTGGCCAATGCACAGCTTGGAGCCCTACAGAGAAGGCTCGACAACCTGTGATGGATTCATGGCGCCTTCTTTAGAAAGCGTCGGATTATGTCGATCGGAGATCGGTTTCTAAGGTTGGAACGCTGGTGCTCCGATGTGCCGATCCGGTCATAGACATTGGTATGATGCCTTTAACCGCCTGCTTGATTTAGACGATGTTGGAGATCGTTAGGTCCAACCGTTTGTTCTTCTCGATGTGGTGAGGGAGTGGCTACTTGGAATAGCCTTCTTCCCTCGTGATTCCTTGGTCGGAATCGTCGAGGAGGCCTTGGTATTGATTGTTCCCCAACACGATCGTATTGCTCTCTACTGAGGGAGGAGCGTTGAGATGAAGTCATGGTTTGACTTCCTGAATTTCTCTGTTCTCGATACGCTTCCGTTTGTTGCATGGTTTGTTGCAGAATCTTCGATACTTGGCCTACGAGCTGTACAAAACCTGGGGTTTCTGCTAGAACAGGGTCAGAATTATTTAATATATCCTGAACACGTTGCAGGTTTCGTACAGTTATCGAAAGTCTCGGGGGGTTCATACTGGTCGTAGGTGTACGCAAATCTGAACCTTCTCCCGACCTTCGGATTTCTTCCGTCCGACCAGCTACTCTTGGTGGGGCAGTGCTAGGCGAGTTAATTGATGGACGTTGATCAACTCTGTTGACTCCGGAAGTTGGTGCCTGATGGTCCATATCATTTCCACCAGCACATGGTGGCGTTGCAGAGTGTGTAAGACCATGCAAGGCATCTTGATTTGCATCTCTGATCGCATTGACCTCGTGCCTCCAACAGTGATCTTCTGATGAGCTTCCATCGTAACTAATGGAGAGCTTTTCAATACTTCGCGAAGTTTCCGACGAGAGGTCGAAGATGAGCACCTCTGAGGCCTTCTTGGTGGACTCGACCGTCTGATGAATCGCCGATCGTATCGCGAGTCTTATCATCCCCACATGGCCTACGATCAGTGGAGGTTTCATCGACACCGTTACCAGGTGTTGGTTCACTCATGGAGTTGCCAGAAGCCGTAGGTGAGTATCTTTCAACCATGATCTCATCAAGAGTATAGAGATTCTCGAGTTGCGATCTGAAATTTCGTCACTGTTTCTTTGGTTGGAAAGCCGGGCTTGGAGATCTGACATTACGAACTAGTCGAATGGCTGGTTCTCTGAAGTCGCCACTTGTTGTGGTGGCGTATCCTCGTCCATCCGATCGATTTCGCTAACGTCGCCGACGTCTTGAACCAACGAGGAGGAGGAGGATGATGACATGCCATTCTCTTACATGATACGGATGCATCCTTCCATGTCAAGGTCGGCGTAGTCCGCTAGGTCGAACCAATTCTCCTCGTCCCAAACTCTGGCCATAGTCGCATTAGCGATTATGAGGATTGGGCGAAGATTTTAATGAGCGAAGAGTTTCATCAGGAAACTTCGTCTTCTTCCCCACAGACGGCGCTAGTTGTCGATTATCGAAGTCGGCGATCTTATGAAATAAAAGAGCAAAATGACATGATATTTCACGAGAGAGAATGGGGCCGCTCTTTATTGATATGAACTGGATTCTGAGGAGGTGCTTACGACCCGACTAGGGACTACTCTAATTACATCTTGAATGTGAAGATCACTATGCTAAATGTCGGACTTAGAGTATGGATCTAAGGCTGATTGTGTTGCTTTTGATTCGACTACTTGAGATTGATCTGGTTGTCTCGCCCTTTTGTCCTCTGCGCTCCACCTTTAAATAACTTCGAAGAGGTGGCGATTACTCTGGAGAAAGCGTCATTTGGTGAAGCGTACTGATAGTCGGCGAGATGTCGATTAACAATGTGTCAAGCGCCTGCGGTTGAGTGTTTGTGAGACACATAATCGTATGGTGGTTATTATCGGTGTCTTAGGATTATATAATATCGCATGGTTTAGAATATCTGACATGTGTTCCATTCATCATACGATAAAGATGCGGTTCATAACTTTTTGACGACTACGGTGGTGAGCCTAGGCACAAGACCTTGTCAGGCAGGTACCCATCATGTAACCTCTGGAATCCTCACGACCCGGTGAGGTCGTTATATAGGGGTTATGACCATGAAGGCGTATAGTCTTTTATTATGTATTAAAATAATATATAGAGGTTTTAATCCTCGTCATAATCCTTAGACCTAAAATCGGTATGGTTTCCTATATGTGTAATAGCACTCTTAGGGGTTGCCAATCGCTACTTATAATCGGGTAGTTATAAAGATAGCTTTGGGTATGCTATGAGACATCTGAGAGAATCGATTTGGTCGATATGGGATTTGCCCTCTTAACATTACGGAGAGATGTCTGAGCCCCTCGTTGTGGTCGGATAAAGAAAGTGCATGGCCATGCCACTAGTGGTCAAGTGTTCGACCATGTGAAGTTATCCCACACTCGATCGAGAAAGTATTGAGCAGTCCATAGATGACACAACATCTCACTTGGAGTTCAACCAGACATCGTGAGGCAAAGGGAGAATACATGAGTAGGTTGTTTAGTTCGATCGATTCTGGATTTGGTCGTATGGAGATCGAGCTGGTCGTAAACTGGTCGAACGTAATCCTGAGTGGTAAGTAACACGGTCATAAGGAGTTCTGGAACTGGTCGTGACCAAATCTGAAATTGTCGTATAGAGATAAGACACTGGTCGTAAGTGATGAGGACCTAGTCGTTAAATCCGATATAATTTGTGTTTATTTGGGAATCGTTATGTCTGCTAGGAACCGCTAACGACTCGTGATCGGAAAATGTTTTGAGTCACAACCAATTACACATGAACCTCAGGTCACACACTTAGCAGGTTGGAACAAACCATCTATTTGAACAATGCTACAATCTGGCTGGAGTACTAGGTATCGAATAACTCTTGGAGTTGCAGAGGCCTAAGCGTACTTGCATGAGGATTGTCGAGACTACATTATACATTGTGACATAAAGCCGCAAAATATACTTCTTGATGCAATGTTCATTCCAAAAATTCTTGACTTTGGGATGGCAAAGTTTTTGGGGAGGATTTTAGCCAAGTTCGGCGACAATAAGAGGACTACGGGATATATCGCTTTTGAATGGATCGGAGGAGTGGCTATTACACCAAAAGTTGGCGTTTATGGCTATGGGATGATGCTCTTGGAAATCATATCGGGAAGGATGAATTCTTATGAAGAATGTACTACTGTTTGGAGATCATACTACTTATTTCCTGTGCAAGTCGCATATAAGCTTCACGAGGAGATGTTCTTGAGCTTGTAGATCACAAACTATGTGGTGATTTTAATCTAAAAGAGGTTGAGAGAGCTTGCAAGGTTGCTTGTTGGTGCATTGAGGATGGCGAGTTCCATCGACCAACAATGGGTGAAGTTGTTGATTCTAGAGGTTTAGTTGAACTGGCATGCCCCAATGCTAAAGGCGCTTCAAGTTATCACGGGGAGCTAAGATCCAACATGATGCAATCTTTTCTTTTTTATGTAGAGTGTTTAAACACGAAAGCGAACTTTTTGTGTCGATGTAATAATTACAATTTTTACGGTCTCTCTGTTTCATAAATAAATTTGGTGTGTGATTGTGGGGCCTAAAGAGGGGGAAAAAAATAATCTCCATTTGGAGTACCTTTGTTTTGGCAAGAAGTACTTGGCATCAACCTCTTGCCATGCCCTCATGCACATGAAACGTATCCAGTAACCCTTTGTTGGTTAATCTACTAATCTACGCAATCTATTTTTGTTATCAACAAACTACAACGGTGGCCTAGTTGGTGTACCCCTAAGTCGGCAGGGCAAGTTGCTAATTCTCGGTAAACAATTGGCCGGCCAAGCCACACGATTGCAAAGGTGTATACTCGCAAGGTTGTGCTCTCCAGATCTTGCGTTCGCGACCGGATGAGACGAAATCCCAGCGCTCTAATATGTACCGAAGCCCTAAAAGAATTTCAAGTGCAATAGGCATAAGCAAATTTCCGGTACTTGTGGAACATCGTAGAACAAAAACAAGAGCATAGGGACGATGAAACCTTACCACGGGGAGGTTCCACCGCGTAATTCTACCCGTCCTCGTCGGCGACATTTGGTGGCGGCGAGGCGGCGGCAACCGTCGTTAGCGCGTCTTATAAAGCTGTTTTAGCGAGAGAGAGACCACTCCACAGTCTCCACTCTCCACTCTCCACTCTCCACTCCCGTTTTCTCGGATTGGGGACTCACCGCCTCCCGTGATGGGACCACGCGGCGGCTCACGAGCGGGCCATGCGTGCCACCCAAACGCAGCCTGGTAGCGTGGCTTCTAGCGCGCCGGCCGCGTGGCGCCCAGTAGCCATCGTGGAAAGAGGCGAGCAACGATCCACGCGGGCGCCGCTCCGGCCCAGCTGCAGATGTGGGCTATCCCGCGAGTCGCGCAACGCCGATCTACTGCGGCCCGCCTCTGCCTGTCATGCCCACAAGGCCACAACCCAATTTTCCCAACCGGAGGTATATAACTGGGGCGGCGTATCTCGTGGACACACTGTACTTGTTGCACATATGGACATAACCGATCAAGACGCTCCATCACGAATGCAGCGCCTAAGATCAAGCCTCCCTCCCACTTTTGGCAACTCCCCCCGCCGCCGCGCCGTGAGGGCCGCTCCGTCGCCTCCCGATCCCTAATCCTCCGTTCACTTCGCTCCTTCCGCACAAGGGTTCGGAGGCCCAGCGTCGTCGCCACCAACTCGCTCCATTCGTCCCTCCCCCCGATCCCCAAGCTTCCATTCACTTTCTGCGCTAGGGTTCGGAGGCCCCGCGTCACCCCCCCCTGAGTCGCCCCGCGCCGTCACCCCAGACGTCGCTCCCTGCACCAAGTTCCCTAATCACCTGCGCCCTACTATCAGACCCGGATTACGAGAATCCAAATCCTCTGTGAAAACATTGTGCTATTCTCGGATCGAGAGATAGCACTCACGAGCACATTCTTGAATCAATCACACAAGTCGTGAACTAAAACAAATATAATACAAGCAGTGACATAGACCTCATCGGATCGAGTTTTACAAAGGGGCCGACAAGGCCAACTTTGATTACATTACATAAAGATAACGAAATCTCTGACATAAGCAAAAGCGGGAGGTAGGGCTCATCTCACCACAAAAAGCGATGGGGTGACACAGGTGTCGACGGATATTATCCAAGAACTAGATAATATCGGTTATATGCGAGTACCAACGAGTCTACTTAGACTGGGGCAAGACCTAACTATAGAACTACACTACTCCTCATCATTTCCTTGTCCATCATCTTCTGGTCCTTCGTAGAAAGCGTAGTCTCCTTCATCTTCATTGTCCGAAGGGTTTGGGGAGAGGGGCGAGAATGAGCACAACTTCCGTGCTCGCGATAATGAGCACAACTTCCAACACACAATGCAATATTACATATATGCAAGGTTAAACAAGGATGGCTCGGTTCTTTTATTTGCTAAAGCAATCTTTTCAATTATCATAGTTACAAATCCTATTACTTAGCATTTTAACAAATTGCATTTTGTTAAAGAGAGTAATGTGCAATATTTAATTCAATAGAGGTTCCATCCGGCTGAAACTCCACCTTATGCATTTTTTTGATTGGAGCTATCTCCAATTACTACCACCACATTGAGCTCGGCGACTCGGGTAAAATCAACACGAGGCTAGGTGAGCCCTTCCACATTTTCCATACCGCCCACAAGGTTGTTGAAATAGAACTAACTCAAGTTAAGATTCCCATGTCCGCCTTTTACCGTAGGCACGACTGTTTAAACAGTTTAGACTCTGCAGAGGTTGTACATTGTACCCACAAAAGATAGTCATACTCGTTACCTCACGTGATTCCATAGTCATGTAGTTGAGCGACCGTCACAGTAACCTTTCGAACTACCTTGCCCTTTCCGTTATCTCACCCATATGGGGTTGCGCCTATATGTTGCGCGGGATCGTTGTACCACAGCGTTGGGTGTAGATTTGGACTACCCACAACTACTAGCAACCTCACCCATTCAAGCTGGATGTACTGCAAGCTTGCGTATTTTTCCCTTTCTCCACCGTGTGAGACACATTTAGGGTTTAATAATTTTACTAAGCCAAGTTGCACTTTACAGACTTGTGGTTGTACTTGTTTAACATGGGGGGTCGTGACAAGATTAAGTCCTTAATCCATCCAGGCGGTTCTTTTCCACATTTCCATCCATTCTCGTGCTCTCGGAGCACCCACCGCCTTTCCATTCACCCAGATGTGGTATTAGCAGTTATTGGGGTTTGGAGGGATAAAACCAAATTAATCCATTCCTTTTAGTCAATGGACCACCAATGACTACCCAAATCATTTCATGTTTGAAGAATGATGTTTGGGGTATTTTAGTACCGGTACTTAAGCAAGACTAGCATGTAAGCTAAGTACAACCTATAACTAGTATTACCATATATTTACTAAGGTGACAAGGAATAATGGATTCAATAACAATGGATGGCATATTAATTAATTAATCAACAAATGGGTGTTTAGCTACCTTAAGCTTTAACATACATTTGATTAAATAATTAAAGCATGCAATTTTTGGTTAATTTAAATGAATATAATTTGCATAAAGTGTAGGATCAATATGATCAAAGCATTGACTCGCCTTGGTTAAAGGCAAAGGGATCTTGGTAGTCTTGGGCTTGCTCAACTTGAGGATCTCCAGCGTCTTCAAATCCTAATCGGGCGAAAATACCGGAAAAAGGCACAACGATAAAGAGAGAAAATAAATACACAAGAATACACAAATGAACTCCAAATTGAACAAGACCTATGCTATTAGCAAGATCTTGACTTAACAAATTTTAGGAATTTATTTCATAATTTTGGAGTTATAACGGAGGAGAACGGAATAAACGAAGGTTAATTGAATTGAAGAGAGAGAGAGAGAGCCTGACCAGTCACGCAGTGGACCGAGTTCACGCGCAGGGGCGCCGAGGCACGACATAGTGGCGCTGGAGGGCCCTTGGCGATGGCGATGAAGGGGGTGGCATTTCTGCGCATAGAGGCCCTTGAGGTAGTGAGAGAAGAGGGGTTTTAGGACACCATTAAACAGCTAAGCATTCAATTAGGTTCTTAAGACATCATTAAGGCTTAATGGCGGGCGGCTCGTGGCAGCAAGTGGGCTAGGGCGTGGCGGCGCGACTTGAGCACGGGCACGAGGAGCTGGCGAGGAGACGGTGCTGGTGACAGGGTGGCGGCGCCGGAAGGGTGGACGTCACCGGCAGCGGGTGGTGCTAAGCGACGGTGGCGGCTCGGTGATGGTGGAGGGGGTGCTCCGGTGGCGGATTGGCCGGGAGGTGAGCAGGGTGGCTCTCGGCAATGAAAGCCAACAGCAGCTTGACGGGAGGCGGAGGAGGCTTGTGGCAGCGCGGTCTTTGAGAAGCGATGGCGGGGCGGGGAAGAAGAAGCGATTGCGGTGGGCGTGGTGGCGGATCTCTAAGGGAGGTTGAGAAAAGGACCTGGTGGCGAGGGCTCACGGTGTGAGGTTGGCGGCCGGAGATGACCGAGCGGTGAGATGGCGGTGGAAGCGGCGGCTTTGCTCGGTGGACTTACCGGAGCTCGGGCGGCGTGGGGAGTTCAAAGCGAAGGGATTTATGGGCAGCGGGGTGAGGAGGCAACGGAGGGAGTGCCATTAGGCGTGAACGAGGGGTGGCGTCGTCTTCTTGTAGCATGAGGCGAATGGCGGCGGGTTGGTGGCGCTGATCGAGCGATGGCGTCTTGAGTGTAAGCGTCGCGAAAAACCTGCAGTCTGTGTCGCTGCTTGGCTCGAAGTGGCAGTGGTGCAGGCGGTGCGTGTGCGGCACGGGCGCGACTTCAGCGTACGAGGGCGGGCGAAACCATGGCGTGCGTGCTGAGAGGGGCGGCAGCTGCAGCGAAGCGTCTGGCGCAGGAGGGAGGTGGCGTCTGTGTGGCTCAGCGCCCACTGGAGGAGAGAGAGCGCTTCGGTCTTTGGCGTCCAGGAGGAAGAGCCGGGGAAAGGGAGCCAAGGGGAAGATGCCAAGGCTGGGCATCGGCTTGGGCTAGAGAAAAGGCGAAGGGGAGGAAAAGAAAAAGAGGCGGGCAAGGTGGTAGGGAAAAACAGGCAGGTGAAATTTGAAAGCAAGAGGGCTTGGCCCGAGAGAGAAATAAATGAGAGAAAGAAAGAAAGAGGGGCCAACTTGAAATGACGGGAAACAAAAAGAGGAGAAACTCCAAACCATGAATTTGAATTTCAAATGTTAAGGACATTGCATTTGAAACACAAACCGGAAAAAAAAAAGTTTTCATAAATAGCTTGGTAATTTGAATTCGTGAAGAACGAAAACCGAATGGTAAATACTATGTGCCGTCCGAAAACGGGACGCTACAAATCCTACCCACCTTAAACGGAATCTCGACCCCGAGATTCGAGATGCTCCGAGAACAGGGGCGGGTAGTCTTGCTTCAGTTGATCTTCACGCTCCCAGGTGGCTTCTTTTCTTTGATCTTGACTCCTTGGACCTTGCAAAGGCGGAAGACTTGGCGTCTTGTTCACTTCTCGATGATGTCGAGGATCTTGATCGGATGCTCTGGATAAGTCAGATCTTGCTGAAGGGCGATGGCTTCAATGGGCGTCTGCTCTTCAGGTACTCTAAGACACTTCTTGAGCTAGGAGACGTGAAACACATTGTGAACGTCTGACAAGTTTTTCGGTAGCTCTAGCTGGTAGGCTACTTCTCCACGCTTGGCAGTGATCGGAAACGGGCCTATGTATCTTGGGGCAAGCTTGCCTTTCACTTTGAATCTTGAGTTCCATGAAGTGGCGATACCTTGAGGTAACACAGCCATCTCCAACTTCAAAAGTTAACTTTCTTGGCGGTTGTCAGCATAACTCTTTTGTCTTGGTATTTGCTTGGAGACAATCTCGATAAGTCGAACTTTCTCTTGACTTGCTTGAGAGTCTCGGTCGAAGATATATCCTTCACTGATTCGACCAATGGAGAGGAGTTACGCATTTTCTTCCATAAAGTGCTTGAAATGGTGACATTTTCGGGCTTGTTGATAACTATTATTGTATGCAAACTCGGCATCGGTAGACATTTTCGAGTCTACTATAAATTCCAAAGCACAAACTTCGAAGCATGTCTTCTAGAATTTGATTTGTCCTTTCTATCGACCATCGATCTGTGGATGATAAGTGTCTTTGAAATCAAGGTGTGTCCCAAGGGCATCATGCAAACTAGCCCGAAATGCAAGGTGAATTGAGATCCTCGATCGGAGACTACCCTCTTGGGTACTCCGTGTAAACACACTGTCTGAGCCATATACAACTCGGCTAACTTGTCTCCTTGTAAGTTGTCTTGACAAGGATGAAGTGGGCTACTCAGTCGATCTATCAACTATAACTCATCTTGAGTCACATCTGGACTTGGTTAGGGGTAGACCGTAATGAAATCCATTCAATCTCTTCCTATTTCCCTTGAGGATTTGCGGGGTTGAAGCAATCTTCTTGGCTTCTAATGTTAAGCTTTGATTTGACACACATCTGTGAGCTACATACTCTGCGATATCTCTCTTCATGCGCAACCACCAATACAAAATCTTCATGTCTTGATACATCTTGGTCTTTGCTGAGTGCGGGGTATATCTTGGTGTGGGCTTCTTCAGAATCAAATCCTTGAGTTCCTTACGGCGGGGAACAAAAAGCGTTTCCCATACCATAGGACTCCTTGCTGATCTTTGATCATCTTGGGGAGCTTTCCTTTTGCCATGAGATGCTTGAATCTCTGGACTCGAGTGTCCTTGTTGGCGGTCTTGATCTGCTCTTCTAAAGTTGGATGTGCTTCTATAGCATCTGCGGTGCCTTGTTCTATCAAACAAGGTTGAGGGCTTCAAATTCCTTATAGAGCTCGAGGTTGGTGCTCTTGAATAATAACATTATTACAGTATGACTTGCGGCTTAATCGTCGGAACTTCATTAGCCTTTACGGGATGATAATGAACATCAAGTTGTAATCCTTTATTAACTCTAAACATCTTCTTTGCCGGAGGTTGAGATCGGATTGAGTGAAAATATACTTGAGACTCTTGTAGTGCGTGTAGATATCACAATGATTTCCAATCAAGTAATGCCGCCATATTTTGAGGGCATGCACTATTGCTAACTCCAAGTCATGAGTTGGATAATTGTCTTCATGAGAAGCGGTATGCGGATGGATAAGCTACAACTTTGCCTCCTTGCATAAATGCATAACCAAAACCTTGGCGCGATGCATCACAGTAGACTTCAAAGTCTTGGTGAATGTCCAGCAGGATTAACACTGGTGCAGAAGTTAACTTCTTCAATTATTTGAAACTCTTCTCACAAGCCTCTGTCTATTCATACTTCTTTTCTTTCTTAAGTAGATGGGTCATCGGTTTGGAAAGCTTCGAGAATCCTTCTACGAAGCGTCTGTAGTACCCGACCAAACCGAGAAAACTAAGAACTTTTGTCACTGATGTAGGCTGTTTCCAATCCATCACAGCTTCTACCTTGGCTGGATCAACTGCTATTCCTCCTGCGGATACAATATATGCGAGAAGCTGATTTCGTGAAGCCAAAATTCACATTTCTTGTACTTGGCATAGAGCTCATGCTCTTTAAGCTTTTCGGGACCAATTGTAGATGTTGACATGCTCGTCATTGGTCTTAGAATAGATCAAGATGTAGTCTATGAACACGACTACAAACTTGTCGGTATTCCATAAATACCTTGTTCATCGATTCATGAAGTAATTTGGTGCATTGGTCAAGCCAAGCGACATGTTGTGAACTCATACAAGCCGTCTTAGAGTGGTAAAGGTTGTTTTAGGAATATCCTCATTCACGATCTTGAGTTGGTGGTACCACGACCTTAGGTCTATCTTGGAAAAGCGAGGCTCTGTCAAGCTGATCAAGCAGGTCACCTATGCGAGGCAAGGGATACTTGTTCTTGATGGTCACATCATTGAGTGATCTGTAGTCCACACACAATCTGGCGGAACCATCTTTCTTCTTCACAAAAAGGCTGGCGAACTCCGGGGAGAAGAACTAGGTCTAATGAATCATTTTTCTTGCAAGTCTTCAAGTTGTGTCTTCAACTCTTCAAGTTAAATCGTGACCATTACAGTATGGTCTCTTGGCAATTCGGCTGTCCCTAGCTTCAAATTGATTACAAACTCGACATCTACATGCGGTGGCATGCACAGCAATTCTTACGGAAAGACATCGGGGTAGCTTGGACTCTGAGCGTTGTCTCTAGGGACAACTCTCCAAGGTGGTGGATTGTTCGAACTAAAGGAGAGAGCGATCCACACTAATCCTTATTGTGGTTTTAGGATCCTTGGCAAGTACCACTTTCCTATTGGCGCAATCTATTAATCCATGATAAGCGGCCAACCAATCCATCCCTAGGATGATATCCAGTGCTTGAGATTCTAGCACAAGAAGGGTGGCTAGGAATCCAGAATCTTCCAAAGCAATCTCTACTCTGGGACTAACTGAGGTAGCATATAGGGGGTCCCCCAGGTGAACTAAGTACCACGGGTTTCTTTAACTTATAGGTCGGCAACTTAAGCCTTTCAACAAACTTTCTTGAAACAAAAGAGTGCGAAGCTCCAGAATCAAACAAAACTTGTGCGGGTACTAAATTGTCAGAGAACGTACCCATTAGCACTCCTGTAGCATCTTGTGCCTCCTCAGCGGTGACATGATTCACATGGCTGCGGCTTTGTGTCGGGGTAGACCTTGAAGCTTGAGAAGTCTGATGGCTCCTGCTTGGAGCTAAGGTCAGACACCCAGGCTGGGCGGCTCTGGATTGAACTTTGGAGCGGGGTTGTGGCGATGAGGGCCTTTGGTTAGCAAAGTGTCATTTTCTCCATGAGCTAAGCAGTGGAGATTAGTTGCTAGGTTGGTGTGGCGAGTTGTCAGTGAGGTGGAAGTCTGAAACCACTTCCTTGGGGTCTTGGGGCTAGAGCTAAGCACGTGAGGCGTTGCGGAGATGATCTGAAGGAGGAGCGCCTGGAATGTTGACCACAGGGAAAGTTGCCTTGTGGCCACGGAATGGCATCTTCCTTTGCGACTAACCATTGTCTTCTTCTCATTCTCTAGCACTAGGGCTTTGTTGACCAATTGATGAAAGTTGGCATAGTCATGGAGGATGAGTGTCACGCATGCCTTCCACGAAGCGATCTATCTTCTCTTCTTCATCACGCTTTCGTCATTAGGGCGTGGCGGGCAAGTTAGTTAAACTTGGTCACATACTCATTGATTGACATGTTGCCTTGCTTAAGAGCTCTGAACTCGTTCTTCTTTAACCTCATGGTACCGAATTTGGTACAAAGTTGGATTCTGAAGGCGTTTTGAATTTTGCCCAAGGAATTGGTACGCCATCTTTGGTTCATCTTCATCAGCGTTGTCTCGGCAACTTCTTCTATGGCGGCTCGGTGGCAGGGCTGCTTGGTCCTCGATTCTGAGATGTTGCGACCTTCCGCCTTCTTTGCGTCTTGTTGGTGATGCTTCTCCTTCTTCCTCTTCTTCATCTTCTGACACTAGACATTCATTACCTCTGGCAGCAAGGTAATTTTCCCACCATGTAGCTGTGGCACCTTTCTAGCAAAGTCCACCTTGTCTTCATTTGAGCAGCGGGCAAGTCGAAACTTTTTCTCAGTGTCTCTGAGCAGTCTTCTGCTTCAAGAGGTTCATTAGCTCTGACAAAAGTAAGGGGTCTTGTCTGAGAAAATCAGCGAGTTTGGAGTTCTGTTGGCGAGTCGATCTCTTGATTGTTGAGCCTTTGCTGAAGAATCTGAGTCTACTGAAACATCACTTGTGCTATTGTCAGGTGAGCTGGTGGTGGGGGAGGTAGACCTTGTCCTCGGCCACGACCACGGCCATGGCCTCTTCCTCGGCTAGCTGCAAAGGCTCCGCGGGCTGGGGTGGCGGCTCTTCTTGGCGGCATCCTGAAGAAAGGCTGAGGCTTAGAACTAGAGGGAGTATATGAGGGTTCACTAGCCCTCTAAGGTACACACAGAAGAACTTAAACCAAACAGGAAGATCGAATAAATACAATACAAAGCCTAGAGTGGCTGTATTATATTACGGGATTAGGTGTTACATGACTCTCGAACAAAGCTTACACGCTAAGCTAAGTCACGACACAGGATACAAACACATCATCTACAAAGAAGGAAACAAAAGTGCTTACAACCAAAAGATTGCCTAGCAAGCACTACTAGCTAAACTAGACTATCTGACTACTCCATCGAGAGCAGGAGGCGGAGGCAGCTCTGGCTCAAGCTCGTGACAGGAGGCGAAGCGAGGCAGTGAGGCTGCGTCCCGGCTACACTCTCCCAAGTCGATGAAGGGCCGGCTGAGGCGTCGCCGCGCTCTTGCCGCCGTCATCCTAGTCTTGAGCTTCTCGGTTGAAGAAGTCGGTCTAGCATCCTATCATTGGAGGGATGGTGGAGGAGGCTGAGCTCGAGCTAAAGTGGCGGCAAGGGTGGCTATGAGGCGTGCCACTTACGCAGGCGGCGTCCTCTCTCTGATGGCGGTGTCCTTCTCCCATATGGCGACAAAGTGGGCTTCATCACTCTGATCAAGTTGAGGCGAAGGGTGTCGGGTGGGCGTCCTTTGCGGTGAGCAAGAAGGTAGCGGATCTCGTCGGTGTTGGAGTGGATGTTGAGGATCATCGCCTGAGTCAGCTGCACCTGATGGGTCAGGCGAGGGTCGTTGTCTCTGGCGCCGAAGGCCTCCGCGAAGCGCTCTCCGTCGGGGAGGTACGGGAAGAAGCAAAATGGTGACTCACGCAGGAGGTCCTCGTGTATCCAACACAAGTGAGTGATGGCGACGCGGGCTACATCCTGGACGGCGTCGAGGCTGCTGCGGTGGGGTGCCTCGGCGTGGAAGGTGTGGGTCACGAACTCGCTAGTCCTAGCATAGAGGTAAACCTCCATGTCCCAAGACTCATGATTCATGATCCTCGTCATCCGGCCTCTGAAGAGCGGAGGGCGGGGGAAGCTAAGATACTGCATCAACTGGCGAAGGAGTTCGTGGCCGCCGTCATGCTTTCCATGGGTGTAGTGGTCCCATGGGCTGCGGTGGAGAAAAGCCATCTACAAATTTTGAAGCAGGGAGAAAAGATTAGTAACACTTAATGAGAATAGAAAAGTATGGAACTAGGAATGATGAGTAGAAGCAATAAATACTCTATATTTTGGCAAAACTTTTCTTAATTTTAGAAATAAGATCCAAGTCCTTAAGGCAATCGACCAATCTAACTAGGGGTTCTCTGATCGTATGCTCGATACGGCTCTGTCGGACCGGATTAGAGAATCCAAATCCTCTGTGAAAATCTTGTGTTATTCCTGGATCAATAGATAGCACTCACGGGCACATTCTTTGAATCAATCACATAAGTCGTGAACTAAAACAAATATAATACAAGCAGTGACATAGACCTCATCGAATTCGAGTTTTACAAAAGGGCCGCACAAGGCCAACTGATTACATTACATAAAGATAACGAAATCTCTGTGAAGCAAAAGGGGAGGTAGGGCTCATCTCACCACAAACAAGCGGATGGGGTGACACATGTCTGACGGATATTATCCAAGAACTAGATAATATCGGTTGTCTGTGAGTATAACGAGTCTACTTAGGCTGAGGCGAGACCTAACTATAGAACTACACTACTCCTCATCATTTCCTTGTCCATCATCTTACGGTCCTTAAGTAGAAAGCGTAGTCTCCTTCATCTTCATTGTGCGAAGGGTTTGGGGAGAGGGCGAGAATGAGCACAACTAGTGCTTTCATGAGCCAACACACAATGCAATATTACATATATGCAAGGTTAAACAAGGACGGCTCGGTTCTTTTATTTGCTAAAGCAATCTTTTCAATTATCATAGTTACAAATCCTATTACGTAGCATTTTAACAAATTGCATTTTGTTAAAGAGAGTAATGTGCAATATTTAATTGATAGAGGTTCCATCGTGGAAACTCTACCTTATGCATTTTTTATTGGAGCTATCTCCAATTACTACCACCGCTGAGATCGGCGACTCGGGTAAAATCAACATAGGGCTAGGTGAGCCCTTCACATTTTCCATACCGCCCACAAGGTTGTTGAAATAGAACTAACTCAAGTTAAGATTCCCATGTCCACCTTTTTACCGTAAACGCAATTTGTTTAAGCAGTTTAGACTCTGCGAGAGGTTGTACCTTTGTACCCACAAGAGATTGTCATACTAGTTACCCCACATGATTAGTAGTCATGTAGTTGAGCGGCAAATCACAGTAACCTTCGAACTACCTTGCCCTTTACGTTATCTCACCCATATGGGGTTGCGCCCATCGTTGCAGCGGGATCGTTGTACTGCAGATGTTGGGTGTAGATTTGGACTACCCATAACTCTGGCAACCTCACCCATTCAAAATTTGGATGTCGCAAGCTTGCGTATTTTCCCTTTCTCCACCATGTGAGACACATTCGGGGTTTAATAATTTTACTAAGCCTAATTGCACTTCACGGACTTGTGGTTGTACTTGTTTGACATGGGAGGTCGTGACAAGATTAAGTCCTTAATCCATTAGGCGGTTCTTTTCCACATTTCCAACCATTCTCGTGCTCTCGGAGCACCCACCGCCTTCCATCCGCCCGAGATGTGGTATTAGCGATTATTGGGGTTTTGAGGAGTAAAACCAAATTAATCCATTCTTTTTAGTCAATGGACCACCAATGACTACCCAAATCATTTCATGTTTGAAGAATGATGTTTGGGGTATTTTAGTACCCGGTACTTAAGCAAGACTAGTATGTAAGCAAGTACAACCTATAACTAGTATTACCATATATTTACTAAGGTGACAAGGAATAATGGATTCAATAACAATGGATGGCATATTAATTAATTAATCAACAAATGGGTGTTTAGCTACCTTAAGCTTTAACATACATTTGATTAAATAATTAAAGCATGCAATTTTGGTTAATTTAAATGAATATAATTTACATAAAGTGTAGGATCAATATGATCAAAGCATTGACTCGCCTTGGTTAAAGGCAAGGGGATCTTGGTAGTCTTGGGCTTGCTCAACTTGAGGATCTCCGGCTTCTTCAAATCCTAATCGGGCGAAAATACCGGAAAAAGGCACAATAGTAAAGAGAGCAAATAAATACATAAAAATATACAAATGAACTCCAAATTGAACAAGACACATGCTATTAGCAAGATCTTGACTTAACAAATTTTAGGAATTTATTTCATAATTTTGGAGTTATAACGGAGGAGAGCGGAATTGCGAAGGTTAATTGAATTGAGAGAGAGAGATGAGTGGTAAGCATAGCCGAGTTCACGTGCAGGCGGCGGTGCACCTGATCTGGTGAGAGGGGCCCTTGGCAAGAAGTGTGAAGGGAGAGCTGTTTACTACGCATGGGGGCCCTTGGCAGTGAGAGAAAGAGGGTTTTAGGACACCATTAAGCAGACTAAGCATTCAATTAGGTTCTTAGGACATCATTAAGGCTTAATGATGGGGCTTTGGGCTGGTGCAGAATAGGCCACGCTGGCGCTTCATGACAGCTGCAGTGTGGCGTGGCGTGGCCTCAAGCTGCACCGGCCGGGCTAGGCCTTGGCTGACGACTGAGCACAGGCACGGGAGGTGGCGAGGCGATCTTGGTGACGGGGTGGTGGCACGGAAGGTGGGCGTCGCCGTGGTGGTGCTAAGCGGTGGCGGCGGCTCGGTGATGGTGGAGGGTGCTCGGTGGCGGATTAGCGAGAGTGAGCCGGGTGGCTCTCGGCAATGAGGCGGCCAATAAACAGCAGGGAGGCGGAGAGGCTTGTGGCGGCAATGAAAGCGGCCGGGCGGGAAGAAAAGCGATCTGGCGGTGTGGTGGCGGATCTCAAGGGAGGTTGAGAAAGGACCACAGTGGCGAGGGCTCACGTGTGACAGGTTGGCGGCGCCGAGGCGTCGGGCGGCAAGATAGCGATGGAAGCGGCGGCTTTTGCTCGGTGGACTTCTTTGGAGCTCGGGGCAGCGTGGGGAGTTCAAAGTCTTGAGGCGGCTTTATGGGCATGGGTGGTGAGGCCAACGGGAGGAGTGCCATTAGGTAGCGGGACACGAGGTGGCGTCTGTGGCTAACGTCTTGAGCGGCAGGCGGCGGGTTGGTGGCATGGTCGAGGCGATGGCGTCTTGGTGCGAGCATCGCAAAAACCTGTGATGCAGCGGCATCGCAGCGGCTCTGGGGTGGCGAGGTGCCAGGCGGCAGCGCGTGCACCAGGCGGGCGACTTCAGCCGAGAGGACAGGACAAGCCAGGCGTCTTGGCCTTGAGGAGCGGCTCTTGCTGCGGTGAGGCGTCTGCGAGGAGCGAGATGGAGGTGGCGTCTTGTGGCTGTGGCTCAGCGCTGCCCACGGGAGGAGAGAAGGGGCACTCGGCGCTGGCGTCTAGGAGGAAGAGCCAAGGAGAGGGAGCCAAGGGGAAGATGCCAAGGTGGTGGCGGCTTGGGCGAAGAAAAGGCGAAGGGAGGGAAAAGAAAAAGGCGGGGCAAGTGGTGGGAGGAAAACAGTGAGGGTGGGCTGAAAGCAAGAGGGCTTAGCCCGAGAGAAAAATTTGAGCAGAAAGAAAGAGGGCCCAACTTGAAATGACTGGAAAAAAAGAGGAGAAACTCAAACCCATGGATTTGAATTTCAAATGTTAAGGACATTACATTTGAAACACAAACCGGAAAGAAAATAAAGTTTTCACAAATAGCTTGGTAATTTGAATTACGGTGAAGAACGAAACCGAGCAGTAAATACTATGCAAATCGAAAGCGGGACCTTCACCTCACGCCCCTCCATGCGCGCCCTGCGCATGCTCTGTGTCATGTAAGCTTTGATTTCCTTCATAATGGATTGTGTAGTTCACAATTGATATGAATTATGAACTAAAGCCGCATGAGCAGGGGGCATATCAATTTTGATTTCCATTTCATCCATGGACACAATTCATATCAATTGTGAACTACACAATCCATTATGAAGGAAATCAAAGCTTACATGACACAAGCACATGCGTGAGGGGTCTTGGCTAGTGGAGGGAGGCGAGGGCGCAGCGCATCGGGGAACTCGGCGAGGAGTGGCGACTAGAGCGTGGCTTGACGCAAGGGTGGCATTGCGAGGAAACACAGTGGGGTGACGTGGGGCCTTCGAACCCTAGAGCGGAAAGTGAATGGAGGCTTGGGGAGCGGGGAGAGGGGTGAATGGAGCAAATTCGGCGACGCGGTGTAGGGGCGGCGGTGCTCTCCTACTGATGGGCGGCGACGCGGGGCCTCCGAACCCTAGCACGGAAGGAGGCGAAGTGAGCGGAGGATTGGGGATCGAGGAGGCGAATGGGCGAAGTCTGTCAAGTGGTGGGGTTACCGCATAAAGTTGCGAGAAGTGGGAGGAGGCTCGATCTGGCGCTACATTCGCGATGGGCGCCGGATCGACCATGTCCATATGTGCACGAAACACAGCATGTCCACGAGATATGCCGCCTATAATTGGTTGTGTCCTCCAAATCTTGCACTTGCGTCTTCGCGAGCCGGTGAGACGCGACCTCGCCCATCTAATCTCTACAAAATCCTCAAGATTTCAAGCGAAGCAAGTCAGGACCAACTCCTCACGGTAGTTTAAAGCAGGATCAGCTTTGTGAAACATTCCTCACGGTGAGACGCGACCTCGCCCCTCTAATCTCTACGAAATCCTCAAGTTTCAAGCAAAGCAGGTCAGGATCAACTCTTCACGATAGGGTTGAAGCAGGATCAACTTTGTGAAACATTCTGGAATGCCCACAACCCAATTTTCCCAATTGGAGGTATACAACTGGTTGCGTCCTCCAAATCTTGCACTCGCATCTTTGCGAGCCAGTGAGAAGCGACCCCGCCCCTCTAATCTCTACGAAATCCTCGAGATTTCAAGCGAAGCAGGTCAGGACCAACTCTTCACGGCAGGGTTGAAGCAGGATCAGCTTTGTGATACATTCTTCGCGAGCCGGTGAGACGTGACCCCGCCCCTCTAATCTCTACGAATTCCTCGAGATTTCAAGCAAAGCAGGTCAGGACCAACTCTTCACGATAGGGTTGAAGCAGGATTAGCTTTGCGAAACATTTCGGAATGCCCACAACCCAATTTTCCCAATTGGAGGTATACAAGCTGGTTGTGTCCTCCAAATCTTGCACTCAGCGTCTTCACGAGCCGGTGAGGCGCGACCCGCCTCTAATCTCTCGAAATCCTTGAGATTTCAAGCGAAGCAGTCGGGACCAACTCCTCACGGTAGGGTTGATCACGAGGATCGGCTTTGTGAAACATTCTTCATGAGCTAGTGAGGCCGACCCGCCCTCTAATCTCTATGAAATCCTCGAGATTTCAAGCGAAGCAGGTCAGGACCAACTCATCACGGTAGGGTTGAAGCATGATAAGCTTTGTGAAACATTCCAAAATCGCAGGTCAAAACAAGAGCGCAGGGTTGAGCGCTTACCCGGAGGGAGAGATCCCTCCATCCATCTCCGCCGGTGGTGGAGACAACATCGTTCATTGCTGGCGTGCAAAAGCAGTCGCGATCCACGGGATCCATAATGAGAACTAACGAGACCATAGGTCTCTGAGATGTGAATTTGGCTCATTCATTGGGCAGGGCTCATTAACTACGGACCAAAATGGAATTATTTTGGAATCTTTTCCCTTTCAATCTATTTTTTCCCTTTTTCTTTCTATCTTTTATTATTTTTCTTTCTTTGTTTGTTTTCTTCTTTTCGTTTAGTTGGTTTTCGCGGATGTTGTGGCGAGTCTTTTTCTCACGTCATTTTTCCACCATAGTTTGATTTTTTTTGTCCATCTTGATTTGTTCCACTAATATTTTTCATTTATTCCACTAACGAGTTTTCAATTATTTCACTAATAGTCTTGTTCCATGAGCATGTTTGACTTGTCCCACTATTTTTTTATTTCTTGAACATCATCGATGAACTTTTAGAACACCCTTAATGAATTATTGGAAGTAGGGGTCAATCTGGCGAAATGGGCGGATATCGCTCATTATGTATCATATTCTACACTTTTTCTTGGAGTCGAGTTAGGCGGGGATAGCGCGGATATGAATATGAATCACGAGTAGTATCGATCACGAATACATATCGGATTCGATCTGATATGAATATTTTGTCGGATAATGCTTAAAACAAATATCATACATAAAACACATAGAACATCGGTCTACCAACTGTTATGTCAAAATGCAAACCATGTTGTAGCCGCTTAACAAGTAACAACAAAGCTCAAAAAGTGCACTAAACGATACATAGAAACTTGTCCATGTTATCGAGTACACTAATATGTAATACTACCCACAGCGCTCACACATCTCCACCACAAAAGGGTCAAACACCATAACATACATGTACACATACTCATGTGACAACTTGTAGCCTCATATGATACCATTACTAAGGCGGAAATATATGCAAGTGGGTCGTGTTTTGAAGATGCCGTTGTACAACGAACACGATGGTTCAAGGAGTCACGAATTAGATCGCTCGATTTAAACTATATGGACTTGGACGGGGATTGAGCATCACGGGCCGCGGCACCTAGTCGCTCTCGTTTGGTCTTCCATTTTCTGGGCGAGATAGGCCAGAGTCCAGTTCTAGGCCCTAGAATGGGTTTGTTTCTTATTGCCCAATACTAAGCCCGGTCCAGATCTAATAGTAGTATGGTAGCCTCAGCCAACGACTCATCGCATATTCGCGCGTGCCAAGGTATTCAGAAATTAGAAGTGGGCAACTCGATTTGGAACCACGGCAGAACAGTGGCGTGGAAGGAAAGCTCATCCCGACAATTTTCAGACTTCAGATGATCAGAGTTGGTTTGTGTTGAGTACATAAGTATTTTTCGAATTACTTTAATCCAGAAATATGGTAGATAAAATAAATTCACAAAGAACACTATAGCAATACCAGATTCAGATTCTAGAAGAACAGAAGCTAGCAATTCTATCTCAGTGTTCAAGACAACAATAGACAGTAAAGCAAACCAACTAACAAGAAAGATATAGGCATACCCGAATCGGTAGAAGAAGAAGGTGCGATGAAGAAGAAGGTCGGCGATGTTCTTGATGATGGCACCGTTAAATCATGATGTAGAAAGGTTGTAGTCGCGCGATTGATGTAGAACGAGCGAGAAGGTTGTAATCGCGCGATTGATGTAGATGTAGCAATGACGATCAGCGCTTAACGCTCCCCAAAAACCTTATTCGTCCTCGCTTCGTGCAAGCCTTCGAGGATGAGGGTTCGGAGGCTGCTCTCCGATGCGACCGTACACGTGCCTCGCCGGGATGGAGAACGCCAGAGACAACAACAAAAGCGTGGAATTGTATATTGTGGAAACAACGGAAGAAGCGAGAACTCTGTTCCTTTTATAGCCAAAACTTCGGAATCAAGGCCTTGATTGCGAAACCAAAAGCCAACGGTTGTCGAAAACCAAAACCAAGATTGTGATGCGCGAAACTAAAGGCCAGCGATTGCGATCGCCCGAAAGCGAAAAAGCCAACGATTACGAAGTCTAAAGGCCAACCGTCACTATCAAGGATCGAACGCTGTTCTTTTAATAGCAAAAAGCGAAGAGACCGAGACCAACGATCACCATCAATGTCGGTGCGTTTGATTTTGAATAGATAAAGAAAATCGTGCCCTTTTGACACGCCTAACATCTGTAGCGCTGCGCTTACGCACCGCACCAAGACGGCCTGCAGCTTGCGGCTCGGCGAGGTGGCGGCGCCGCGTGTGTTGTCTCTTAGCTCTCTCCAATTCCACAAGAAGGACTACCACGTTCCACCTTATAAGCAGTGTAACTCCTTCAAGCATCCATGTGGGACTAAGCAGGTTTAGCACATGCATATGGACCTTTGAGATTTACCAAGAATTAAATAGAATATAATAATATGGGCCTAGCCCATTTAATTCCAACAATCCCCACCGGATCTCAAGGGCACATGTCAAATGCCTTGATCCTGATATTGTTTTAATATACGGTGTTTTGATGGAGACAGGTTAAGATTGAACATCCACAGGAATGAAGCTACACTTATCCACTGGCTGTACAATGGACTAAGCCTTGAATTGACAGTTTGTGTGAATAAGTTTCATAAGTCCTTAAGCGATACTAAGTGCCAGGCATCCCATGGGTTGGAGCATATAAGTCATACTCTGGCATGTTCATGAGCTTCCTAGAAATTACCCTATTTCATAGGCTGTGACTAGCGATCGAGCTCATATAGGTGTGTTCTTTCAAGGCGCTCTGTGGGGCTGACATCTTTGCTTTAACAAGCCATAGAACACATTAAGATAAAAATCAACTTGCCATCTGATTTAGGAGAATTGCATCTCCAATGGGTGGGTCTATAAAGGTACTCTCCTCCCGGTTAACCAATAGCTTGTTTCGCCAATCCTACTTCACGGGATCTTCGATCACATAGGATGGAGTTACCACTATGGTATAACTCACGTGGGTCTCAAACCCATCTCCTTGATGCATTGTCTATCACATTTCGTGATAAACCCTTTGTGAAGGGATCGCGATTCTTAGTTTGTTTGGATATAATCCAAAGCTATTACTCGGAGTTTCTTATTTTCTGACAGACTTGATCTTCTCTTCACATGTCTTGATGATTTCATATTATCCTTAGAAGCTGTTCACCTTGACAATCACAGTCGATTGTCACAAATCATCGAATAGCGGTCTTGGTTTTTCAACCACCGCAAATCCATCAAAGCTCACGAAGCCATTCGCCCGATGATGGCGATATCTAATCTTTGTGAGTTACGCTTCCATTGTTGACCTCGTTAAGATGGTGCGCTTGCAAGACTTCCATGAAACAACGCCACCTCCAAGTAAGAAGACATATCCACTTGTGGCCTTAATCTCATCAGCATCAGATATCCAGTTTGAATCGCTATAACCCTCCAGTACCCTAGGGTACCCGGTATAGTGAATGTCATAGCTCATAGTACCCTTTAGATAGCGCATTACCCTCTCAAGAGCATGCCAATGATCATCTCCCGGATTGGAAACAAACCGGCTTAGTTTGCTCACAGCAAGCGAGATGTCGAACTGGTACCGCTAGCTAAATACATGAGTGAACCAATTATCGAGAATATCTCAATTGGTCTCTGGCTATTCTCCGATTCTTCCTAAGCAACACGCTAGGATCATAAGGTGTTGGAGAGGGTTTGTAGTCGCTATAACCAAAAGCGACTCAAAACCTTTTCCACATAATGGGATTGCAACAATGTAATCCCACCATCATCACCTCTCAACGACTTGATGTTCAAAATAACATCGGCTACTCCCGGATCTTTCATCTCAAAATTACGAGATAAGAAATCCTTGACCTCCTTAATCACATTAAGGTTGGTCCCAAAAATCGATATGTCATCAACATCTGAGACATAGAATGACTCCTCGCCCCCACCATGGCGATAATACACACATTTGTCGGCTTCATTCACAACAAAGCTGCGAGATGTTAAAGTTCATCAAACTTTTCATGCCCTTTGCTTAGGTGCTTGTTTAAGACCATACAAAGATTTCAACAACTTGCACACCTTTCCTTCTTGACCATCTACTACAAATCCATCTGGTGATCCATGTAAATTTCCTCGTCCAACTCTCCATTTAGGAAAGCATCTTAACGTCCATCGATGAGCGAGAAGACCGTGTGAGGCGACGAGAGATAGTAGTACTCGAATTGTGGTCAATCTAGCCACAGGTGAATAAGTATCAAAGAAATCTTCGCCTTCTTTTTGGGTATAACCCTTGGCCACAAGCCGTGCCTTGTACTTATCGATAGTACCATCAGGTCTAAGCTTCTTTTTGAACACCCACTTACATCCTCTGGGTTTACAACCATAAGGACGCTCGGTGATCTCCCAAGTTCCATTAGAGATAATGGAATCCATTTCATTCTGGATTGCTTCCTTCGGTGATTCGCATCCGGAGAAGCATCGCTTGAAATGGTACTTGGAGTATCATCCACAAGGTACACAATGAAATCAGGACCAAAAGACTTTGCAGTCCTTTGTCTTTTACTCTTCCTTAGAGTTTCATTGTCTTCCTCCTCAGGAATTTTCTCAAGGGTTTGTTCAAAATATTCCATTGGAATGGCAGGTTCAGGAATTGTATCAGGTTCCTGACTCGATGAACTAGGCATATCTTTCATCGGAAAAATATCCTCAAAGAATGTAGCATCTCTGGACTCCATAATTGTACCAACATGCACGTCAGGTACTCCAGATTTCACTACTAGAAATCTATATCCAATGCTATGGTGAGCATAGCCTAGAAAGACGCAATCAACGGTTTTTGGTCCAAGCTTACGCCTTTTAGGAATTGGCACATTGACTTTCGCCAAACAACCCCAAGTGTGCAAGTATGAAAGTGATAGTCTTTTCTTCTCCCATTGTTCATATGGGGTTATCTCTTTATTTTTTGTGGGAATCCTATTTAGGACATGACATGAAGTCAATATAGCCTCCCCACCATGCTTTGGAAAGACCATTTGTGTCTAACATGGCGTTAACCAAATCAGTTAGAGTGCAGTTCTTTCTTTCAGCAACCCCGTTTGACTGGGGTGAATAGGGAGGTGTCCTCTCATGGATTATACCATGTTCCTCACAGAATAAATTGAACTCATTTGAAAAGTACTCTCCACCACGATCAGACCTAACCTTTTTGATTTTCCTTTCAAGTTGGTTCTCAGCTTCTGCCTTATAGATTTTAAAGTAGTGAAGAGCTTCATCTTTAGTTTTCAAAAGATACACATAACAGAACCTAGTGGAGTCATCAATCAAAGTCATAAAATATCTGTTACCACCTTTTGTCAACACACCATTCATCTCACACAGATCTGAATGTATGAGTTCTAATGGTGCCAAGTTTCTTACCTCCATGACCTTATGAGGCTTACGAAATTTGCTTTGATTGCACACAAACTTGACATTTAGAACCTTTGGCAAGGGTGAATTTGGGATTAACTCTAAAGCGGCTAACGCGTCATGCAACCAAAATTAATGTGACAAAGTCGTGAATGCCAAATAGTAGTCTCATTACTCGCAAACATGGTTCACAATATTATTACATAAATCTGAAAGAGATAGGCGGAACAAGCCTCCGCACACATAGCCTTTACCAACAAATTGTCCACACTTGGACATTACAAATTTATTGGACTCAAATACCGGTCTAAAACCATCTCTACGAAGAGATCCGCCGGCGAGATTCTTATTGATCGATGGCACATGATGCACGTTCTTGGTTGCACAATCTTCCCAAGTAAACTTGGATCGTAGTACCAACACCATGAGCGATGGCATGTGACCCGTTCCCCATTAGAACTTTGAATCTGAGTGACTGGTAAGAAGAGAACAATAAAATATCAAGACACACATGTATATTAGCACCGGTGTCTATCCACCAATCGGTAGATTGACATACGGAAAGAACAGTAGGTAAATTACCATACCCTGAAGTTCCTGTCTCAGTAGTACCAACAACAACATTGGCAGACTTGGAATTCTGCCCTTGCTGATTCTTCCCACCCTTGCGTTGGCTGCAATCCTTGGCCCAATGACCAAGTTCACCACAGACAAAGCAAAGGCTCTCCTTTGTGTTCTTCTTCTTCTTCTTGAAGCTTGTTGTTTGTGCACCCTTGTTCTTACCTTTGAACTTTTGAGTTTGGCCATTCTTCTTACTGTACCACATTGGCACTAGAATGTCCCTCATTACCTCTAGTGTGTGTATCTTTTGCCCTCGCCTTCTCTTCAACATCAAGAGACCCAATGAGATTTTCAGCAGAAAACTCTTGTCTCTTGTGTTTGAGAGAAGTAGCAAAATTCCTCCAAGAAGGAGGAAGTTTGGCAATAATGCCTCCGCGACAAACTTGTAGGTAATACACACTTGAAGTACTCAAGTTACGTGGCCATAGATTGTATCTCATGAGCTGTTCAACTATAGAACGGCTATCAACCATTCTGTAGTCATGGTATTGCTCCATGAGATACAATTCACTGCCTGCATCTGAAACCCCAAATTTGGCCTCGAGTGCATCCCACATCTCTTTTCGGT
This sequence comes from Phyllostachys edulis, assembly GCA_036346405.1. Taxonomy (NCBI): domain Eukaryota; kingdom Viridiplantae; phylum Streptophyta; class Magnoliopsida; order Poales; family Poaceae; genus Phyllostachys; species Phyllostachys edulis. The sequence continues at coordinate 35,318,856 of CM070552.1, forward strand.
TTTAATCACCATGTATGCATCGACTAACTTCTCACCAAGAACACTAACCACGGCACCTTTAAAAGGTTATCGTGACCTCGAGCGCTTGCTCTGTTCAGGAGTAAGTGTTCCTTCGAACTTGCCGTTTGCCACATAAGCGTTCATGGCGATTAGCCAAAGCACCATCTTAGTGCGCCACCTCTTATAATTCGCACCATCGAATTGAGAGGGTTTGAGCGCAAAGAACAAAAGCCGATTGGTGAAAAATGCCTATGCCTAAAATAAGGTTTTTGGATTGTTGAGTACATAAGCATTTTTGAATTACTTTAATCGAAATATGGTAGATAAAACAAATTCACAAAGAACACTATAGCAATACAGATTGATTCTAGAAGAGCGAAGCTAGCAATTCTATCTCGGTGTTCAAGACAACAATAAACGATAAAAGCAAACCAACTAACAAGAAAGATATAGGCATACCCGAGAATCGGTAGAAGAAGAAGGTGCGATGAGAAGAAGAAGGTGCAGCGATGTTCTTGATGATGGCACCGTTAAATCATGATGTAGAAGGTTGTAGTCGCTCGATTGATGTAGAAGCGTAGCGAAGGTTGTAGTCGCTAGATTGATGTAGATGTAGCAATGACGATCGCATTAACGCTCCCAAAAACCTTATTCGTCCTCGCTCGTGCAAGCCTTCGAGGATGAGGGTTCGGAGCTCGCTTCTCCGGTGCGACCGTACGTGCCTCATGGGATGGAGATCGCCGAGAGACAACAACAAAAGCGTGGAATTGTATATTGTGGAAGCAACGGAAGAAGCGAGAACTCTGTTCCTTTATAGCCAAAACTTCGGAATCAAGGCCATGATTGCGAAACCAAAAGCCAGCAGTTGCGAGAAAACCAAAACCAACGATTGTGATGCGCGAAACTAAAGGCCAGCGATTGCCGATCGCCATAAGCGAAAAGCCAACGATTACGAAATCTAAAGGCCAACCGTCACTATCAAGGATCGAACGCTGTTTTTTTAATGGCAAAAATGAAGAGACCAGAGACCAACAGTGTTGTCTCTTGGCTCTCTCAATTCCAAGAAGAACTACCACGTTCCACCTTATAAGCAGTGTAACTCCTTATTTGTCGTATGGGACTAAACAGTTTAGCACATACATATGGGCCTTTGAGATTTACTAGGAATTAAATAGAATATAATAATATGGGCCAAGCCCATTTAATTCCAACAGTTTGTTCGTTTGCTATGCTGAAAGCAGGATCAGAGGGCAGGTTCTGTCGAAGACTAAGTTGTCTGAGCACGCATGCAGCTAGTGGATGAAGGAAGGTTCTGTCGATGACTGAAATGTCTGAGCGCGAAAACAACCGCACTTGTCACTGTCCTATTCAGACTTCTCCGTTGTCTTGAGGTCTCTCAAGTCTCAATTATTGTCAATGTTCACTCATTTGTTTTCTGATCCACTAGCGGCTCGAGCACTTACAGTTACAGACAACTACTACCAAAGTACCAATTCCAACCATTGACAACACTTGCTCACTTTTCGTATTCTCTCAGGAAAAATATCACACTTCTAAACATAATAGTATCATTGTCTATTTATAAGTGTCATTTGTTATCGCTAAAGAGAATTTGTGTTAAGCTTAGCAAGAAGTCATTAGCCACACGGCCCCAATGTTTTATGTTGGATCCGCCCTTAAGTTGGTGGTAGCAAATGAGCATAGTAACACAATTATTTCCATTTATGTAAGAATTTCAGGTGAGAAGGACATCTCTAAAGGGTAGCTACAAACGCCTTCGTTTTTCCTTCTCCTAGGGCTCCTTTGGACAAAGGTATTTTGTAGGATTTGGTTCCTGCAGGATTTTTTGCCATGAAAATTTATATGAGAGCCTTGGGTTGTGGTAATGGTGCGAAGGGTTCCCATGGGAAAATTTTCCCATCCTCCACTTTTCAGAGAATTATGAATATGAGCTCAAACCTCATGTTATTTTTTCTTTAAGAAATCCAATGCATTCTCTCTTCACACTCTGTTTTTTTTTTTAAAAAAGTATTCCTCAAAACTCTTGTATTGTTTCCTGTGAACCATCCAGACACATGTCACCTATTCATGTGTTTTTAATCCCGTGAAAATCTAATGTACATGGTGTTCTATTCCTGCGTTTTTCACGTTCCTACCATATTTACTATGTTTCCAAACGGGCAGTAGTAGCAATAATGCCAAAAAGGACAAAAGGTGTTTACTAATCTTAATCTACATTATTTAGCAAAAAAACTCTTAATCTACATTAAAGACGATTGCAAACAATGGCACATGCGTGTAAAAACAGTGGCTCGTGAGAGCACCACATCATCTCAATTTGCCGGTACCGTCCGATTTTCATCCAACACTAAAGCCCACAATGAACAACATAAATATCTTTTTAAAAAAAGGCAACAGTGCACAATAGAAAAATGTTGAGATTATTAAACCTAGCATACTTACAATATGGATTTCAGTTGTCAACTAAACAATGCAATATGCACATGTAATATTTACTCTGATATATATGTTTCTTCACAATTAGGGCTTCCTCCTCAGTAATTTCTCACACTTGATTAAAAATAATAAGACAATTTCCGCAACAAACGCATCGGCTCAATGCTGGTTCTAGATTTCTTCCATAACGTGCTACCATAGCAAATGAATGCCAATTATTTCAAGCAAGTGTGGAACCTGACCGTGCAACGACTCGACTAGCTAGGGTCCCAACTACTAATTGACTAAAAGACTCCACCGTTGCACGATTCAATCACATCGGCCACTTGGGAATTGTGTAAACCCATGCCGACAGAAGACGTGTGGAATCCTTGCGAAGACGTCCAACGTCTGGTCGGTGGTGACCGGAGGGTCTGGTCGGTGGTGACCGGAGGGCGAAGACTGCAGGTCTCCTACCTACCTGTTACAACGAGGCAGCGAACAAATCAGCGCACTTGGGCGCGCGACCGGAAGGCGAAGACTGAGGTCTCCTACCTACCTGTATAACGAGGCAACGAGCAAATCAGCGCACTTGGGCGCGCCTGCATGGCTGCATGTGGGCCTCGCTGCTGCTTCACGGCTCGAGCCAAGCCAAGATTCCGTGTGAGCCACCTCAGCTGTGGTTTCTACGTACACCTCCAGCAGCGCCACCTCAGCCCGTCAGCTGTGGTTTCTACGTACACCTCCAGCAGCGCCACCTCAGCCCGTCAGCCGTGGCGCAAGACACAACCTGACACGCAAACCGTTGCACAGGAGAGAAGAGCGTTCGTGAGAGAGGAAGTTATGGTGAATTTTTTTAAAAAAGGTTATGAGAATGATAAAAGATAAATTATTAGAAGTTTATTAGGTAGGGCAATGCTACATGTCTAATGTTGGTGGAGCAGGACGCCCACTTCACTCTCTTTTCTCATCCTTACGCATCCTTATCACTGAGCCATGTCCCCAAATGTTTGCAACCACTCATTCCTCCCTTCTCTCTCCACTCTCATCCGCTCCATCCGAAACTCATCTCTCAGACTCTCTCTCTCTCTCTCTCTCTCTCTCTCTATTTCCACATACCAAATCGGAGAAGAAGAGTCTTCATGCTCGGCCGACGGGCGCCTCGCCTCTACGCCCCGGCCTCCAGCATCGCCACACCTTTGTCGTGCCCTGACCGAGCCGCCGCCTCTCCACAGTCGGCCTGCCGCTGCAGTGCCACCCAGGGCCAACCACACCACGTCGTACCTTGGCCTCGCTGCCAGGCTGCCACGAGCTGTCGGCCTCCATGCGTCGTTGGCCACGCCTCGGCCTCACTGCCAGGCTGCCACGAGCTGTCGGCCTCCATGCGTCGTTGGCCGCGCCTCGCCTCATTGCCAGTCGCCACAGTGTCGGCCTCCATGCATTATTAGCCACTTTCGACCTCCGTGGCATGACCACCGAAACAAATTGTTGCATCCCATGTGGTGGGTGGGTGATTGTTGCTTCTTTGTGATATGTTGTGTTCGTTGGAAAAAAATGTCGTGACCTATTTTTTTTATATGTTGTAGCGTTTAAAAAATATTGCGATCGTCGAAAAAAATGTTGCATACTGTTCTTTAAGATTTTGCGACCCGTTGAAAAAAATATTGCGACTCTCGAAAAAAAATATCGCATCCTGTTCACGGTGATGTTGCAAGATTTTTTAACGTGTCTTTTTTTCCAAATGTTTATTTTGATTCTGAGATTTCTGATATGTTACAACAAGCAAAAAAAATTGCACCGTCCTTTTTCATTTATTGCAACAAACCGATAAAAAGACTCCCATCGTACTTGTGCCCTTATTCGTGAGATAGAGTTCTCAGAGAGGACCTTCGTGGATGCCCTTAGTCGACATGTGCACCAGTGGATCCCACACAATTTGTCCGTTTGTTGCTTCCATGTGCTTGCATCGATCGAGTCAACACATGCTCCCCAAGGCACACCCATGTTGGCATGGTGAGCATTCCACCGTATATCTTGGAATGTTTAGCTCTACACTTAGGGTGTGTTTGGATCAATGCATGAGATGCTTGTACCATCCGGTTCGGGAAATGGTCTCATACATGTGTTTGGTTCTCTGAATCGAACCGCTCCATCCTGCAACAAATCGTTCCACACACGCGAATATTCCACGGAGATTCCGAACCAACTCGTTCCATGAAATTGAGTGAACGACGCGGTTCAACGCTTCCTTTTCCAGTATCGCTGCTTGCGCTTACTCTCCCTTCGCACTGCGCTCACCCCTGGAGCTATGCCGCCGCCAACCTCGCCTTCGCCTTCCTCATCGTCTACGCCTAGGAGCTCACCGTCAGCGTCCTAGTCCAGGCGCAACTTCTCGGTGTTCTCGTCCCCGAGGTCATCCCAGGCTCCGCCGCCGCCCGCGTCGGGCTACTCCCTAGTGATGTCATCCTCGCCGTCCACTGGTAATCCTCGGTCGTCTCCCTCCTCCCACGCTTGCCCACATCCTCCTCCTCCCCCGCACGCCTCCTTCTCCTCCCCAGCTGGCCTGCATGCCTCCTCCTCCCCGAGCGCCCTCCTCCCCGGCGGCCACCTCCTCCTCCCTCAGCTCCCTCCTCCTCCTTGGTGCCCTCCTCCTCGCCGGCCTCACAGATCCAGATCCAGATCCAGATCTGGATCTCGCCTCTGCCACCTCCCTCCTCCACCTCCCTTCTCCCCGGTGCCCCTCCTTCACGGCGCACCTCCTCCCCGGCGCGCCTCCTCCCCCGACTCCATCCTCCCCCAATGCGGTGCCTCCTTCCCTGACTCTGTCCTCCCCCGACACGGCGCCTCCTTCCCCGACTCCATCCTTCTCCTCCTCCCCCGAGTGGCGCCGCCCTGCTCCCCTTCTCCTCCTCCTCCCCGACCACCTTCCCCTCGGCGCCCTCCTCCCTGGCAGCTCATTGGCTCGCCATCGCGGGCTACATCCCCGTGACCCTTGGCCCCTTCCACAGTCCACGCCTCTGCGCCACTTTGTGTTCTTTGTGGCCAAAGGCCAGCAGCCGCACCACTACGCCACCACCGCCGTCGTCAAGATGGTGAGGTGCCAAGCACCCCAGCCCCTCCTATGGTGGTGCTTCTCCACCGACGCCCTCCCTCCTCCCCAGCGCACCTCCTCCGGCTCCATCCCCAACCCTCCCTCGAGCCGCCGCCTCATCCTTCCACCTCCCGTGCCACCGCCGCCCCCCTCCTCCTCCTTAGCGCCGTTGCATTGTTGTAGGCCCGAGGCCCTCGATCCTAGCAGACGCCACCGCCGTCGTCGAATCGATGAATTGCTTGATTACCATTGTTGAAAATGTTGTTTCATTCTGATGAACTGGTGATATTGTTTATGGTATTGCTTGCTATTTTCATCCATGAATCCATGAAAATGATGAATTGTGTTTGCTACTACTTGTTTGCTTGACTATGATGGTAACAAGGAGCTGGTGCTTGGCCAAACAATGATATGTTCTATGTTTTGATATCTTGCTAGGGCATGCATGTCAACATGACAACTTGTTTTGATATCTTGCTAGGCCAATTCATGAATAGCATTAGTCTTGATGATAATTCTATGTTTGATGTTTGTTTATCACTTGGGCATTGAGCATCCACTTGTTCATCTAGCTTGTTGTTCAATGTCTTATATATAATTGACTATCTGTTGATGTATTGATGTATTGATGTTGTGGTACATACACATGACAATTGCTCCCACTTAGATATCTTCTTTGTGTTCATTGTGTTGTCTGGATAATACACAATTTAGGATGGGATCTTCTATGTGTTCATTGTGTTCATCTTTACCGTGTTTGTACATTGGTATCTGGATAATACATAATTTTGCATGTCAATTACTTCATTTGTGGGATCATGCCATCGTAAACGATAGAACATAAGACATTCATTTGTACATTGACTAGTGATGTTTGATTTTGGATAGTCAACAAAATGGAAAACTGGAATTTTTGTATGTAGTGCATCTTGATGTAGAATGTATGGCATTGCTTGTTATTTTTTATCCATGAAAATTGAGCACCTTTGTTCCTCTTTGTTATGCATCAACATATATTTGGATCCTAGCATGATCAATGGATGGACCGTTGCATGTTTGATCTTTGCCATGGTACTCATTGATGATCTAGGTATGAACTTTAAGCATGATACTTGCATGAATCATGTATTGAGATCGTGATCTAACTAAATTGATATTTGCAATATTCATGTTTTTCTGAGTGGATATGTTCAGATCTGTGCGCATCTTGATTTGAATGTAGATTTTTCTTCATTTAAGATTTGCATGAACACTTGGGGGTACGTTTGAGGGTGGGGGTGCCTAACACTGCCGATGCCGGTCCCAAACTCGAAAAAAAGTGGAGGGGCATGAATTTCACTTTGTTGTCTTGAACTAACTAATCCTAATTGAGGTTGGTAAGGTGTACTTGAAGTAACTCGATGCCTCAACATCTATAGAAATTTGTTCGGTTATCCTCAATGTTTGTGTCTATGTAAAATTGTCGCTACTCATGTTAAAATTTAAATTCGCTAGCATGGGTTTGTTTTTAATAATTATTTATTGTAATATTTATTCATTGTAATAATTGTGTGTAATAATTACTTATTGTAATAATTATTTATGTAATAATTGTTTGTAATAATTATTTGTTGTAATAAATATTTATTGTAATAATTGTCGTTAAATCGTTAATTATGGTTTATTATCGTTAATCTCGGTCAATATCGGTTGTTCTCGTCAATTGTGGTAGTTCTTATCAAGCTGCGTTAGTAAATCGTTAATAGTCGTCAATTGTCATTAAATATCGTTAAATATTGTTAAATGTTGTTAATTATCGTCAAATATCGTTAAATGTTGTTAATTATCGTTAAATATTGTTAAATATCGTTAAATGTTGATAAATTTTGTCAATTATCGTCAAATGTTGTTAATTTTGTCAATTATCATCAAATATTGTTAAATATCGTTAAAAGTTGTTAAATGTCATTAAATATCGTTAAATGGTGTTACATGTCATTAAATGTTGTTAAATATCGTTAAATGTTGTTAAATATCGTTAAATATAGTTAAATGTCGTTAAAAGTTGTTAAATGTCGTTAAATTTTGTCAATTATCGTCAAATGTCATTAAATGTTGTTAAATTTTGAAAGTTAAAATAATTTCCTTGCCTCAAATTCGGATTGGCAAAAAATATAACAGTTAATTGTTTGCGAAACTATTTTTAAACTTGAATTTAAATTCAAATCAATTTCTAAACTCAATTCTCAAAATTGTAGGAGGTGAACTCACCACTTCTAGTGAGAGGGTTATCATATCCAACTTCATCCACCAAACCAAACAACATCTTGAACCATCCAGAATCATCCCATACAACTAACCAAACAAAACTCTGTATCATTCCATACAACCAACCAAACAGACTGACTGTACCATCCCATACAGGACGATCTCATCCTACACGTACCATCCCATCCCATCCAACCTCATCCCACCAACCACATCCCACCAACCAAACGCACCCTTAGAGAAGGTAGTGTTGGTAGGGTAGATATGCTGGGATCTTCTAGATGAGATGGTATGAATTACATGATAAGTTTTTCACATACGCTCGCTAATTAGCAAATTCGTTATTTTCCTAAATTAATATGAGAATTTCCTCGAAACATGTAATTAGTATGCAACACAGATAGATATAAATAGATTAAAAAAACCTCTCCATTTTTAGGTTAAAAAGGATTACCTTGATGCCATAAACACCATTTTCCCTTTACGACCTTCATTTAGTAATACTAGAAGACCACCCGCGCCGAAGGGGCACAGGCATGAACACGCCAGCAGCAGGGGTGGGCACGCGGATAGGCGCGCGAGCGTTGTGGGCCTACCGGACGCTTATCCATGCAGCAGCACACCAAACGCACCAAGCACAAGGCCGAAATCCAACGGCGCATCGGGCGCGGAGGCGATTGGACGCGCGTTTTTTCCCGAGCGACGTGGATGCGAGTGCAAGGGCTGTTTCCACCGATTGTTACTTATAGTAAGAGAACCTTTAGTGTATTGAACCGATGTCGACTCAAAGTCATGCTACGTAAGCATTCTAGGAACTGAGTTTGTTTTTCTCCAATGTATTGAACCAATTCCTACTTAATAACCGGGACCCATGTTACATTAAAAAAACTACGAAATAATAATATCCTCTCTCAACCGCACTCTCTTCTATGTAGTTGTTTAATGTTCATATGAGTTATTTAATGCTTTGAATCAACTCCTAAGTAGAGTCCAGTTCTATGCATTTTTTTGTTGGAATCGACCCCTCCAATGTATTAAATCGATTCAATACCTCATCTCTCCTCATTTGAACCGGCTAAAACACAACATTGGAGATGTTCTAATAGGGCCCTATTGTATTTTTCACATAGATCAAGGGATGCAAAATTAAGAAAATAAAGCAAAAGCTGGACATGTTGTTGGACCGAAAAGGCGACTAGAGGGGGGGGGTGAATAGGAGCACGCTCACTTTTTCACAAAAGATGGATTCAACACAAATGTCACTCCAATAGCTATGGAAGCTATGAAGATCAATATACCAGTACAGCGGAAGACTAGTATTGAATCCAATCAAACCCTAAAGCAAAACACCCAAAAACAACCAAAAACTCAAATCTCAAAGTGTTGGGCGGTCTGACCTCTCACAGGGGCGGTCTGACCGGTTTGCCTAGCGGTCTGACCTCTGATTTGGGCGGTCTGACTGCTCCTGACGGTGAACAGGAAAATCAGCAAAATCAGCCCGACAATCCGAAACGAAAAACGACCTAACTTTTGATCCGTAAGGCCAAACTTCACAAAATTTGAACCACACCTTCCTAAAGATATTAGGAACCTATTCCAATCAAAGATTTCAAAGATCCATGCCAAAGTTCCTATCTTTTTCAGTTTGAGCGAAGGAGGTTCAAAAACCGAGCCAAATGCAAAATATGATCTAGAGACTTGCTCGTGGGTGATTGATGATCAAGATGATCCTAGATGGGTTCCCACATGTCCCAGAAAGTTAGATCACGGCAAGAAACCAAGCAAAAACTCGCGGATCAAAGAAAGACTCAAAATCACCCTTTCTTTCACCAAAACCGGGCAAAATCAAAACTTAGATCCAAAAGCTTGCTCGTGGGTGGATGATGATTTAGATGACCTTAGATGGGTTCCCACATATCCCAGCAAGCAAGATCAAGAAGACAAACCAAGTAAAAACTCCCGGATCAAGAAAAGCCCCAAAATCACAAAATAGAGAGGATGAACACAAGAACGAAATAGAGACTCATCTTGTGAAATATTGTTGGATTGATTTGGATAGATGGATGATTGTTGTTTACAGCCACTCCCACTTGGAGGACAAAGCTCAACACATGAGCACTCAAATCAATCCCTCTCTCTAGAACCCTAACCTCCCACTAATCTCCTCAAGCCCTAACAACAAAAGCTAGGGTTTCCAATTGAAGGGTTGAGGGGGTGCAGCCACCTCCCTCCTCTATTTATAGTGGAGGCTTAGACCTTCTAGAAGAGTAACCCTAATGGGCTCCCGTTAAGGCCCAAAACAAACGGGACACATACGCACGCGTTTTAAAGCGCCGTCTTCATCTCTTGACCTAATCCGCTTCACCTTGCGCCATCTTGCGCCGTGGTTTGGCAAAAGGTCACCAAGGCGGTATTTGGTAGAATTACCAAAATACCCCTTCTCGGTCCTTCTCCGAAGACCGAGTCCATCTGCGCGAAGCACTCACCTGCTTCGCCACGTGTAGGTTGATCAACGGCTCCATGTTGTCAAGTCTCTCCCGTCTAGATCCCACCGGCACCATCGAGCACTTGCACCGACTTCTGCGCCGCTTGATCCAACCCGATCGCACCGAATCGCCTGTTCGATTACCCTTGTCCATTCGCACCACACTTGAGTTCATTGACCTCACCCTGAAAGATCGTCGATCATTACGGACCTCGGCTCTCCAAGCCTAGTCCCGATCATCCTCGCCGTTGACCGTCGTTGACCACCAAGCAACTCGCCGACAATAGACAAGCAAGCGAATCCGGAACAAGTTCTTCACAACTTGACCCACGTTAGTCAAAACATGCATCATGCAACACATATGCCATGAAACCCATGAACTTGACCTAACAAGCAAACATCGCCGCCACGAAGGACGACGAAACACATCAAAACCGGTCAGACCGCCACCTTGGCCAGTCTGACCACTCCCCTGCCAGTCAGACTGCCAGCCAAAGACCGGTCTGACCGCCAGTTCATGACTTAACCAAATTTCCATCCTGGAAAAACCAAAACCTACTGGAATTTTCAAACCAATAGAACTTTTGCCTGGAAGCTCCAAAAATTATGAGATCAAGTACAGAAGCACCTTCTCACTTGCCTACACCTTCTATTTTTGGCCCAACTTCAGAATCCAAAATATTGCAATGGTCGGTCTGACCGCTCAAACAACGCCGGTCAGACCGCTCCACTGCCGGTCTGACCGCCAGTGACCATTTCAGAAAATCAACACAAGCATGGCCGGTCTGACCGCCACAAAGGCCGGTCAGACCGCCAATAGCCTGACAGACTTGGAACTTTGCCGAAAACACGTGATTCGACAAACCGTCAACGACATTGCCAATTGTAACATCATCCTAAGATCTCAGGCATATCCCCATGATATCCACACATGTCTACTCTTATTAATGAGGATTGAAATAGGTAGCAGTGCCTTTATTAAGGGTACAACAGTGATAATACATGTATCTATATGTGCAGTTGGAAAAGTCGTATTATTTACTACACCTTGATTTCTATAGAGAGCTTATACTCTCTTCGGTTACAAAAGAGATACGTTTTTTCTTTTCAAAATCAACAATATGCAATTTTGACCACTAAAATTTACTGTTATATATTCGAAAAAAGATATCAAAGTGTAATATTACGAAATTATTTGTTATGACAAATCCACTCATATCGCCTTTTATATATCCAAACCATATATTATAAATAATATCTTTGGTCAAAATTAATACGTTTTGACTGAACATATTCTAGGGCGTCCAGGGGCAAATCCATCGAGGGGACTTCGTTAGGCTCGAGCCTACAATCCATCGCGGCGTCGGTACCCCCTCCCCATTGACGGCCATGGAGGCCATGTGTGATGTCTGCACTTGATTTGAAGTGAACAACAGAGAGGAAGAGGAACTAAGCAAGAACGAAGGAAGTAAAAGTCAGTATGTTGGGCTTTTGCCGAAGCTCACAAGGTGTCAAGGCCCAAGTGTTGTCTCACATCCTCCCCACTGTTGGCCCACTCCATGTCCCCACCTGGTAGGCCGAACCAATTGAAGGTGAAGCAAAACACAAGATGAACTATATGACGTGCACCAAGCCAAAGACTCGGGGTTGGGGGCGAGGAGAAACCCTAGCGACTAGGTGGTGGCGAGCCTAAGAATAAGGCCAGTGTCGAACCCGGGAGCGAAGGATCCCGAATTCTCTGTGTTCATACACTAGTCCAGATTTCCGGTGTACACAGCTAAACAAAAGTGATAATCAAAACATATCACGACTTTATTAATAATTATTCAAAGTCTATTACAAAAAGGGCCCGAGGCCAAAACAAACACAATGGAAAGTAAGGTAGTAGTAGTAGACCCCACGATTCGCCACAGCAATCGTCTGGGAGCGTGACCTAAGCATCGATGTCCTCACCGCCTTGATAGAGGTCTTCTCTGAATAAAGATTATTCAGAAGAGTAAGCACTACTACCGTGCTTGCAAGTTACACCCATCAAATAATGATTGAATGCATGCATAAGGTAAACAAGGAATAATGGCGGGGTTTATTTGCATAAAGCAAAGATTTTCAATTTTAAATAATCATACTAATTTCCAAGGCATTTTTATACTATATCTAGAATCATGTTTTAAATGACATTTTATAGTGTGGATAACCTCCATGTTGAATGGTGAAGGATAACCTCCTATCACAATGGCTAACCGCCTAATTTTTACCACAAGGATAAATCCTCCCGAAATCACTGTCAAAACCATTTTGAAACCAAAAACAAGTCTAACTTGGAGTGGCTTTGCTAGCATGTCCATGATCATGACGCGCTATTCAATAGTTTCTACTCTGCAGAGTTGGTACAGATTTTACCCACACGAGATATTATACTCTTTGTGTCGGCCAATCCACGCTTCCTAAGGCGTGTGTGAGCAAATATCACAAGGTCGTTATAATGATTTACCTCATAGTACTCATACCCGCTAAGGTTTCGCTTCCATTGACTAACCGTCCTCCGGAGCCCCTCTTGCGCCAGTGGGGCGTGGTCTAACCGACGCCCACACATACAACATGGCACTAATAACTATGAAGTATCCCAAATTATTAAGCCAGGTCTTGCCCATACAAGACATGTGGTGGTACGGTATATGCGTGCAAAATACGCCAAAGACCGGTCCTTAACCGACTTGGGCGTCTTTCAAAATCAAACCACAGGTATTAAACTTAACAGTTTAAGCCGTGCATAAACTCGCACCCACCATTCATCCGTTTACCAAGTCCAAACCATTTTGATTTTATTTTAAGGAAACCAATTTACGATAACTCTATGGTAAAATAATACCATAGTTTCAAGTTTAAACAACTTTGTAAAGATTTGGCTAAAATTCTCCCAAAATCAAATCATGGTCTAATCATTTGCTAAGCAAGGATATTTTCCAAACCATTTTATCTATGGTGACAAAGGAATGACATTTCAATTATTCAAGTTGGGCCATACAAAGATGGTTGGAATAAATAAGTATTAAAACGGGTGTTGAAATAATTGATTAAAAGTATGCATGCAATAATAATTTAAAAACTGAATTAAATAACTTTAAAATATTAGGGGCAATATGGTCAAGGGTATAACTTGCCTTCGCTGAAGTCTTGAAATTCTAATTCCTCGTAATGATCTACTTCTCGGAATCGTCAAAGTCTAAAGCGAAAGTACGATGTAAACGAATGAAAATCCAATAAATTCAAAAAGGCAAATTAAACTCACTCCAAATAGAATAATCTTATTTTATTTAGCTAGATAATAATTTTATAAGATTTTAGCAATTTGAATCACTTAATTTAGAGTTGTGATTCAAAAGATAAGAATTTTACAATTTTTAGCCTAAATTTGAAATTTAAAAGAGATTCTAAATTAAATTGCAGATTCAAATTAGCCTCAAACTAAATAATTTTGGTTTAGTTGGCTAGACAATGATTTTATATTAATTTAGAAATTCGAACACCCAATTTGGAGGTTGGATGTGAAAGTTATGAATTTTACAAATTTTAAACCTAAATCAGTTTTAAATTAAATTATGGAATTATTTTCGAAGGAAATTTCGATTTATCACAAGATCGCTGATGTCAGCACCTTGGAGGCTGCCACTGACGGGTGGGCCCGTGGTCAATGGACCACGCCCATGGCTTGGTCAACGCCCACGGTGCACCCGGTGCACAGCACAGTCAACACAAGGGGTGTTGCGCGGCTTTGGGCGAGGTGACGTGGCGCCACGTGGCGCCACGAGGTATGAGCGCCGCGTGGTGGCTGGCGTGTCACCGACGTGGCCAAGCCACGCAGCGAACTCCGGCGACCCTAGGGTTTTGGGCTCGCCGGCGCGTTGCACGGCGAAAGCCGCTGGTGGGCTCAAAGAACGAGAAGGCGACGCCGAGTAAGGTGCTCACCGGGATTGCAAGAAAACGCGGCGGAGAGATGGTCGGCGACGAGGTTTAGCGGCGGAGAGGTACGGTCGTCGTCGATGTGGGTGCTCCCGAGGTCCTCCGGCGAAGTGGTTGGGCGCACCGGCTTCGTGGCAGTGTGGCGATGCCGAGGAGGTGGAAGACGAGGCCGGAGTCCCGCTGGTGGCACCGGAATCGAAGGAGAACCAAAGTCTCCCCGCCGGCGAAGAACTTCAATTCGGCCACTGGGGAGGGAAGGGCTACGGGTGGTGGCGCTGTGGTGTGAGGATGGAGGCGCACCCGGAGCACCTATTTATAGGGCGAGGGCGTGGCCGGATCAACGTGGAGGGCAAGAAGGTTGCGTGGCGCACTGCCGGCGAGAAAAGAGGGATTCGGGCTCGAAGGAAAGGGAGGCCGGATGGACGCGCGTGACGCGGTGTTATCAATGCGCGAGATTGTGGGGACGTGGCGGATTTGGCGGCTTTGGAAAGCTTCCGAATCTGCGTCAATGGCGGACCGTGCCATGAGAGAAAAGGAAAGGGCGCGAGGGAGAAAGGAAGGTAAGGATGACCTGAGTGGCGGTCCCACATGGCGGTGACAAAGAAAGAAAGAAAGGCGAGGATGAGCGTTAGCCCTTAGATGGTAATCCAACGATCACGATAGTTTCCGCGAAAGCGGTAAGTGGCGCGTCTTGAGGCCACACGATCGTGATCCAATGGCGAGGGAACGCGGGTTAAGGGCGGCGGGCGGGCGCCGCGCACAAGGAGATGGGCCGCCTAATTCGCCCAGAGACTGCTTTTGGAAATTCTTCGATTTCTTATTTGATTTAATTGAGTTAATTCGATTGGTTTTAGAAAATAGCAAAATAAATCCAAAAATTATGAGAAAATTCACGAAATTCTCAAAGGCATTTTGGATTTAACTAAAGTAATTCCAACTTAAATTTGGTAATAGTTTTTCCAATTAATTTTGTTTTAGCTTTTAAAATAATTAAGGAAAAGCTTTTAAGATTTCGAAAATCCACAAAAATAAATAAGTTTTAATTTTATCCGAAATTTGAAAAATTTGGGTGTTACAAACCTACCCCCTTAAAGGAATCTCGCCCCGAGATTCAGACTTGGTCGAGAAAAGGTGTGGATACTCGGCCTTCAAGTCTTCTTCTCGCTCCCTGTGGCTTCTTCTTAGAATGATTGCTCCACTGAACCTTGCATGAGCGGATGACTTTGCTTCTGGTGATCCTTTCTGCCACATCGAGAATCTTGATTGGTTGTTCTACGTACGTGAGGTCTTCCTGAAGGTCAACGTCCTCCAGGGGAGTTTCTTCTGTTGGCACTCGGAGACACTTCTTAAGTTGAGAGACGGAAGACGTCAGGATCGCCGACAAGGATGTTGGAAGTTCGAGCTTATATGCAACTTCACCTCTCTTGGCCAAAATCTTGTAAGGTCCCACAAATCTGGGTGCAAGTTTTCCCTTGGTACGGAACCTTCTTACTCCTCGAAGTGGAGTAACCCTGAGATAAACGAAATCTCCTATCTCAAAGGTTAGTCCTCTTAAATCGATTATCCGCAGAACTCTTACGCCGGGATTGAGCCACCTTGAGACGCTCCTTATTGTTTTAACCTTGTTTTCACTTCTTTGATCAACTCTGGTCCAAAGAGTTGATGCTCTCCCACTTCATCCCAAAGAAGCGGAGTTCGTGATTTCTGCCGTACAAAGCTTCAAATGGAGACATCGTCAGAAGCGGCTTGGTAGCTATTATTGTACGAGAATTGCAGATAGGGCGATTCTTGTCCCAATTTTTTCCATACTCTAAGGCCATGTGCTCAAGCATGTCTTCAAGAACTTGGTTGACACGTTCGGTCCGCCATCACCATGGATGATAAGCGATCTTTGAAGTTGAGTCTAGTACCCAAGGCTTCGTGCGTGCTTTTCGTAAACGGAAGTGGCGAGATCCTCGGTCGACCACGATCTTTTGGGTACTCCGTGAAGACAGCATAATCTTGGCTATGTATAATTTCGCTAATTTGTTTGCTCCGTAGGTGGTCTTAATCGATAAAATGAGCTACTTTGGTTAATCGGTCAATTATCACCCAAATGGAATCACACCCGGATTGGGTTCTAGGAAGTCCGTGATAAAGTCCATACCAATTTCTTCCCATTTCCATTCGGGAATTGGTAATGGTTGCAACAAACCAATGGGTCTTTGATGCTCGCTTTTACTCACGACAAACATCACGAGCAGTGCTACAAATTCTGCGATCTCACGCTTCATCTTGACTCCACCAATATTTCTCCTTCAGATCCCGTACATCTTCGTGCTTCCGGTGAATAGAGTATGGCGATTCATGAGCTTCCTTGAGAATCGATCGTTTTAGTTCTTGCCGATTAGGTACACAAATACGGTTCCCAAACCATACTTGTTCCTCGCTCATCTTCAGAGAACCCCGCTGCTCGCCTCTTCTCATATTCTTCTTGATCTCTTTGATGTCTTCATCTTCTAACTGCTTCTCCCTGATTTGACTCTGAAGAGTGGGTTGCACCTCCAAAGCATTGACACACCCTTGGTTGACAATCTCCAGATTCAGGTACCTCAATTCCTCATACAATTCTGGCTGATTCTTCTGAACCAAAGTGGTGTTGCAATACGCCTTTCTGCTTAAGGCATCTGCAACTACGTTCGCCTTGCAGGATGATAATGGATTCCAAGGTCGTAATCCTTTATCAACTCTAACCATCTTCTTTGTCGGAGGTTGAGCTCTGACTGGGTGAAGATATATTTCAGACTCTTATGATCCGTGAAAATCTCACAACGGTTACCAATGAGGTAATGCCTCCAGATCTTCAGAGCATGCACAATTGCTGCTAACTCGAGATCATGAGTTGGGTAGTTTCCTCGTGTGGCCTCAATCGACGGATGCATAAGCTACGACTTTGCCTTCTGCATCGGGACACATCCAAGACCTTGTCGAGACGCGTCGCAGAAGATTTCAAAGTCTTTATGGATATCCGCGTAATCCAAGATCGTGCGAGACTAAACTCTTCTTCGCTTCTTGGAAGCTCTTCTCACAAGCATCCGTCCAATCAAACTTCTTTTCCTTCTTCGGTTGTGTCATAGGTCCGCGGTCTTAGAGAATCCTCAATGAACTGCGGTAATATCCGGCTAGTCCAAGGAAACTCCTTACTTACGTGACGGACTTTGGTTGCTTCCAATCCATAACGGCTTCAACCTTGGTGGATCTACAAAGAACTCCTCCGCCGACACGATATGACCAAGGAATGCCACTTGCCTTAGCCAAAATTCGACTTGCTGAATTTGGCATAAAGTCGGTTCTCCCCGAAGTTTTCCCAAAATTAAACCGAGGTGGTTCTCATGTTCATCTTCATTCTTGAATAGACGAGGATGTCATCGATGAAAACAACCACAAACTTATCCAAGAATTCCATGAACACTTTGTTCATCATATTCATGAAATAAGCGAGGCGTTCATCAAACCGAAAGACATTACGTAGAACTCGCATAATCCATATCCGGTGGTGAAAGTCGTCTTGGGATATCTTCCGTGCGATCTTCGATTGGTGATAGCCCGATCTCAAATCAATCTTCGAGAATACACTTGCTCCTTTTAGTTGATCGAACAGATCATCAATCCTGGGTAGTGGATACTTATTCTTGATCGTCACCTCATTGAGGGATCTGTAATCCACACACATTCGCATACTATTGTCCTTCTTCTTGACAAATAGTACGGGTGCTCCCCAAGGTGATGAACTAGGTCGTATATAACCTTTGCTCCTTAGTTCTTCAATTTGTTTCTTCAGTTCTGCTAGCTCATTGGCCGGCATTCTGTAGGGTCGCTTCGAGATTGGAGCGGTCCCTGGGACTAAATCAATTAAGAACATTACGTCCCTATCCGGTGGCATGCCGGGTAACTCATCAGGAAAGACATCTGGGTATTCTTGCACAACTGGTATGTCTTCAAGCTTTATTTCCTTCAAGCTGGTCAGGATGGAACTTCCTCCGGTTGATAACTTGGGTTTGAATTCTACTGATTCCCCTTGTTCATTGGTGAGGGTGATAGATCTATTGGCACAGTCTATCTGTCCCTGATTCTTGGCTAGCCAGTCCATTCCAAGAATCACATCTAGACCTTGAGATTGCAGGACTATCAAGTCCGCTAAGAAAGGTACTCCGGATATTTCAAGGGTAAGGTTTGGGCATAGAGAACTGGTTCTCATTTTTGAGCCCGGGGAGTGGACTATCATGGGGTTAACTAAAGAGGAGATAGGTAACCCAAATTTTCCCACAAATTTATTGGAAACAAAGGAATGTGATGCTCCGTAATCAAATAGGACCGATCTTTATGCAAATTAATAAGGAACGTATCAAGAACGACATCTGTGTCTTTGCTTGAGTTTTCTTCGCCGTGACGTGGTTCACACGCCCTTCGTATTAATTCGCCGGCTTGGTGCCGCCAGTAGTTGGAACTCTAGGTCTTGGCTTGGTCGAGCGTGCTCGCCGCTTCTTTGGACATCTATTGGCATAATGTCCCGCCTCGTTGCGATGGAAGCAATTGTTCTTCGCCGCCGCAGATGGAGCCGGGTTTTTTCGCTGAACCGCCTCCGGCTGAGTTGTTGCGAAACAGGAAGTGTTGGGCGCCGCGCGAGGTGGGGTTACAGTCGAGAGGATTGGAATCTTCCACGCTGCGGCGGTTGGGGTTGAGCGAGGCGAGGTTTGGGTTGTCCTCCAAAGATTAAACTTTTGCGCAGCCCATCCTTCGCTATGTTCTCCATCTCTGTATGTTTGGCTTCTGGCGAATTGCTTTGTCCACCAATTGTTGAAAGTCGGTGAAACTCGGGAGATCGGTTGACGGATATCTCATCATTCATCCTTCCATGAACTTTTCTCGCTGTTTTCATCCTTGGCTACGTCATGCGGGCGTAGCGAGCAAGTTGGTTGAACTTATGCAAGTACTCGCCACCGAAGCGTTGCCTTGGCGGCGCGCCAATTCCTTCTTTTTTCATCGCCATCATCCTGCGGGAATGTGAGCATGGCGGAAAGCTTGCACAAACTCTTCCCAAGTAATAGCTTGAGCGTTGGCATGGGTGATGCAGAGATTGTCCCACCACTCCGAAGCGGGACCACTGAGTTGATGAGCGGCAAAAAGTACCCTTTCGCGATCTGAGCACTGAGTGATATCCAGTTTCTTCCCCATGGCACGGAGCCAATCGTCAGCGTCCATAGGTTCAGTGCTGCTTGAAAACGTCGGAGGACGCATCCTCATGAATTCTGACATCGTCAGCCTCTGCGGAGGTGGGGGTGGAGGCGGAGGTGGTGGTGGAGTGTGAGTTGTGGCTTGCATGTGTTGCATGCTGCTAAGTGACTGGGCCAGCAAACTCATCATATGCGTCTGGTGTGCCATTAATTGACGCCTTGACTAGGTTCTTGATTGGTGGAGATGGTGGGCTGGGCGGGATTTTCTGAAAATCCGATTCTCGCTTCCACGCCTTGAGCACCGCCACGCAGACGGTGGTCACCATCTCGCTAGATGTTTCTAAGGATTTTAGAAGAGAGAGATAGGAAGAAAACTCTAAAGGGGTAAATCTAAATAGCCCCTGAACAATCACAAGACAAAGAGCCAAAATTTTTCCAAAAATAGTTCTTTTATTATTTTATTCTTTGGTTATGGCTATCACAAGGGTAACGATAGCTCATAACTTGCGCCTAACGTTTACAATATGGGAAACAACTAAGGGGTGTTCGGTATAATCTGCTCACTAGAGCGCCCTCGCCGCCTTTGTAGCTAGCTAGCTTTTCTTCCACGGCCTTCAAACCTTTCTTACGTGATCTTGCAGTCGTCTTGAGTGGCACGCAGTCATCTAGAGCGCTACCATAAGCATAATCCATTGCCTTGCATGTGTTCACCGATCGTGAGCTCAGTGAGTCCTCATCCTCATTGGGCAAAAGATCTTTGCCCAACCGAAGCCGGGACGTGCATTGATGGTAGTGGAACTCGAACCATGAAATCGATTATTGTAGGTGTAACGAGGCGCCTTGTGGCTTCTCCGGCTGCGTCTTGAATGCCTTGGCGAAGGTGCCACGCCTTATTGGAGCGCCGATGATGTGGAAGTCCGTGTTCGGGTTATGATTGGCGAGAGAATCACTTCAACCCTCCAAATGATATTGGTTTCCCACTTCATACTAGTACCCTTGATAGGTTGGTCTTTCGTTGTAGTCTAGGTGTTGCATCATCTTCCAAAGGAGTGCGGCCCAATGTCCCATGAAAATTCCGTGGGAGATCCGGGTTGGTTTTTCGCCATCTACAATTTTAGAGAAGGAGATGAGTTAGTATTTTTTTTTTTAAAGAGAAAGGTTGAGAAGACTCTTGGATAGACCTAAAATAGTTGTAGTTTTCAAAATAAGTCCTTAAGGCATTTTCTAAGGTCACGACCTACAATCGAATGGCTCGATACCACTTTTGTCGAACCCGGAGCGAAGGATCCCGAATTCTGTGTTCATACACTAGTCCAGATTTCCGGTGTACGCAGTTAAACAAAAGTGATAATCAAAACATATCACGACTTTATTAATAATTATTCAAAGTCTATTACAAAAAGGGCCCGAGGCCAAAACAAACACAATGAAAGTAAGGTAGTAGTAGTAGACCCCACGATTCGCCACAGCAATCGTCTGGGAGCGTGACCTAAGCATCGATGTCCTCACCGCCTTGATAGAGGTCTTCTCTAATAAAGATTATTCAAAGAAGAGTAAGCACTACTACCGTGCTTGCAAGTTACACCATCAAATAATGATTGAATGCATGCATAAGGTAAACAAGGAATAATGGCAGGTTTATTTGCATAAAGCAAAGATTTTCAATTTTAAATAATCATACTAATTTCCAAGGCATTTTTATACTATATCTAGAATCATGTTTTAAATGACATTTTATAGTGTGGATAACCTCCATGTTGAATGGTGAAGGATAACCTCCTATCACAATGGCTAACCGCCCAATTTTTACCACAAGGATAAATCCTCCCGAAATCACTGTCAAAACCATTTTGAAACCAAAAACAAGTCTAACTTGGAGTGGCTTTGCTAGCATGTCCATGATCATGACGCGCTATTGAATAGTTTCTACTCGCAGAGTTGGTACAGCTTTACCCACACGAGATATTATACTCTTTGTGTCGGCCAATCCACGCTTCCTAAGGCGTGACAGAGCAAATATCACAAGGTCGTTATAATGATTTACCTCATAGTACTCATACCCGCTAAGGTTTCGCTTCCATTGACTAACTGTCCTCCGGAGCCCTCTTGCGCCAAAGGGATCTGTGGTCAACCGACGCCCACACATACAACATGGCACTAATAACTATGAAGTATCCCAAATTATTAAGCCGTGTCTTGCCCATACAAGACATGTGGTGGTACGGTATAGGCGAGCAAAATACGCCAAAGACCGGTCCTAACCGACTTGGGCGTTTTCAAAATCAAACCACGGTATTAAACTTAACAGTTTAAGCCCGTGCATAAACTCGCACCCACCATTCATCCGTTTTACCAAGTCCAAACCATTTTGATTTTATTTTAAGGAAACCAATTTTACGATAACTCTATGGTAAAATAATACCATAGTTTCAAGTTTAAACAACTTTGTAAAGATTTGGCTAAAATTCTCCCAAAATCAAATCATGGTCTAATCATTTGCTAAGCAAGGATATTTTCCAAACCATTTTATCTATGGTGACAAAGGAATGACATTTCAATTATTCAAGTTGGGCCATACAAAGATGGTTGGAATAAATAAGTATTAAAACCGTGTTGAAATAATTGATTAAAAGTATGCATGCAATAATAATTTAAAAACTGAATTAAATAACTTTAAAATATTAGGGCAATATGGTCAAGGGTATAACTTGCCTTCGCTGAAGTCTTGAAATTCTAATTCCTCGAATGATCTACTTCTAGGAATCGTCAAAGTCTAAACGCGAAAGTACGATGTAAACTAATGAAAATCCAATAAATTCAAAAAGGCAAATTAAACTCACTCCAAATAGAATAATCTTATTTTATTTAGCTAGATAATAATTTTATAAGATTTTAGCAATTTGAATCACTTAATTTAGAGTTGTGATTCAAAAGATAAGAATTTTACAATTTTTAGCCTAAATTTGAAATTTAAAAGAGATTCTAAATTAAATTGCAGATTCAAATTAGCCTCAAACTAAATAATTTTGGTTTAGTTGGCTAGACAATGATTTTATATTAATTTAGAAATTGAACACCCAATTTGGAGGTTGGATGTGAAAGTTATGAATTTTACAAATTTTAAACCTAAATCAGCTTTTTAAATTAAATTATGGAATTATTTTCGAAGGAAATTCTGATTTATCACAAGATCGCTGATGTCAGCACCTTGGAGGCTGCCATCGACGGGTGGGCCTGGTGGTCAATGGACCACGCCCATGGCTTGGTCAACGCCCACGTGCACCGGTGCACAAAGACATCAACACAAGGGTGTTGCGCGGCTTTGGGCGGTGGCGTGGCGCCACGTGGGCGCCACGAGGTATGAGCGTCGCGGTGGCGCTGGCGTGTCAGCGACGTGGGCAAGCCACGCGCAGCGAGCTCCGGCGACCCTAGGGTTTTGGGCTCGCCGTTGCGTTGCGCCACGGCGAGCCGCACTGGTGGGCTCAAAGAACGAGAAGGCGACGCCGAGTAAGGTGCTCACCGGATTGCAAGAAAACGCGCGGAGAGATGGTCGGCGACGAGGTTTAGCGGCGAGAGGTACGGTCGTCGCCGATGTGGGTGCTCCCGAGGTCCTCCGGCGAAGTGGTTGGCGACCGGCCGTGGCGATGTGGCGATGCCGAGGAGGTGGAAGACGAGGCCGGAGTCCCGCTGGTGGCACCGGAATCGAAGGAGAACCAAAGTCTCCCCGCCGGCGAAGAACTTCGAATTCAGCGCGCTACGGGAGAGGGGAAGGGCTACGGGTGGTGGCGCTGTGGTGTGAGGATGGAGGCGCACCCGGAGCACCTATTTATAGGGCGAGGGCGTGGCCGGATCAACGTGGAGGGCAAGAAGGTTGCGTGCGGCACGGCGGCGAGAAAAGAGGGATTCGGGGCTCGCAGAAGGAAAGGGGAGGCCGGGATGGACGCGGCGTGACGCGGTGTTATCAATGCGCGCGAGATTGTGGGGACGTGGCCGGATTTGAGCGGCTTTGGAAAGCTTCCGAATCTGCGTCAATGGCGGACACGGCGCGGAGAGAAAAGGAAAGGGGCGCGAGGGAGAAAGGAAGGTAAGGATGACCTCAGAGTGGCGGTCCCACATGGCGGTGACAAAGAAAGAAAGAAAGGCGAGGATGAGCGTTAGCCCTTAGATGGTAATCCAACGATCACGATAGTTTCCGCGAAAGCGGTAAGTGGCGAGTCTTGAGGGCCACACGATCGTGATCCAATGGCGAGGGAACGCAGCGGGTTAAGGCGGTGCGGGCGACGCGCAGCAAGGGGAGATGGGCCGCCTAATTCGCCCAGACTGCTTTTGGAAATTCTTTCGATTTCTTATTTGATTTAATTCAGCTTAATTCGATTGGTTTTAGAAAATAGCAAAATAAATCCAAAAATTATGAGAAAATTCACGAAATTCTCAAAGGCATTTTGGATTTAACTAAAGTAATTCCAACTTAAATTTGGTAATAGTTTTTCCAATTAATTTTGTTTTAGCTTTTAAAATAATTAAGGAAAAGCTTTTAAGATTTCGTAAAATCCACAAAAATAAATAAGTTTTAATTTTATCCAAATTTGAAAATTTTGGGCTGTCAGTTACACGCCGTTAGCGAGGAAGGGAGGAGCCGAGAAGAGGGTGATCTTGGTGTCATTGCTGCCACGATCGCGGCTTGGTCGTGGGTCGTGGCCTGCGCCTTGCCCTTGCGAATGTGATTTAGGCTGCCACAGGCCAACAACGGTATACAGCTCTGCATATACTCTTTGCGTTGAAATTTTCGATGAAGTGATGAAATTTACAATTTGTTCGTAGATTTGCAATAATGGAGATACAAACTTTGCGCACCTATTTCACAAGCAATTCAAGTAGTACCCCCTAACCGATGAGAGCACAACTCAACCAAAGAGACTTTGACTATAATTTAATCCTAATAAAATTTACAATTTGTTTGTGGTATGTTCCGTTTATTTTGAATGTTCATGATTATTTAAAATTTACTATTGTATTACTAATTTTGCTAATTTTGATATACAGACGACACATCACTACTCATTGGAAGCATATTATGTTTTGGGGATGCACTTTCCATTAGCGATGTACCTTCGTTGTATCTCTCACTGCTTTGCTTCTCTTCTATTCATGTACGAATTTGGATTGCATAAGAATACAAGTGATGAGGACATCTCTCCTATGGATCCAACCACTACTCCTCATCCTGAAGTTGTACAATGACCAATTACCAGAGCATGAGTATGGTAGTAAAATTATCAGGTGAATTCCTTCCTAGGAGTGAATGTTTTATTAATAGAGAATGTGCTACTACCTAAAACATGTGACCTTATTTTACTTAGGAATCTTGAAGAGGAGAAACCAAACATTTATAGCAAGAGAGACAGCAAGGGGCCGAACCACTTCACCACTTGAATTTGGGCCACCTTAATTTGGGCCATGGGCTGTGTAACGTTTGGGCCCAAGGAGAGGCCGCACACCCTAGGTCGGCGCGCCCACCTGCCTTGGTCGCCGCCCCTCTCCTCTAGTTTAGGTTTTGCTTAGATCAGTTTAGCCCGTGCGTGCAAACTCCATGTTGTCTCTTGTATCGGTTAGACCAACAGATTCGTGTTGCAGAACCTCAACTATCCTAGTGCAACTTTTATATCTAGCAATTTTTAGATTGCTTTTTTACCTGAATTCTTGCTTGTTCTTTGATTGCTTGCAGGAATTGATCTTCGTGATCGGAGTTAACCGTCGTTTTGACGAGGTTGATAACGACAAGAGCGTGGTTTAGCGATTGTTGGATGGTTTGATCGAGTTTCGGTCAAGTAACCTCGTCGTCAAAGTCACTCTTTACAAATCGAATTACCATCCATCGGAAGATTGGGACCAATCTTACATCAACAGGACTATGCTTATACCAATTTAGCTTAGTCTTTTGAGTGCACCCTTCATTTTTATCCTGGCTTCACCGGTGAGGGCGTCATTCTTTGTGATTGGAGGGAGTACTTTGAAAGGGCAAATGCCGTTGTATATTATGAAACATAGATAGATCACAAACCAAATGGCATTCCTTCATCTCCCACCTTCATGTGACTGCACGCACACTTTCCAGTTTTGTCGGTTACTAAGCCGTGCAGCTTGTTAGATTTCCCTTTTTTTCTCTCTTTTCCCCACGGGACGCCACTTTTGAGGCCTCATTTGGAATACAAGAATATCACACGAAATAGATCAATTCCTGCATACGAGAAAAATGTCTCGTTCCAAACAAGATTTTTTAAATAATATTATTTTAATAAAAAAATACAAAATTAATTAATTAATTTTGTTTAACAAAAATAGCATCATGTTTCCATTTCAGATGGCGACGTGAGGGTGAACAGTATCCAATCGCCGAATGAAATGGCGATGGGGGGTTCCTGTTGTCGCTACCATATTAAAACCCGACCCCCCAACCCAAGCTCATTCCATTCGAGAGAAAGAGAGAGAGAAAGAGGAGGAGGAAAGGGGAGGAGAGGGGGGAAAAGTGAGTAGCAAAGCACTGCCGGTTTGTAACGGAGGACAGAGAGAGAGGGGGGGAGGGAGAAGCAGACCCAGTCGTCCACTTCACAGGTAAATGTTTTTACAACTTTATAATTAAATTCGAAACCCTGGTAGGTTAGAAAATAAAACTAGTGACGTAGAACTGATTTCATTAGATCATTTTAGATGTAGTGTAGTCTATTGTAGTTTAGATTATCATTGTAGTATAGATAATTTTTCTATGGTAAATATTTTGTAAATGCCAAGAATGCCTCTTAAATAGGAAAATAGCAAGATGGCTTTAAAAATTATATAAAAATTCTATAGTAGCTAAATAGGGTGTGTGGAGCCTAATTAAAATATTTTCATCTTCAATTTTGTTCTCATCTTTGCACGATAACCATTTTGTAAATGACGAGAATACCTTTTAAACTAGAAAAATAGCAAAATTGCTCTAAAAATTCTATAAAAATTCCAGAGTAGCTAAATAGGTGTGTAGAATCTAATTAAAATATTCTTGTCTTTAATTTTGTTATCATTTTTGCACGATAAATATTTTGTGAAAGCCAAGAATACCTTTTAAAGCGTGAAAATAGCAACATGGCTCTAAAAATTATGTAAAAAAAATCAAGAGTAGCTAAATAGGGTGTGTATAGCCTAATTAAAATATTCCTACTCAATTTTGTTCTTACTTTTGCACGGTAAATATTTTGTATATGCCGAGATTATCTTTTAAACTGTGAAAATAACAAGATGGCTCTAAAAATCTAGCATAGTTAAATAGGGTATGTATTTCCTAACTAAAATATTCCTGATTCAATTTTGTTGTCATTTTTGCATGATAACTATTTTGTAAATGCCAATAATACCTTTTAAACTAGGAAAATAGCAAGATGACTCTAAAAATTATATAAAAATTTTAGAGTAGCTAAATAGAGTGTGTAGAGCCTAATTAAAATATTGTTAGCTTTCATTTTGTTCTTATTTTTTGCATCGTAAATATTTTATAAACACTGAGAATACGTTTTAAACTGTGAAAATAGCAAGCTGGCTCTAAAAATTCTGTAAAAATTGCAGAGTAGCAAAATAGATGTGTAGAGCCTAATTAAAATATTACCAACTTCAATTTGTTCTCATTTTTGTATGGTACATATTTTGTAAATGTCGAGACTATCGTTTAAATATGTCCCCTCTTATTTTTAGGTATGGAGGCCTCAGGAGACATTGCGCAGTGGTCGTACGAGTTGCTTGACCAGGCCATCGATGCGACTCACCATAGTCACCTTAGTACCATCCTCCCCCAGGAGGGCGAGTAGCCCATTAAGCTTGGCGCGTTGTGGCTGCGCACACCCATGAGGGCATGGAGGGTAGATCCACGTTGGGTTCCGCGGTAAGTATAGTTCTGACCTTTGTGTACTCAATTTCGGCCTGACTTGTGTGGTGGACTCATGTATGTTCTTAATCCTTTCGACGTAGGTTGAGAGCGGTAGACCTCTTTCCACTAGCTAGGATGGTGGGGGCGACGTGGAAGGACGAGGAGGACATCGCCTTGGGTGTGTGCGGCGAGGCTGTTTTCATAAGACCGGTGCCTCCTGACGGCGTTGGTTGACCGATGGAGGCCGGAGGTGCACACGTTCCACCTTCCATGCGGGGAGATGACGCCGACGCTCAGATGTGGCTACGACAGGTTGCCTGCACGGCTTCCCCGAAGCATACGACGCCTCGGACACATGGCATGGAGATCCTCGCGAGGTTCCAGGGGTTGCTGCCGACCAACATCGACTAGAGGGAGTTCTCTAGTACGCACGGGGCGATGCTGAAGTGGATCAACCAGTTCGATGTAAGTATTTATAACTTACATTTCTGCTTCAATTGCTTTGTTCAACTTATCGATGTGTCTCTATCTTCTTGCAATCGCTTCCCTAGGATCGACGTACTCCAAGCACACAAAGGAGGAGATACTTTGAGGTATACTTGTTGTGGTTGTTCAGGTGGGTCATGTTCCTAGGGCGCCACGACGACAGCGTGGGCAAGCACGTGATTCGCAACGCACGGGAGCTGGCGGACGTGGAAGTGGAGGCGATCCCGTCGTACGTCTAGGGCCGAAGCGGTCTCAGTGCTGCATCATGGTCTCAGGCAAAGACATGCCACCTGTTCGGGACAACCGTCCTCTCTCGATGCCCATTGTTTCTTCACTATGGTCCTTCGAGCATTTCAGATCGGACAACCACAACCGACTCGGGAGCTTACACCGACGCCATGTATGCCACCGACGACCCTGTGGACCAGCCGACCATGGGTATAGTGTGATGTCGCCGACGGGTAAGTTTTTTGAACCTTTAATCTTTTTTTGTAATGTAATTTAATTGCATGTGATAAGTTTTTGTTGTTCTATTCCACAAGTCACCTTCACTCCGATCACTACGCACGTGTCCTACCCGAACTACGTTACAATGTTCGATCAGTTGACAGATGACTACGTCATCTGGACGCCGTACACTGCCAATAGGGTGTTAGCGTGCACACCCTGAGGCTTGTCCATCCAGTGCACGCGAGACTGCTAGTACTGGTACACGCGGAGGTCCTTGGTGCACAACGTCTTCGTGGAGGAGTACCACGTACACCGGGTGATGCGCCAGTTCGGTCCATGACAGGAGTTCCTAGTGCCCTGGGGGCCGTGTGTGCCGCCGAACGTCCATGGGTAAGTTCACGTTTTATGTTTATTGTGGCCTTTCCTTACGGACTTATTTAATTTATCATTTTGTCTTCCACAGTACACCAAGAAGGGAGTAGCCGGTATGACTTCTCGACCAAGAAGATTGTTGCGACGCTCGCGTGTCATTACCAGAGGTAATCACACTTTAGGCATACGGATTACTATTCGCTTGCCTAGTAAAACACCGCCTCCAACGAATAGTAAGCCATTTATCGAGTAGCGCAGTTATAACAATAAGATAGAAACTGTTCTTTATTACAATGTAACCACACAAAACTAATGTGCTAATTACAATTATTTAATTACACCGTTAATACACTTCCCACCCTTGCTCGCTAGGGTCCAAATGGTGGTCTCAAGGCCCCACGAGGCAGATAAGGCGCCCACCTCGCCTGCTCCTCACGACTAACGCCTCGCCGCTAGCGGCCTCCAAGGTACTCATGAGTCCTCATCCCACTCGGGATATCTCCGCCGGATTAGGATCTAAGCAAAGGGAGAGATAGCAAGAGTGAGTACTATAGTGTACTCAGCAAGCATTAATAGCAAAATGAACCTGATGCCTCTACCTCTTGTCCTTAATCAAATTTCTACCTCATCTCTTCTTCTGAAAATAAGTGTCAAACTTAGGTTGCAACTTTTAATTAAAAAGAGACTACTTGTTACTCGAGTAGAGGATAGACCCCTGGTGGTTCCCGTAGACTCCAATCCTGGAGACCGGCATGAATTCATGATTTAATTTAGCACTGCGCAGGCTTTGTACCACTTTACCCATAGCTATTCTGAACTCTCTATAAACCAGGTTCACCGCATTTCCTTAGATGCGATGTTGAGTCCAAAATACAGAACGTTTTCCTAGTTACGTGAATATTTTTCTCCACCCATTACTTTTTCGGCTTGCCGACCTTGCCACCACCGAAGTTCGGTAATGTTGGTTGGGCCGATTCATCTCTCGCACCTAACACTCCACATAGTGCTATAGCACCTCTTCTTACACTACACTCACACATAGTACTTACCCTGTGGAGAGCGTAAATCATGTAACAAGGTAGATTTTCTCGCCTGCTGAAAACGGAAAATGGTTGGTCTTGAATTTACTGACCTCGACCGAGTAAGGGTTTTGTTTGTCCTTATATTATATCCATATGTAAAGGGGTCCCACCTCTTGCCCTCTCTTCCTTTCCAAGGGCCCCTTTACCAACCATACTATTACTTTACTTTCCTTTCCTTTCTCATGCCTCAATTCTTTTCATTCCTTTCATCTTTCTTATCTTCTCATTTTCATCTCATTCATTCGATTTGATTTTTGAGAAATAGTTTTTGATGCAATATATATATATATATAAGGTGAAACAATATACGGTTTACCTTTAAAATAGCTAGGTTAATGATCAAGGAGTAGCTTGCCTTTGAAGAAGAAGAAACGAGCGATCGTGATGAACTTGATAACAACTACCTACTGCCGGTTCGTCTCACGCAATATACACGATTTATGCGAATAATAAATAAATAACTAAATACCTATAGGCAAATTGGGTGCTATGATGCATATTAGTTAGATGATTTCATTTTTGGCCTATATTAATTTTTATAGCTTTTCTTTTTAAACCTCCCGTTAAGTTAGCACTCCCTTAATTAAAATCGCTTCACGCCTAATGGATCTATTTATAATCGTGATTAGTCGAAACTAACTTAATCGCCCAGAAGATAAAAGATTATACACGCTCGCATTCAAAGAAGTCTACCAATTTTTATCTGCGCCTACCCATGCAGTTGATTTTAATTACTTTGAACACAAGTATCGAAATCTCTAAATAACTCAGGGTTCCGGATTTCTAGCGTATCATGCTACCACTCTAAAATTACAGGCTTAATATAATCAATACCAACTTATCGCTAACCGCTGCTGCTACTAATATTACCTACTAGGATTCATTAGAGAAATATTTAGTTACCCTAAATTTGGCTTATCTATGATTCCTAAATCTATTCTTAACCCTAATTACCAACCCTAATTTCCTAACCCTACCAACTCTCTCTCTCTCTTATCACCTTCCAGCCGCCACCAACCAACCCATCTCCCCCCATTCGGCCGAATCTCCCAGCCGGCTTCTTCCTCCCTGGAAAATTCCCCAAACTATCTCCTCTTCTTTCTCTCCCTCCACTCCTCCTGGCCAAAATCCTCCCATGGCGCCTTCTCCCCGCCAGATCTGCTCCTCTCGGTCCCCCCCTCGCGTCCTCTCCCACAAGGCGTCTCCCCATGGCTCGCTTCCAACGCCGCCGCCTCCTTCTACAACTAGCTCCAAGACCCATAGCTGCTGCCTCTCTCTATGCATCGTATTGCCGCTGGCCTGGCTGCCGCCACCGCTCGTCTCGCCCTCACGGCGACTCCTCGGCCGCCTCGCCGCCGTCTTCGTCCGGCCCCATGGCGCCACCTCGCCGCTTCTTCCGCTTCTTTGTTCGCTCTAGTCCAACCGCCGGCCTCGGCTACCTCGTCCGAGCCCCTTCGCTCAAGACGCGACCATTGCCGCCACTACGCCCGGTCCCAGCGCCTCGTCCCCGGCCTTATTGCTCGGCCTCCACTGCTGCTCCTCCCCTAGCGGCGCGGCCAGAGGCCAGCGCCACCTCGACCCGGCCTGGTCCTCTTGGTCCCACAAGACTCGGCTTGGCTGCTCGGCCATCACGACCAGGCAAGACCTTGGTCCGATCGCTCCTCTACCTATACTCGCCTAAGCACAACACTCTCCTCTAACCTCCCTCAACAGATGCTTTGATTTAATTACTTTTATTGATTCAATTATATCGATGTGAGTTTTATTGTTCTTATGCATGAACAATGAGGGTCGGATCTTGATTAAAGGGTTTGCTAATGAGGTTAGTGAAGCCTAAATGATGACATGCTTAGCTACACCTGAGCCCTTAAGGTACAAAGTATGCTTATCTTCTATCCTCTCTAATGCTCTGTGATGAAATGCAATTGAGAGCTATGTGCAACCTTGCTGTGGGATGCTCTATGGTGAATGATGTGCATAAGAGAAGCTTTGGGGTTCCATTGTGGTTTACCTCTTGTTGATATCTAAAATGGGGAAGAGGATGGTAGTGCCGGTCCTACGCTGGTACTCTTCTCTTCTCCTTCGCTGCGATCGGCATGCAAGCGGTGATGATATGAACTCTGAGCTTGTTCCCCCTCCTTGTGGGCTTGATGACTGGTAATGAAATGGCCTTGGTTCCGCAGGTCTTGCTCTTCTCCCCTACTCCCTTCCTCCTTCCTTCTTATGTCTTGATGATGGTAATGGGTGAGACATGATGGTGATAGTGATTATTCTTATGGTTGTGGGTTGTGCTGGTTTGGGGCTTTGTTGGATATCCTGGGCTCAGTTCAAAGATCAAATGTTGTTCATGGGAGATTTGCTTAACTTGCTACTGGGTGGTGATCTCTTGCCTTTGGCTGAGGGGAGAATGGAAATGGGGAAGTTTTTGGGAGGCTTGTGTGCTTGTGTGCTGTTCGAATGAGAAGGGGGATGGTTTTACAGAAGAATTGCCTTCGGCTGGCAAGTGAATAGCTTGGTCGCTTTATCCAAATTCCTCGTGGATTTTCTTTTTACCTCGCTATTATTCTTTTTCTTACCATGCCCTTATCTCCCGGGTCTTCCTTCCTCCTCGTGCCTCATTTGACCTCCTTCCCGAGCTTCCTTTCTCTGGCTCGCCTTGGTATATGTAATCGGGCAATGTTTTGGGTATGAGGTTGATGCTACATCGCTCGCTTGGATAAGGATGGCTCATCAATACTTTTAGTATACTTTGGGTTGGGGGAAAGAATTTGTTTGTGGCTCTGGATGCACAGGCTGGGCTTTACTACTAGGCTGTGCATCTATGCTTCTTTGTGATGCACTCTTGGCTTAGAAAGGGGCAGGGGTGATGAGAAATGGAGGTGACACCTGCCTCTGTGCACTCTTATGGGCTGCTATGCTTTGCCACTTGGTTATGTACCTTTACTTTATCTTCATTGCCCTCTCCTGATACTGTTCATATAAACACTTGTTGGTCCACTGGTTATTAACTGATCGAGGATGGGTTGTGAGAGATTTATGCTGGTCTTTGGCTGGGAAGAAATGAGAATAATTGCTAAATGTGGGTTTATGCTGGCTCTATCGTGGCATGCTGGTTTTGGTATACCCGATGATGCTTTGGCTGAGGGTTGGGTTTAATTGAATGCTAAATGCGGCTTGTGGGACCCTATGATGTTCGCCGAGGGTAGGATTAAATGAGATGTGTCTTGTGAGATTATACCGCAATTGCGGTAATGTAAAAGGTGGGTGCTTGATTTTATCGATGCCGATGATGAGACCCTAGAAGTAGTTGCCTATTGACTCGTTGATCCGACACCTTGATTACTAAAGGAGCCGACTAACTCAAAGTTGGTTAGGTGCCTTGGTGATCAAGGGACCGTTGACCTAGGTTGATATGGAAATCCTATTGTACTTCGGGAAATTCCGACTACCACTTTCTACTCTCTAATATTCACTTATGGAAGCTATTGCTAGTTATACTAATCGCTTAGGTTTCTTTGTAGACTATGGTGGTGAGTATCCGAATGTAGGAGGCAAAAAGGATTTGAAAGCAAGGGCTTCAGGATAAGAGTGCAAGATTGCTAATCAATGCGATTAGTTTCAATTTGAATGCAACTAACTCCTCGTAGTCTCATTGTAATTACTTGAGATCATCCTTGCACCAATACCGATTTGTAAAAATATTTATGTAATAATGGATGTATTGAGATGATGCTAATGATGATGATGAGGCAATCGGTTTTTATCTTGATTCATATTGACAATTGTGACAATGACATGTTTAATGGAACCGAGATTATGAGTTAATCAATGTTTGATGGATTTTATTAAACATTAATCATCGACATCGTTGCTAAGACGAGATTATTTACGCTGGTTGTCACAATTGCCCATTGGGTTGAGCGGTGGCTCCACGCCTTGGAGGACGGGCATCAGAGACTACTCCCTCACGACCCCGTGATTTATGAGGAGTACATCGAGTGGTACTCCACTTGACGAGGGTTTGTTGCATTAGGTTATGGACGACCCACCATGCCACAAGACCGCGATGACCAACACGCACTCCCACCGAGCCGACCGTGATTCCATCGCATGCGGACGTATTGAACGGTCCATACTTCTTATTTCCTACGATGCTTTCGTTTCTAACTTGCTAATTTGCAGGTACGTAACAATCTCACATGGGAGATGACGAGACGGCGACCTCGCGGCATACTCGGACGCTTGGGGAGTGCTTCAAAGATGACGCAGTAAGATCGAGAGCTCATGGACCGGTTCTGGAGAGGACGAGGCGAACCATCCAGCCTTACGTCAGGCCGTGAGGTCGACGGACGGACGTGACCAAGCCGTTTCATGGATGGGGTGAGCCACGGTGCGTCACGCCCCACGGCTCCTCACCCAGACGTGGCAGGTGGGTCCTCGTGGCACCGTGCCAGGAGGTACCCCAGCGTCAGGTCAGTTCACAGGTACACTTCAAACACTTACGTCTGGTTGTTAATTTCGAACTCCACTAGTTATTAACGGTATTTTCTCCTCGCAGATCCTCAAGATCGTCTGCATTGTAAGTGTGACTATTGCCGAGTCGCTCGCCACGATGCAGCGAAAGGTGTATATCTATGTTGTTTACACGCATAAAAGTACTATTTAAGCATTTTCTTCTGTTTACATACATAACATGTTGTTCCACAGGTTGTATACCCCTACCGGACAAGGAGCTGCGGTCGCAAGAGGGAGCATACTCTAGGGAGTATGAGTTCGGCTGGGAGTGGGAGCTACGGCAACAGGGCGGTGGGCCTTCACACGGCGAGGCAGCCAGGTGTGAGGACCTCTTCTCAGGTTACGTGGGGAGTCCGTATGACCTTTTTTTTGCTTCAGACTACACAGATAGAGCTACTGAGAGTGTTGCAACCCAGACGCCACAGAAGGATAGCAGGGTACTTATCGCAACCAAGATTACCGATTTAAGGAACGGTAGTTCCGTTGGCTAAGCTGGGCAAGCACTGCCCGATGCTCAGGGAGGCCCGGAAAGACCACCCGAAACGTTTGGTAGTACCGCGGTCCGGAAGGACCGCACAGCAAGTCCGAGAGGAGGTCCGCCAGGACCTCCCAGGAGATCACCAGACCTCCTGGAGGTCTTGGCCCTGTGCACACCGAGCTAGTCCCAGGATACAAGTGCTAGCTCGCACAAAATCACTTCGGTTCGACCATAACCACATGGTCAAGACAAAAGATGAAGCAGGCAAATTAAACTTAGTATTAAACAAGACCTTATGGTCCAAGCTTATTTACAGAGGGTTGGCCACTTAGGCTTACAAACCGCAACAAAAGAACCTTGGCAGCGGGAAACACCAAAACGCATAGATGGCCACCGGCAAGCCCACAGGCTGTCGAGTGGAGGGCGTCCTAGGCAGCGGGATCATCAAAGAAATCCTCTTCAAAGAGGTCAGAGCTTCCTTGCACTTGGTCATCCTCATACACCGCTGACATTGTGGTTTAAAGCCATGAGTACTTTGAATGTACTCAAGAAATCATAGGGTAATACTTATGCAATTAATATTTATGCAATGGCTTACCAATGGAGGAGTTGTATGGTTAGTTGTGACGAGGATTAAAACCTCTATGTATTATTTTAATACATAATGAAAGACCATACGCCTTCATGGTCCTAACCCTAAGACCGACGACCTCCCCGGTCGTTAGTATTCCGAGGTTACTTATCGGTACTCGGCCTGATGAGGCTTTGTGCCTAATCTCCACCGTATAACCGCCAGAAACCATTGAACCGGTATTTTATCGTATGATGAATGGAACACATGCTTTACGCTCCAAACCGTAGCGATGGTACAACCTCGAGACATCGATTATTAACTACCTCGCGTTAAGCTTTTCACAGTAACCGCAAGGAAGTTAGCACATTGTTAATCGCTTCTACCGCTCCGACCACCAGAACGCTTTCACCAGGACGCTTCTCCAGAGTAATCGCTTCTTTCGTGATTATTTAAAGGTGAAGCGCAGAAGACTAAGGGACAAGACAGCTTGGACACAACACAACACAATGTATCAAGGCCAATACGCAACAACGCATGTAAGACAAAGTGGTGGAATTAGAGGCTAGATAATCGACTCATATTCATAGTCGGATTATTTAGTTAGACATTCTCCCATTCAAGGTAATTCAGTAGTACTTAGCCACATCTTGTAAATCCAGCTCATATCAATAAAGAGCGACTCCCCATTACATTCCGTGATATTCCACGCCATTTTCCTCAGATATTTTCATAAGATCGGCGATTCGATCGCCGACAAACGGGCGCCGTCCCTGGGGAAGAAGGCGAAATTTCAAGAAAATTTTCGCCAAGCAAATCCTCGCCAAAATCTCTGTCGCAACGCCATGCGACTATGCCCGAGTTTGGGATGAGGAAAATCGGTTCGACGGCGACTACGCCAACCTCGACACGGAAGGATGTATCCGCCGCTTATAGAAGAAAATGGCAGGTCATCATCCTCTTCCTCCTCCGCGGCCGCACGCCGCCGACGCCGAGGTCGACCGGATGGATGAAGATGCGCCGCCACTACCGTGGCACAACCAGAGAACCGCCGTTCGACCAGTTCGAACGCCAGAGGATCTCTTCAAGCCCTTGCCGACCGCTAAACAGAAGAAATTTCAGCCCCATCACCGGAAAACTCTATACCATTGATGAAATCATGGTCGAAAGATACTCTCCCACGCTTCGCAATTCCAGAGTCAACCGACACCGGTAATCGGTGTCGATGAAACCTCCATCCGTCGTGGGCCGTGGGGATGATCACGCCAAGATACGATCGGTGGTCGCCGGATCAGCCGAGAAGACCTCAGAAGTGCTTATCTCCGACCGTCTCCATCGTGGAAGATTTCGCGTATAATCGACAAGCTCCATTAGTTACGGCGGAAGCTCATCGAAGATCAATGCCGAAGCACGAGGTCAACGCGATCGAGATGAAGATCAAGATGCCCCGCGACGGTCCTACACTCTCTACCACGCCATCACGTGTTGTTAGAGATGATCCGCCGCCAGCACCAACTTCCGGAGGCAACGGAACTAATCGACGCCAATCGCTTAACTCGCCGCACCGCACCACCCAGAGTGACTGATGGGATCAACAAACTGGAAGGTCAGGAAGGTTCGCATGCATACACCTACGACCAAGATGAACCCCCGAGACCTTCGTAATTGTACAAAACTTACGACGTGTTCAAAATATGTTAAATAATTCCGATCCTCGCTTAGCGTAAACTCCTAGTTTTGTACAACTCGAGGTCGTATCCAAATTCTCCAATGCACTATGCAACGAATCAAGCATATCGGGAACAGAGGGTTTTAGGAAGTCGACTATGACTTCGCCCCAACGCTTCCTCCTCAAATAGGGACAAAGACGGCCACACCAGAGAAGCCGATACTAAGACCTCTCGACGATTCCGACTAAGGAGTCACGAGGAGAAGGCTATTTCAAGAAGCTACTCCCCCATTGCGCCGAGAAGAACCACCACTAGGACCTAACGATCTCGACATCGCTTGAACCGAGGGGGGTCGGAGACATCATATCAATATTCACGATCGGATCAGTACACCGGAGTTCCAAAGATCCCATCTTAGGGATCGGTCTCCGATCGACATAATCCGCACCTTCCTGCAGAAGACGCCATGAATCAATCACAGTTGTCGAGCCTTCTCGCAGGCTCCAAGTCGGCGCTGGCCTAACCTGCTCGACCGCCAACTTGGACAAATTTAATGGAACTCAAAACCCATTGGAATTTCTCCAATATATACCACCGCCATCGTGGTCATTGTATGGCGAGAATGTAATGGCCAACTATTTACCCACCGTGCTCGAAGGGTCCGCCTTGGCCGTGGTTGTTAAACCTACCGATCGGATCAATATATACTTGGGAACAACTCAGGACCTTTCGATTGCCAACTTCCGTGGTACGTGACGATCGCCTCGAAAGGAGGACGATCTCCACGTAATCCCGCAGGATCCGATGAAACTTTACGCCAATATATCAAAAGGTTCACCAGTTCAGAACTCTATACCCAAGTCGCAGAGTCCTCTCGTTATTCAAAGCTTTTAAAACAGTTCCGAGGAATCGGCGGTTTACGGAGGACATAGCAATGAACCCTCCAAGAACAACCGCTGAGCTTTTCGATATGGCGCATAAGTATGCCACCGCTAGTGAAGCAATCGAGTGGTCTCAAGCCATTGATCGGAAGACAAGATTCTCACCGCTTGGACAAACAGGAGAAAAAGAACAAGAAGTCTCTCAAGAAGAAAAAGAACCGCAGACCGATGACAAGAAGTCCTCGCTGCCTGCATAAGTTCAAGAAAGGCAAGAAGGATTATGCCTGGCCGAAACAGGCAAAAGCTCCGACCAAGGATTCTGCATTTAACAAAAGTGGTGTCCACTTCACCAAAGCAGTGGCATGATCTCGCGACTGCCGTGGTCTCGCAAAAGAAACTGGAGGATTATTATATGTAAAGGACCATTTCAAAGAATACAGAACATGGAGAAACGAGCTCCAAAAAGGACAAGGATGGCGACGAGGAGATGGAGTACCAGATCCCCAACACACAACAACATGATTTTTGGAGGATCTTCATCATACGAGTCCAGACGCCATCCAAGGCCATGGAGCGGAGGTCAACCTCGCCGAATCTCCAACCGTAATCAAGCACTCAAGTGGCTCTGACACCGCAATTTCTTCAAGAAGACGATCGCACCATCCTATCGACTCGACCGGTAGGTTCCCTATCGCTGTTGAACCAACCATTAATAATTGCAAGTTAATCGGGTCTTAGTGGATGGGGGTAGTTCCTTGAATATATTATTTGTGGGAGCTTTAGAAGAAATGCAGTCCCCATGTCAAAGGTGAAACCCGTGGAAATATGCTTTTCATGGCATAGTTCCGGTTCTACCGCTAAACCGAGCAGGACAAGTTTCTTACCTCGTTACGCTTGGAAAACCCGACAATTTCCTAACAGAGAAGATTCTGCTTGATGTAGTAAACTTCAATCAAGATACAACGAATTTCTACGACCAAAGATTAGCAAAATTCTTGATAGCCACGCATTACAAGTATCAAAGTTTGAAAATGCCAGTACAAAAGGAGTCATCACAATTAGAGGAGATCAAAATGGCTTACGATGTGATCGGAAATCCTTCAGACCGTTGATGAACTTCCGACCGAGAGGTTAACCCGCTCCCATGCAAGTCAAGCACTCGAGGCCAAAGATGACACCCAAACCATCCGACTGCATAAAGGAGGTACCACTCGACAAAAGCGCTTTCTCCGGACAAATAAGTCGCCGATGGGTCAGACAACCAGATCCAACCGCCAGAAGATTTCGGCTCGGGCAAGACTCGACCCTAAATAGGAAGAGTCGCCGCCTCTTCCTCCGAGCAAATCAAGACGGTTTGCTTGGCAAGCGTCCGATATGCCTCGAGTCCCCGGAGGTGATCGAGCATGTGCTTGTTTCCACCGACAAAACCGATCAAGCGTAAATTACGACGCTTCAGACCTGACGAAGGAAGCAATCCAATGGAGATTGACAAGCTTCTCCAGCAGATTTATTCGTGAAGTCGACCACCCACAAGGGCTTGCCAACTCGTAATGGTTAGGAAAAACAATGGGAAATGGCGAATGTGTATCGACTTTTACAGATCTTAATAAAGCTTGTCCGAAGGATGATTCTTTCCTTCCCCGCATTGATCAACTAGTAGACTCTACTCGGGCGCGAAGTTACTAAGTTTTTAGATGCGTATTCGTGGTACCACCAAATTAGTATGTGTAAAGAAGATGAGGAGAAAACTTCCTTCATCACCCCATATGGTACTTATCGTTATATTAAGATGCCATTTGGTCTCAAAATGTCGGTGCAACTTTTCAAAGGTTGATGCAAAAACTTTAGTCCACAAATTGGTCGGAATCTAGAAGCTTATGTTGACGATCCGTCAGAAGACCACCAACGCTATGCAATTACATTCTTGACTTACAAGAAACCTTTAACAACTTAAGAAGACATAACCTCAAGTTAAATCTGGAAAAGTGTGTGTTCGAGTTTCTTCCGAAAATTGCTCGGCTTCCTAGTTTCGCTAGAGGTATTGAAGCAAATCCAAAGAAAACTTGCGCCATCGACCGATGAGCCCTCCGACCACGAAGAAGGAAGTCCAAAACTAACCGGTTGTATGGCAAATATAGTCGTTTTCATAGCAAGATTAGGGAAAAAGGATTACCTTTCTTTAAATTTCTTCTAAACATGGGAGTTTCGAGGGACTAAAGAGGCAAACGATGCCTTTGAGGAACTCAAAAGTACCTTACGAGTACCTCGGTCTTAGTTTCTCCGAGATCGAGAAACATTGCTAATTTACGGGCAAAGAACACCACGCATAGCTTAGCGTGTAATCGTTGTAGAAAGGATAATATCCAACCACTGGCCTATTACGTAGTTTAAGTCTTACATGGACCAAAGGAAAGATACCCACAGTACAAAAGTTGCTCTATGGCCTCCTTATGTCTTCAAGGAAGCTAAGGCACTACTTTCGTGCCCACAAAGTGGTCGCACTTCACCGGATATCCCTTGGTCAAGTCCTTGGAAACAGGAATCATCAGATCTAATAGCCAAATGGGCGGTCGAGCTAGGGCGCTCGATCTCCATTTCATTTCACCTAATGCAGCCAAGTCCTGTGCAATAACATATTCCTAGAAAGGAAA